>VWZS01007209.1:3230510-3374765 GCA_013397075.1 Rhabdornis inornatus
TTATTATAAAATATTATATATAACATATATTATGTTATATAAAATATATAAATAAGCATATTTTCTGTTTCTGCTACTTACAAAAAAACCAAAAACGAACAAAAACCGACCAACAAAACAAAAACAACCCAATAAGATAGAAGAAAATATGTTCCCCTACTCTGACAAACCACATGCTACATTACCAAGCTGACATAGCAAGCCTAGATGGATATTTTTTCATTTATTTTATTAATGGAAATATCTTCTTCTGTGACAGTTGCAAAGTATAAGATTTAAATAATTGGTAACACTTCTCTAAATGTTCTTCAAGATATTATCCTGTGTCAAAAGGTTATATTCATGTCCAACATTTAATAAGCTAAATTATGTCACTATGTCCTTTTTTCAGTTTTGCATTGCTCTCAAGAGTGTGATGTTTCTGATTAATAGCTTGTTCAGGATTTCAATAATATACATGTACTTGTATATTATTATTACGTGTAAACTGTATTTTGAAATACAGTTACATGTAGAGTAACTTCTTAAGCAAACCAAGTACTGTGACACTGTTCATGATTGCTTGATTCTTTCGACAGACTCATTTCAGTCATGCAGACAGAGGTATCTGCTGCAATATAAGCTCCCAGAGAGTCTCCATGTGGAATGCTTGGCCTCTAGAATGGCATGGATTATCAAACTGTGTATGTGCCATAAAATGCCTGCAAATTCTTTGATGATGTCTCAGATGCCCTCAGTATGTCAAATAATACTGAATATTTAGCTGGCACAATTAAATTGAGCCCACAGTATCTGTTCCCAGTGAAATCACTGTAGGATTTTGTAGACATTTTACCTTTAACAGTACACCCACATCTGCATACAAATTTAAGTAGGGCACTTTACTGACTTATTCATGTCTTGTTCTGTGCCCATCTCACTTTATAACGTCCATATAAATGTTACAGGCCTGTTACTCTTTTACTACCTAGGCTTTGTAGTCTCTCTATTGTTAATGGAAAAAGATAGAAATGGAAAACATCTTCACTAATTTAGACATATTTATTTAGACTGAATAAATTATGTTGTGAGGGTACCTACACCTTCTAACAAGTGTCAAATACTCAATAGATTCAAAAGCTAGCTCACAATTACCTTTTAGATAAATGAAACTCAATGATATTAATTGAACCACTGATGCTTGAAACAAAAGCTTTCAGAAATAATAGTAATAAGCATGGGAAGGAACATGAAGGACCAGAATCTTATTTCATTTTTTTAACTTGCTGTAAATCTTCCTAAAGGCCTGATTTTTGGACACTTGCACATATTTCCAACTTTACATTAGAGTTGTAACAATAAATTACCCAATCAATAGAAAAAAAATAGTCTTCTGCTCTGAAAAGTTGTTATTTTTAGTGCAGAGGTGTTTCACAGAATGACAAAATCATTGAAGTTGACAGGAAACTGTGGAAATTGCCTAGTCCAACCCCTCTGCTGAAAGTGTATTGAGCCAAGGTGAGTTGCCCCAAGCTGTGTGAAGTTAGGGATTGAGTATCTAGTGGAATGGAGACTCCACCTCAACCTCTCTGGTCAACATGCTCCAGCACATTGTAACCCTCATAGTTAAAATATTATTTTCTCACATTTAAGTGGTATTTCCCATATTTCAGTTTGTTCCCATTCCCTCTCATCTCATAACTGGACACTACTGAGAAGGGACTGACTCTGCTTTACTCCCACCCCCAGGTATTTAAACACAGTGATAAGTGATAACAAACTCTCCCAGTTTCCCTCACATGATAGATGCTCCAAGACCTAAATCATCTTCCTGACCCTTTGCTGAACTCACTCTGGTATATCCAAGTCTCCCTAGTGCTGGGGAGCCAAGGCCTGCACTCAGCAGTTTGCATGTGGCCTCAACAGTGTGGGGTAGAAGAGAAAGATGATCTTCCATGACCTACTGATGAAGTTTTTACTGTTTTTTACAGCCCAGAATACTGTTGACCACCTTTGCTGCAACTATGATCTACTTGTAGCAGTGAAGGAATTCACTTGCAATATTTTGCTTTGCATACAGAGTAAAATTATGAGTCATGGAGTTTTGGTTTTGTTTGTTTGTTTGTTTTTTTCTATTTTACTGAAGTAGGTTTTATCAGAAAATTAAATAAATCATTTGCTTAAAAAAGAAAACTTTAAATTTTCTATTAGTATAAATTATCCATTATATTAACAATTAATTGATCAAAAATAGCTATTAGTAATGCTTTACAGAAAGCAATGCAATTGAAAAAGACAATACAAACAATTCATTATATCTGATTTAACCCAGGATGTAAAATAGTAGTTCAGGCAATTTACCTCACTTGCACACATTATTGGTTCATTAGTATCAACATCCTGTCTTTGACAATGTTGCTGAATGATGATTCACAAAAACACTTCACCCAACAACTTTCCTAATTTATCTAGGCAGCTGTCCTGTGATTTTTGTGAGCAGAAAACCACTTTATGCTATATATAGAGATGAATTAATGTCTTTCCATACAATGTTTGGTCCTCGTCTTTTAGAGCACATCATCACAAACTCATATAGTTCATACAATTAGTCAAAAATATCATGCAGTAAGCTGCAGCCCTGAATCCATATTTTCTGAAATATATATTAAAATCTGTGAAGGAGATTCAAAAAAGAACAGGAAGAGATGTTGAATGTTAACAAATAAGTTTTATTGTGAAACATTCTGGGAATATTCTTTATTTTACTGTGGATTTTTAAGGATTAGGGGTGAATGGAGTGTCCTGACTAGTTAGAACAGGATGCTTTTAATATCACTGTCCTACATGACATGAAAATCAGAGTCTTGAAATTTAAGTTATGGAAAAAATTCCACCTCTTTTAACAATGAAAGCCAAAAGTCAAAAACTACTTCATAATATGTACTTATTTCTTAATATGAATGAAATAAAGAAGCATTAGCATTTTTGACAGATAACTGTAATTGAACCACTAGTACAAGAAGCAATATAATAGCAGGGAAGGATTCTATTTTCTGTAATAAGTAAAAACAAACAAACAGACAAAAAATCAAACAAAACCCCACAGAACAGAGGACTAAAACAGACTTCAGAATGTTTTCTTAAGACTTTGATCTTAAGAAATTGTAGTTCTTAAATGCTGAATGATGTTCTTCCACTGAAACGGAGAAAAATCAAAATCTCCATGTGGAAAATTAAATTTGACATCAGTCACAGTTATGGTTCATCCACAACGCAGAGAATACAAGTACCTAGTATAAAAGGTCATGTGATGGTTTTCTTACAACTTAACTGCTAACATTATTGACACTTACTAAGCTTACATTGTAAAACAGTATTTTATATTTTTATTACATCAGTCAACTTTCCATGAAAAGCCATGTGCGCTGCTTATGACTATCTATCTTTTATTATTTGTATTCATATTAGAGTACAAAAGTATGTTTTCACTTGCAATATTTTAAACTAAAAAAAACCCAAAGATTAGGAAATTACATAATCCTTTGTGAAATTCATACTTCTGAAATATCTGAGAAAGTGCATTTGAGGTACATATAGTAAGCTTGCAATGATTGCCAACGAGACAGTCTGAGCTAAAGTTGTTGAATTCATCTTAGATGACATCTTAGATGACATTTGGCTTTTTCAGTCTTTAATCATTTTCATTTAATTAATTTTCTGTAACATTAGTCAGGTAATTAAATATATTTACAAGACTATCTCAGTTTGCACTTTAATTACAAATTTACAGCACTGTTTATTTTACTGTATTGGCATTTCAGTAGTGAAAAAAATAATAATTCAACAACTAATTGAATGTTAATTCCTAGATCATTCCGTGTTTGGTAGGCTTTTTAGCTGCTTAAATAGACTGCCCATTTGCCATAAAATTTAATTTCCTCATTTTTGAATTTTTAAGGTACTATGATTTGCTATTTTGTTAAAAGTAGAGAAAAATGATCCACTCCACAAAAAGCAAAAAAAAAAAAATCTTATGAAACTTTGCACTGTTGGGACTGAACAAAGAGGAAGCAGGACAAGTAGGCTGGATACCTCTTAAGAAGCTAGGCATGGGTCATATAATACAAAACTACTAGTAATTAAAATAATTCAAGTTTTGATTTCTATTGAATTATATTTTATGAAAGAAAATGGCAGGTTAAAATCCTGTAGAAGAAAAATATCAATTTAAAAGATTAGTGTATAGCAAGGTTTAGAGATAAAAATTAAATCAGAAATATAATTGAAATATAAAAAAAAATAAAATAATAGGAAAATATAAATATAATCCCAAATCAATTTGATTTAAAGGATGTATTGTATTTTGATTGTTTCTTTTTTCATTTATTATTGTAGGACTTACAGTTCAGGACTAATATATTAACAGTAATGAATTTAGATTTGTAACATTCCAGTAAAACAGTGTCTAAGACCTTTACGGCATCAGTCCCATAGAACATAGACTGTTCTCCATTTTCAAATCTTTCTTGTTTTACTGAAAAAAAAAATGTATCTCATGTCAGTACCTATAAAGTGTTACAAAAGAATCAAACTGTATCAAAACAGTGATGGCTTCTTCAACTGTGAATATATAAAAATATGTATATATTTTTTAACATTTCTCTATTTTCCCTATAATATTTTTATTTAAAATGGAATAAAAAGTTGTGTATTTATATTTCACTAATTGAATCCAGTTTGAATTTTGCTTGACTAATACTTGAAAGCTGTATGCCTTTGGAAGATTCTTGATTTGATTCATTCTCAGCCTGTTTTAAAAGAATAAAAATGCTCTCCATTTTTCACCTTGCAAAGCAAAGTCAAAAGATAGAGTATATACTGAATGAGAAAAAACCTAATCTCTGTATTCATTAAAAGAAATCTAAATGTTCCAACTTATGAATGTATTAAATAAGAACTACTTACTTATTTTTCTTATCACTAATAAATTGTAATACCATACTTAATAACATTAACTCTCTTAAATAGTTGCTTGCTAACTAGTTTAGTTTGTCTTATAAATATTTGTTGTCAGATTTAACTTAAAAATATTTTTTAAATTAAAATTAATATATTTTAAAATACAGTTCTGCATATGTGTTTATTTGCTTTTTCCCATGGTGCCAGAATGTAGATATTTATGCTAGGTTTAAAAGCAATTGTCTGAGGTACTGACTCAGCACACACCTGAGATTAAGCTGACTAAACAGGACAGGAGAAGCCGCCAGACGCAAAACAAGAAATTGCTGGAAGTCATAAATAAAAGAGTGAGAAGTTTACAAGAGTTACAGAATAAATAAGAGTGAGAAGTTTACAGGAGTTACAGATACCATTCCAAGCTACTGAGCAGGTGGCTGAGGGAGAGGTTTGAGACAAATGGCCAAACACACCAGGCAGCTGAATGGCAGCACTGTGGACCTTCTGGAGAGCAGAAAGGCAAGCAGTGCCTCAGTAACTCCATCTGTGCTACTGCATAAGGAAGGGATGGTCTAGGTACCAGCACCAGAGAAACCAAATTTGTACACAGACGTAGCAAAGTTGGAATTAATGGACTGCTTATCTGAGAATAGAAAAGGGCAAAGAGAGATATTAAGCAATAGAATGTAAGGCCAAGAAACAGGAAAAGCAATAGTAAGATAACGTCATGATTTAAGCCCAGCCAGTAACCAAGTACCAAACAGCTGCTCACTCAGTCTCCCACCAGTGGGGTGGAGGATAGAAAAGAATAATTAAGGGTAGAAAATTCATGTTTTAAGATACAGACAATTTATTAGGGGGTGCAAAAGCTGCACACACAAGCAAAAGTCTCCATCATGCTCAATGGTTACTCAAGAAGACAAATACCATCGCTCCAAACATCCTCCTTATCTTCCTTCTTTGTCCTAGTTTATATGCTGAGCATGATGTCATATGACATGGAACATGAGTCACCTGTCCCAGCTGTGTTTCCCCCCAACCTCATCTCCAGTGTGGCAGCACAAAAAGCAGGAAAGGTCTTGGTTCTGTGTAAGCCCTGCTCCGCAATAAAATCTCTGTATTATCAACCCTGTGTTCAGCTCAAATCCAAAACACAGCCCTGTATAGCTACTCTGAAGAAAATTAACTCTATCCCAGCCAAAATCAACATAATGAAAATCAGGTGACTGGGGCTATTTGGAGATCCCTGAGGACTATTCCTGTCTTACACCTGATCAATGCAATCTAAATCAGAATAATAACCCAGACTTGTGACTCTGACCATACAATATGTTTCAAATCATCTTCCAGGGCCACGGTGTTCCAGTGTGCTTTCTCTAGCTAGCAGGACCAGACAAACTGAACATCCTGATAGTAGTGTCTCTGTGTCTGATTTGGGCCACATGCCATCAGCATCTGCCCATCCATGCCATATATCTTACATTAAATATGCTGGGAAATAAACAGTGAGATGTTTATACATAGCATTGTCATAAGAACAGTCTGTGCTATTAAAGCATAGATTTAATATTTTAGTCTCCCGAGGGAAATGGTAATTACAAATAGTATTTCAAATATTCACAGTAAGATCAAGTACTGCTTTTTTATTATACTATCTTGTTAAATTAGTATCTCTGGATTCATGCTAAAAAATATGCATAATATATAGCAATACCAACTGCTATTAAATTGCCCCATGTGTAAACCATGAGACTCATTTCTCCTGAAGAGAAAAATAGTGAGAGGTATCTTCTTAGCATGACGAAACAGTTGTAGAGCCCTTTTAAAAATAAAGATCAGAAAAGTACATCAGTGTAACTAATAATATGGTGTGCTAGATATTTTATTTTTGTTTTGTGAAAAAATCTGTGATATTTGACTGAAAGTGTTGAAATTGATAACCATCACTATGACTCATTAGTTTTTCTTAAATTCTTGTGAAGATCTAAAGGTAATTCTGTGCCACAGCTGCTTTCCCAGGTAAGATTGGTTTTTATATCAATATATTGACCCTATGGGAGCTTACATTAAAAATATTGCACTTGAAAGTCCTCTTAATTTTCAAGCAAAATTGACATCCTAAACAACAATTCAGCTTTTGTTATAGTTGGTTTTGGTTGTAGGTTGGATTTTGTTTGTTTGTTTGTTTGTTTGTTTTTTCCCAACTTTCTTCTGAAGAATTGGGAAGTAGTATCATACAAACCCTATTTTTTCCACTCTAAGTACTGCTCAAGAGTCCCCATACCACCAGAATAAAAGACTTTAATCACAATTCCTGCAGCACCTGTAAGAGAAGCATCAAAGTGAAGCTTAAATTTAAAAATATATATTTATTTTGACAACTTTCTGGACTGTGGACTGGAGCCAATTTTTTTTTTTTTTTTAGGGTAGAGTATTACCTGTTCCTGTCTCATGTAAGGGGGAAATGTTCAGGAACTTGTGAAGATCCTCATAAAAGGGTTTATTTATTAAACCAAATAATATTTATAAGAAAAAATACTGTGCAGACACAGAAGTTTGGGGTTTTTTTGACTTTTGGCTCACAAAGAAAATGTTTTTTCCCTTTTCTATGGTTAATATCCCTGACATATTTTACATAGCACACTCATACCCCACAGATATTATTGTCTACATAAAGAAAGCATAGACCATATATGAAAATAAAAAGTATGTCATAAGAAAAAAAGGAGTAGGGAGGTTGTCCAAACAGGTTTTAAAAACTCTGTTTATACTTCTAAGAAATCTTTTTCTGTATTTGCCTTGAAACAACACGAATTCTCCACAAATTCTTATTCTTCCAACATCAGTCATATACTTTTTCAAAGAATGTCTTCATCTGAATAGTGGATTTAGTGATAACATATATTTTACTGCATATCATAATACTTGGAAAGTGCACATTAACTCCAAACCTCTATATGATTTTGCTACTGTAAGCTAGAAAAACCAGTTGCTTTGTTTATAACCTACATCAAGGAAAAATTGTGACTTGATCAGGGTATTCAATGTAAGCACTAATCACTCCTGAAAGTCAGAGGATATTAGTGAGCTCAGTTTCCATGCTGAAGGAGACTATTATTATTATTACTATTATTATTATTAATAATAATAGTAATAATAATAATAGTAATAATTTGGTTTTTACACAGTATTTTGATAATCTTTTTAAGGGTAATATGCTTATGAGTATATTTAAGACTTTTTGTGCATTGCATAAGTATTGCTAGAACATAACTCAATATGTTTGTAGGTGAATGTGAACTATTGTTTACTGCATATTGTCATGTACCACCTCAAAAGGAGATGGAAATGTAGAGATGATGCCAGATCTTCTCTCCCTACATTAGACAGAAAGAACAGTTTTTCTCTATGAGTCCGTGCTGTCTCTTCTGAAAGAATATCAACAATTTGTGCGCTCAGAAACTCAACAGCTGGAAACTTTCGGAAACTGCATGTCACTTCCCTCCTCACGTGCCTTCTGGGGTATTGTGCTCTGCATGAATACTTAACAAAAGTCTTTGTCTTAAAGCACAGTAGTCCTTGTTCCATGTATGTGCAGTCAGCCCATTGCCAGCAGCTATTATGATGTTTTGAAAATCCCAAGTAAGAAAAATTGGTTGCAATGATTATAGGAGTTAGTACTCAAAAAATAATTTAGCATTTGGAAAATTAAATATAGAGGTTTTCACCCTGGCAGTGCAGCTTACCACTCTTAGGCTAACATTTTATTATAAATGTCAAAGTCTTGAGCTCTATATATTTGTGGAAGCTAGAGATAGGAGAAAAGCTAACTGATAAAAAGAGCATGGGAATGAGAAATGGATTTTGGGAGGGTAGAGAAATTTGGTATTGAATCAATTATTCTTTTCCAAATTATACCAAAGTGCAAAGAGATCCATCAAATGGTGGGGACGTTTTGATAGCACATTTATCTGTACCTTTAGTTTCAAACCACTTAGCAAAAGAACAGAGGGAAATACAGTATAAAAGAAAGTAAGTATATATTTTTGAATATTAAAGCATGGCCTTAAAAAGTAGAAATATAAAGATGGTTTAAATATGCTCAAAACCAACTCAATTTCTGATGAGCAACTACATTTATTTAGAAGTTACAGATGTCCCTATTTTTTAACTTGTAAATTAGAGAAACAAATATTGATATACTTTGTCCTGGCTAATGAGTTGGACTATGTCCATAAGATTAAATTAAATTATTAGAAAGAAGAATAAGGAAAATATTTTCTGTCTTGGAAGTAAGAATTATTATTTTGCAAAGCTTAGGAACATAAAGACTGAGAGATTATATGATCACAGTTATGAGTACAATCAGAGATTAAGTACTAACCAGAGAAAAAATAACATAGTATAAAACAAAACAGTTGGAATTATTTTCCCAGCAATCTTTCTGTTAAATTGGAGAGATATGAGGCTGTTGCATGGACTGTCAGATGATCTGGGGCACAGGTTTTGCGATGAGTAGCTAAGGGAGCTGGGGATGTTTAGCCTGGCAAAAAGGAGGCTCAGGAGAGACCTTATTAACTCTATTAACTACAAGAAAGGAGGCTGTAGTGAGGTGGGAGTCCATCTCTTCTCTCAGGTAAAAAGTGACAGGACAAGAGGAGATGATCTCAACTTACCCCAAGGGGGTTTAGATTGGATATTAGAAAAAATTTCTTCACGGAAAGGGTGGTCAGGCACTGGAACAATTTGCCCAGGGAAGTGGTGGTATCACTATCTCTGGAAGTGTTAAAACCCTACATGGATGTAGCATTTAGGAAAACAGTTTAGTGGTGAACATGGCGGTAGTAGATTAATGGTTGGACTTGATGATCTTAGAGGCCTTTCCGACTTCTGTGTAGCTATGATTCTATGGCCTTTACATTGGACAGAGTGTTAAAGAATCCAATTTCAGATTACACTGAGTGAAGTTTTTGTTAAGGTGTTTTTTTAGATGTGTTCTACTTTACGATTTTATGTCAAGATATCTGTGAGAAAGTTACTTGTATATTAGAAAACTTATGCAGCATAGACTTCTTGAATTAAAGATGTGACCCAAATAAACATCATAAATTTATAACAAAAGAATCAGTGGGTAAGGAGATATTTCTAATTTAGAGATGTTTTCTTTCCACTAGCAGGCAGAGTATTTACTTTATTTTTCCATTTATTATCAGCATGGACTGATAATACTGCGCTTTCTGATATTATTTTTTTGTTGAGTGATTGATTTATAAGGCATAAGATGTAAAAATAAGGTTATGCGCCTTATTTTTTGACAAACATTTACTTTCATTTATAAAAAAATATGTACTTAAATACATAGAAAGAAACCTTTCACTAATAGCAAAAAAGAAAATTCATTAGAATAAAAATAAAATTCTTAAAATAAGCTGTGTTTAATTTCTTGTTACAAAATATATTTGCCCTTAATTTTACTGAGTTATTTTCATGACAATGGTTTGATGATTTTAATATGTATAATTTCTTCGGTTACACTTTTTCATCAGACATTCTGCACTGAGCAAGTTGTCAGAATGTAGCTGCCTAAGTCCCCTGAAGAGCGTACTTGACAAACAGAAAATTCCTTTTTAGAGGACATTTATTTACGGGATCAGCTTCAAATTAGCTGATTTAAAAATTCTTGTTAGAGGTGCAACTATTGACCCTCGGCCTCGGGTATCCTATTTTGGGGTTATGGATTTTATGACTGCACTGGTCAGTCAGGATTTTTCTTCATAGTGGCTCATATGGGGCTGTGTTTTAGATTTGTCTCCAAAATAACGTTTTAGCTACTGCTGAGCAATGCTTATGCAACAGCAAGACCTTTACTGTTTCCCGGTCTGCTCCAGCAATGAGTAAGGCTTGGGGTGAGAAAAGACTGGGAGGTGACACAGATGGGACAGCTGATCTTAACTGACCAAAAGGATATTCCATACCATATGGCATCATACTCAGCAATTAAAACTGCAAGGAGGGAATTTTTTTAGCATACCCATTGTCCATTGAATGCATATCAGCGTGCCTGTGGGAGGTGGTGAGTGATTGTATTAGCACTTGGGATTTTTTTTTAGTGGTAGCGGAGCTGGGCTATTCCCCCCCCTTTATTAAATTATCTTTATCTCAACTTTTGCATTTTCTCGGTTTTGGTCTTCCAAATTCTGTCTTCTGTCACACTGGAGAAGTCAGTGAACAATTGGGTCAGGGATTATCAGCCAGTTGTGGCCAGCTCACCACAGTTACAAAACATTAACTGTCTGATGGAAATGTCCAAGCAGCTGCTTAAGAAAATTGCAAGTGCTTGCTCTTCCTAGATCACTTAATTAAGGCTCAGCAAGACTCTGCATCTGCTCTTTTTGGAAAACACCACCCCTGTCTAAACATTGCTACCACAGAGCCATAGAAAACTGATCAAATCCAAAGTGAATGAGAGCCCTGTCACTGATCAGCATTGTGAGATACTACTTATATGTCTGTCTGCTTCTGTCAGAAACAAAGTGAGATAAGGAAAACACAAGTGTCTTGGAAAATTTCAGAATAGACAGATAATTTTCTCTTTTCATTGAAAGTGTCTTAGCTGTTTTGATTCTGCTGCCATTGAAGTCATGTTACTTAAAATCTTGTAACGTCTGAAAATCTTGAGAGTTTTATCAGTCTTTTTAATTAAGTACAGCACACATTACTGCAGACCACATCACTGACTGCAGAAAATACCACATAAATGTTGTACCTTTCCAATTACAAAAAATCCAACACCTCCCATACTGGAGGCATGTGACAAATAAAGAAAAATATTTTCTAGCAGTCTGTGTAACTCATGAGCACTGGCATTACACTTTCCACCTTTCATTTTCAGTACTATAGTTAGAAAAATTATTCTGATTTCTGTTAATCATTAGATTAGAAAAGCAGATCTGGAACTGTTCAGTTAAACCAATGAACTTGCTTTCTTCTACTAGGATTCAGAATGTAAACCTAAGAATACATCCTCTTTGCTTCATACCTTTTTTTTTTACTTGATTATAGCCTGTGGCAGAATTATCTTTCCCTTAATTTTCCTTAGCTTGTGCACTTTTTTTCATTACAGTTTCCTTTCTTTATGCTTCTTTTCCCCATTATTCTTTTGCTTTCCTTTCATTATCTGTATAGATGATAGGCTAAAAACAAACAAGAAAAAAAAAGGTTGTGGACAACAGAAAGCAAACAAAATAATCAAATTTTAATTAAAAATATGTTATATATTTGGTTTTATATATATATATACACATATACAAGGCTTTCAAAAATACATCTCTCATATTAAAAAAATCACATTTTCAAATGTAAGATATTGACTTTCCAATCATGATCAAGACATTAGAAAAGTATATCTATGTTTTTATATATCCATTGGCCCCCACTAAAAGTGGAGATATACACAATAGCTAAAGAAGTGCTTTAATGGGAAGAGAAAAAGAGAAAGAGTAAACTCTTATTTTTCTTTTTTTCTATATTAACAACACCATTTGAGATTTGCAACAAACCTGTCAGGATGGAAAACATCACAGAATTCAATGAAAACCACTACCTATAGTCTTACCCTCTGAGAATCTATAATATGTTACAGAACAACAAAGGATAAAAAAATCTGATAAGCTAATAGACACAGAATTTGAATTCTGCTTTATTATCATTAAAAAGAATTTTCTGGAATTAAACCAAGACAATTAGTCTGTCATTACAAGAGAATTTTAACTTTTTTATTCAGACAATAAAGTCAACTATCAGACAAAATTATATTCAATACAAGAAGATTGTTTCCACTCTGTTCATGTATATTCATTCTTAAAGTGGTCATTTGTAAATTACTCTTCTAAATTTGTATTCTGACTAGGGAATTTAGTAGAATAAGTCTATTCCAGAACATATTCATAGCATTCTTAGAATGGCTTCACAAATTCAATTCAAACTAGTGACAGTCTGTCTACTACACCTGAGTATTGTGAGAAGTGTGTTCTGTGAGAAGAAATTAAAGAAATAAACTTGGCTTGCAAATTTCAGTCCATGTTCTAATTGAAAAATTTGAAATTTAAATAGGTTCTGTTCCTTATTTAAGCACGGCAAATATTCTATTTATAAGAGTGTTTCTAGATTAAATGATCTTTGCCTTCATCAACTCTACTGTCTATTCTGCCTTTCTCTTACCAAATTAGCTCATTACAGCATACAGGATTTGATATAATCAAATTCAACTATATTTATCTGTCTCTGTAACATAAATTTTCTGTATTTTTTCTAAAGGAAATTATACAATAAAAGTTCTAAATTGATCGTAAAACATCTCGGTGGCACACATTAATTCATGACAGAAAAAAATCCAAATGAATGTTTTCTTAAAAATCCATTCAATATATTTTTTAGTATATACCTAAACAAGCAGTGACTAATATTAACTGGAGGGGAAGAAAGGGGACAAACTATTTAACAGGAAAAAATATTTTATTTATTATTTTATTTTATTCATTTCATTTCATTTCATTTCATTTCATTTCATTTCATTTCATTTCATTTCATGTTCTTATTTTCTGTCAACCCTATAAAGTCCATCATTCAATACACTCTGAAGCACCAGTCTCTGGCTAAACAGAATAAATGCTTAGTTTAAGATTACAGTTCTTCAAAAATAGATTCATTTTTTAAAAAAATCTCTCAATATATGTGGTTTATAAATTACCAGTGCTCAAATTCATCCCTTCAGTGAAGATATGGGGCCTAGCCCTGTCTGAAGGACTAAAGGGCTTCTTGATGTCTGTGTGAGTGATGTCATTACAAAAACAGTCCCTTGCTCTTCCATGATCGTGCTTAGCACAGGAAAGCAGTAAAGCACACAAACCTTCAATCTCTGCTCCTGTCACACAGCAGACAAAACTCTGTCTTTTATGACATAAATCAATAATCCAACTGCAATTGTTAGTCTTGTTAGTAATCCCTCCATTATACAGAGAGTATCTAGCCAGAGACACTGGAAGCATGCACAGTCCTGGTCACCCAAGCACATATTTACTCATTCATCTTTCCATGATTTTATTAAATTGTCATCTGTCTCAGAAAGACTGTGAATTTCTTCTGAGAATTTCAACCACTCATCTTAGCACTGCTGTCACTTTGCTTTTACAGCAGTAATATTAAGGCTGGAGTTTTAAGGCAGGTTTTCGGTGTCAAGGGAAAGGCAAGCAGTGGTGGAAAGCACCATGATCGGAGTGAAAATGGCCTTGCTTGCTGCTCCATGATGAACCCTGGCAAGCAGTCCGTGACTACCTGTGATGGGTAGACCAAAATTGGAAGAAACTGCAGCAGATTGCACACCAAAAAGGTGCACAAGGCTGGAGGGGGTCAGTGAGTGAGAAACAATGCTCCAACTGTAAGTAGAAATACTTTTTTACTTGCAGAAATATCACAAAGCCTTCTACTATAAGTTTAGGAAGGTTTCAAGTTCAAGAACCTCCCAACTGATATCCAGTCTTTTTGGACTGTGCTGAATCTTTTGCAAGTGCTCAATCTTCCAGGGACCTGCACAGTGCCATCCAACACCATGGCTGGGATTACATAGCCATGATGTAGAAATTTTTTCTGGAATGGCTGAACATCAACTACAGAATTCTTGTGTCCTGCTGGAACCTGAAAGCTTTGATCAAGTTTGAATCTCTTGGTCAGGCTGGATAAACCTCGGTGGGCTTGGCTAGATTTCCATTTTCTTCATGTTGGTTCTTCACTGACTGGTCATTTCTTACCAGCTGTCCTCTTACACCTGCTCTCACAAGAAGCTCTTAATGGTCATCTCTCCAGAGTGATGTAATGTTTTAAAAGTCAGTCCCGTGCAGTTCATTAATTTCTGTATGGTAACAAAAGATGCCAAAATCCCCTTAAAATGTTTTCTTCCTGAAAATTTTACTCACTTTGTGCAGCAAAGGGTTTATCAATATTAATATAAGAAGAATGTACCATAGCCAAACTATTCTGGAGAATTCTTCCTTGGGAAAGACACTACCAAAAGTCAGTAAGTAGTTGCTGCCATGGTTTTTGGGATATTACTTTATTTAATAAAACATACCATTAACATTTAAACAAATATTTGGTGCCTGTTTTATTTCAGCAGTTTCTACTGCATAAAACTTGGTCATGATTTCTGACTTGTAATTGCCTTTTCATTTACATTGATCATGCAGTTAATCTCAGTAAGTTTTAAGCCTTTTATGATTGGAAAATGTTCAGAACTACTCAAGCAAGAAAGTGTTTTGTCCACCCTTATCACAGCATGAAAAAGAAACAGCAGTTAATTTCATGTTATTGAATTATTGGGCAGTGTTTCTAATATAAGAGTAGAAAAACAGTAGGGTGCATCAAGCTGGCTGATGAGAGCTCAAAATAAGAGCAAGTAGGACGAGAGCACCAGAGATAATCTTACAAATAATTGGACTCTTTATAAATTGATCTAATTTTGTTTTTCTTCTAATGTCTCTTTTTAATCTGATTTTCCCTATGACTTCCCCAAAGTTTTTCTCCAGTTTTTCAACTCAAAGAATGTTATTGGTCACTCTATTTCTTTAATTGCTCCATTATGTTGAATCATTATTTTTACACCCTCTAATTATCCTCCCAGATGTATTCTGCTGCTTAATTTTTCATCAATGGGTAATGATGAATGGGTAGTCTATGGATATGCTTTATATATGTATTATTTTTATTTATGAATATCAGATTTTTGACTCTCAGTTCATTTTGAAAATGTTCTACATCCCCATATGTCACCAGCCAACAATGCTCACAATTGCGTCTTGCACTATGATTAAATAACTTTCAGTTCTTTAGCAGGAAAATAATGGGTGTCACACAAACAGCACATAAAACAAACACACACAAAACCCCTCATTTCCATGTATTTGTCTCTATGGAAATATAGTAATATTCAAAGTTTTCAATCTTTACCAAGAGAGTAAAGATTTGGTGTTTGGGTTTTTTTTTTCCCAAAAATGATAAATTATAAAACATCCATTTTGAAGACTGTCAAAGGAGTCCCATATGTGTGTATTTATGCATACATAAATACATATATATGTGTCTGTGTGTGTATAGCAACAGAGGAAGGAATGTCTGATGGAAATTTTAACATACAAAACTGAAAAAAACGCAGAAAATATCCATTTTTCAGTAGGCAGCAAAAATCCATGTAGGTGATAGGACAGAAATATCACTACTGGTGTCACCAAGGTTCAAATTTTTTCATTTTTCATCAATGACTTGGATGAAGAGACAGATGCCTCCCAGCAAGTTCACTGATGACACAAAGCTGGGAGGAGTGGCTAATATCCCAGAGCACTGTGCACATCAGAAGGACCTCAAAAAGTTGGAGAGATTAACAGAGAACTGTCTGAAATTCCACAAAGGCAAATGCAGGGTCCTGCACCTGGAGAAGAATAACCCCATGCACCAGCACAGGCTGGGGGCTGACCTGCTGAAAAGCAGCTCTGTGGAGAAGGTCTATAGAGGTCCTGGAGGTCCCGGTGAATAACAAGCTATCCATGACCCAGCATTACCCTGGTGTCCAAGAAAGGCGGTGATATCCTGAGGTGCATTAGGAAGAGCGTTGCCATCATCTCAAGGGAGATGATCCTGCACCTCTACTCAGCCTCAGTGAGACCACATCTGAAGTACTGTATCCATTTTTGGGTTCCTCAGTACCAGGGAGATAGGAAGCTCCTGGAGCAGGTCCAGTGGAGTGCTACAAAGATAATTAAAATCCCCAGATGAGGAATCTGGGCCTGTTGAGCCTCAAGCAGAGATGATTTAGAGTAGATCTCACCAAGGTCTAAAAGTATCTGAAGGGAGGGTGTCAAGGGGTTGGAGCCAGGACCTGCTTGGTGGTGCCAAGCGATAGGGTGAGAGGCAACAAGCAGAGACTGATGCACAGGAAGTTCCACCTGAATGTGAGGAAGAATTTCTTCCCTCTGTGAGTCATGCATACTGGAACAGATTCCCAGAGAGGTCGTGGAGCATGAGCCTCCTTCATTGGAGGTATTCAAGAACTGAAAATCAAAACAAAAGCCTGTTCAGTGTGTTCTATGATGACCCAGCTTGAGCAGGGAGTTTGGACTAGATGACCCATTGTGGCTCCTCCCAACTTTGCCCATTCAGTGATTGCGTAATATCAAACTTTAGGAAGAAACTCATCAGTATTGATGTCATGGATAGAAAAAGACAGAAGTGGGATTTGGGCAAGGAAGATATAAATCTAAGAGGGTAGAGATTTGAATAGCTTTGCAAGGAACCGTTGGAAAATCTGTCAAGCCATTTTGCCTACTTGACTACACTGGGCTACTACTACTAACTACTTGCCAGGAGAGGAGGCAAGCACAAATGTGTTTTATTTACACAATAAAAAATGGAAGAGGAGATTCCTACCTGGGTCACTGCTCATTAGATTTTCTAGATCCCTCTAAAAAATACAGAAAGGAATCCCATTTTGAACTAGTCAAGGCCTGGAAGAGATAATGATTTTATATCTCTAATTACTTTATATCTTTTTAAAATGACTGCACACACCAGAACTTATATATATTGCTTCATACGTGTTTATACTCTAGAGACCTTACAGAGATTATCAGCTTTATTCCATGAAAGTTTTTCACCAAAAACAAAGAGTTTGGAATGTAAAAGTCTTCATAGCCTTCTATAAACTCTTCATGCATTTACATATCAAGTTATTCTACACCTCTTTTTAATAATCAGATCTGTTGAGGTATTTACTCAAGTTCCATATTAAAGTGCAATCAGATGTTAAGATGAGACTAATTATAGTTTTATGTTTAATGAGTCAATCACAATTGCATTTGTGTAACTGCAGTCTAAAATACCTCACTTCCATTTTTACAGATGTTCATGGAATCAGATGAAAAAAACATTAGAGAGAAAATGTTATGTAGCTTATCCATTGAACTCTGAAAGTTAAATAGAATTTTTTTTTTAGGTTTTCTCTTAGTTATCTCAGTCCTTGCTATAAAAACCTCAATGTTTCTTTTTTCTGAAGATCATATGAATATACCCGATTCTTTATCTTATCTTGATTTGATCTCTATTGATAGGATAGTCTATATTGGTAGAGAATACAAAAAAGTTAACAGCATATTTTCCTCTAAATGCAGATTAAGGTAACTGAAACTATACACGTTTGGATCAAATTCGGTTCTGAAAATGGACAAATATATAAAGAGAAAGCACTGAAATGGTCTCATCAAATGATCTGTTAATAGCTTTGCATCCTGAGTTTCCCAGTTTCTAAAAATTTAGTCCACTTATGATCTATAAATAAATTAATTATTGCATTTCAGATTGAGTAAAATAATTGGTTGAATCCAAAATATTCTCAGATAATTTTCGTCTTGTCTCAGGAAAATGCATTTTAGATGGTTTCAGAACTTTTAGTCATGACTTTTCCTTCAACCATAAAATACAAGAAATACAGTATCTGTGCAATTGTCATTAAATATTGTTACACAGGTAGATAGATAGCTATATATCATATCAAGGCATACCAATGGCTAATCATATAGGCTCAGAAGGACTATCCATGACAGGCATCTGTGCATAACTTCCCTAACCAGAGCATGATAACAGCTACATGCTTCAGGCAGCAAAATCAGAAATTGTAACAGAGTATTAGCTCTGGCCTGCAGAGAAATATCAAGACAGCAAAATGGTCTTAAGTCTCATATTCTGCAATTATTTAAGCCTCTCACATTAAGGGTCCTCATTAATCAAAATCTACCTGTATTGCCTTTGTCTGAGGTAGAGTCAATTTTCTTCACAGTATCTATGTTCTATGTTGACCTTGGCATGGGTTGATTTATAAGTCCAACACTGCATTATGGTAGGGAGTCAGAAGACAGAATTTAAAGTATTAAAATATATATATAAGGCATATTTGACATCCGTAACTTTTTAAATGTCTTCTACAATTGCAACAACCAGGAGAAAAAAGCCAAAAAAACCTGCAAAAAAACAAAACCCAACAAATTAGAGATAATCTTTATGTTTCCAGTGAATACTAGATTGCTTGGGTAATACGTGATAAAAGGTGTCTTCTTACATTTCTGTAAACTTCTTTTGAATTGCATTCTTTGTATGTAAGCAACAGTGAGATATGGGGTAATACCATAAAACATCATCTATTTTAGGCTTGAATCCATCTGGGATAATGACTGCAAAACCTCATTTCCAATCAGCCTACTCTGACTATAATTTTTTGGCTATTTTCCAAATGGTAAGCATAAATGAAAAAGAAAAAAAAAAAATCAAACATAGTGGGAAATGACTAAATTATAATAAAGAGGAATTTTTCTTAATAATACAATTAAAACTTTTGGTCCAGGCAGGGGAGTCAAAGATTAAGCAAGGCTTCAGACTGAAGGGAACATCTTAAGTAAAGAGGACTTCATCAGTTCCTTACTGCACACCTGTCTTGAAATTTAATATTCTTCTTAAATCAGCAGAAATTAAATTATTCTACTTAGTAGGGTTTTGGTTGGATTAAAATATGAAAGTTCATTAGGAAAAAAATAGTCATAAGCAAAACCAGTCTGGGAACAACTCTGTAAGGTTCATTAGTGTTAAAAGATTATGAGGAATGCTAGTTAGTTCATATAGCTTCAGGGAGTGCCAGTTTCTAACCAACATGGAAAATATATTTGGCTGCACACATAAATATGTAAGATGTATTCATCACCTTTATGGGGAAATTAATGTATTTAATACCTTATTTTACAAACTTTGGACAAAGATTCTTTAAAATAAATGCTGAAGCTGTACCTGTAACATACTTTTTTGCTACTTTACTTGGGGGTATTTGTTCAGTGAAGATACATTCTGCACACTATTCTTCCAGCTTAGTAAGGTTAATCTTGCATAGTGAACTGCTGTAGGGCAAGATTTACCATGCAAAAGGTGTCACATTATTTCTCTTTCCCATATCCCTCTGTATCATCATGACATCATGGAAGATAAATCTTGTGGAAGCCTTGTACGTATGGAAAGTTAGATTGCAGTTGTTAAATATACTTGATCCAGGAAATTGTCCATGGCTCCCAAACAGAAGCAGAGGAGTTCATTTATGCTGAAATCAGCTTAAATCATAGGACAGCAGACTTGCTGTGCCCACACTTGGCCTTTAATCCTGGCTGTCAACTATATAATGCCTCTCTAAACCCAAGACATAAATAATGTTTATTGAGTAGGGATTTGTATTTGCTCATTTCAAAGTATCTAGGATAGTGGGGGATTATTTTGCAGGATATGAAAGTGATAATTTTAATACTAAAAACTGAGGTTACCACCTGCAAGACTGAAGTGTATTTATAAAAAATTGTTTGAAAATGCTGAGGTGCCTGGGACAGGCAAAGAATCACATTTATTACAGCCTCATTTATAATATCTGTCAGAAGTGATCCCTATAGTGAAAAGCCCCTGAAGCACATTTGGCCATTATCTTGGGCAGATGATTTTTGGAACACCACAAGGCAGAGGCAGGCAGTGAGCAGGAAGCAAGTCATAAGGAAGTTCATTACTCAAGTATGCTTGCCTGTCCTTTTATTATTTAGCAGAGTAAACACCTACTCTACATTTTTAAAAGTCTTCTGAATGAAAGTGTTAAAAAAACATTGCATAGTATATTCTTAAACTGTGATATTTTTCTCATTTTTGTAGAGGAAACAAAACAAAAGGAATCCAATGGAGAAATGAAAATTTAACATAAATTTTTTTGAGAGCCACTGAGTAATTTCTTTTTGCATTTGGTAACACGCTACAGCACAGAAGTCTGTACATCTTACCCTGGAACAGTTTTCTACTCTGTATTCTGCATACACTGTTCTGACAGCTCTATTTTGAGTCACGCAAAGTAAACATCTCTGAATGTATAAAACCAACTAATAAATAGCGATATTAATTACAATTCCAAGCTTCAATAAAATTGTAAGGAAAACAATTTTAAAAGTTTAGAATTAGAAACAAAACATTTTGAGAGCACCAAAAATAAAACAGGTATACAAATGAAATCTTTAGACCTAACCTGTAGTGAAATATTATTTGAGATCTTAATTTCTACATTTTTTATTATATATCTCTCAAATCAGGAGCCCAGCGAAGAAAAGACTGCTTCAAGTCCACAAGCCCATATTAAACAGGGAAGAAGGCTGAGCATGAATTCCCAATGTGCACGTGTGGAAATAGGCACATATGACAGACCTACAGAAATACACAGCTGATCACACCAATCTCAGACAGCTACACAGATAGTTCACATGAACACAGCACAAACAACCTCTATCTTCTCCCCTGTGTGAGTCATCAGGATGACAGCCAGTTAGTGGAAAATATTTGTACATAGATTGTGCTGCATGGATCCCTTTAGCTCAGACGCTTGGTCTGATCAGTAGCTGCTGTCTTCCCAGCTGGAATGTGCGCTGTGCCCCTGTGCTGCAGCCCCACTACAGTTTCTGGTACAGGCCCCCATGTACCCACACAGTAACACACAAACAGACACAAAAACGCACACTTTGGGTCCCTCCAGAACCGGAATCTCACACACAGTCCATCCACGTGATGGTTCTAGAACTTTGCTCTTCCACAGTTGCCTCAGGTACGAGTGGACAGACATACAGACACACAAGTTCATCTCAGTTGACCTCTTGGCCAGAGCAGTCTATGTCTCTCCAACTAAGCTTTTTGCCTTCCCTTACGTGCCCAGTACCACAACACTCTTATGTGTACAGGGAGATGATCTTTTTTAATGCATAACCAAACATTTTTCTTGAATCAGTTTTTTTAAGCCACAAACCTTTTTTGTCTTTTATATTAAAAATACTAGTTATAGATGATCTGTCAATGCTTTGATGCAGTTAAAAAAGCAGCAAATTATTTTTTGCTAAGACAAAGAGTCTAAATTAGTTTGAACTTTACTGATACTTAAATAAATAATGTCATGCTATATTTTAAATTAAAGAAGGCATTAATTTATACAACATTAAAACAGAGAGTCGCTGTATGTGCAATTATTGCTAAAAATTTAATATGAATTAGAGAATTACAGGTTAATATTGAAGTTGAAAAAATTACTTAGAACTGGTGTAAGTTATTAGACATCAGTTCTTTCAAAAATTGTATTAAGGAAGCTCAGTTTATTTTGAACTCTTAGTCAGACCATATTGTCTAGACAAGACCATCAAAAGAAACATAGTGCAAAAGAAGACTCTATATGCTGGAAAGCTAAAGAAAAAAAAATACTGGTCTTTGAAATAAATTCCTCTGTAAAACATAAGAAAATTATTTTAATAAATATACAGATGATTCACCGTGGAATACCATGAAGAATTTCAGAGAACAGCAGCCTAGTTAAGCCTCTTTTCTGCTGACTCATGGGGTACTCTACAGCTTTGTTCCTGTGAAAAAGAAAAGAACAACCTACAGCTCTCAAATGAATGCACATAAAATGCAAGTGAGTAGAAGTAGTCACTAACAGAGGAAGGAATACACAATACACTAATGCAAATGAAATGTGTGACAACAGAACAGATGTTGATGCATAGAATATCTAGAAGACAACAGAAGTGACATAATTTATGGTAACAAGAGCATTTGCATAAATCTGTGTCTTCCTAAATTGAAGCAGTATCACAACACTGATGTGAAATATGTGTCATTGCAGTTTTATTGTAGAGGTAAAATGGTGACTAACTTGGAAGAGAAGGCAGACTCTGGAATTCTTAAAAGGCCACATGGAGTATCCTTAGGATACTTCTCAAGAAAAGAGAAGTCAGCCTGATGTTATGACTTTTGCTCTTGATCTACTGAGGCAGCAACTCCCACGGCACAAAATTTCCACTCATAAAGTTGGAATGAATGAGGAATCTGCAATCTCTTCAAGTCTAACAAATACATTTTTTTGAGTCCCACATTTGTCCAGCCTACGAAAATACAAACTTCTATCTAAGTAGCTGCTGGCTCACAGTAACTTATCTAGAAAAGCTCAGTCATTGCAAGCGTAGGTAGGGTGTCCTTTTTTGTTTCCCATGAGGAGAGATTGAGATAGCAAGCAACTTTGACCTCAGTGAACTGCAAATCTGCTTCTGTTCATACACAAAAATATACTGGAAAAAAGAGGCCTATTACCATTGCCCCATTACCTCTCTCTCTCTACCTCCATTCTACTAAGTAATTATATGTGCACCGACATCAATATCTTGCAACATACCAAAAATGCTAAAAAGGAAGAGATGATGGTTACAAGGAATATCTGGAAGGCAACTAGAGGCAGCTCACCAAGGGTTACTGATCATGAACTCTCTGGCGCATTAATCATATGACAGTGGACTTGAGTGAGTGGTTATTTTTTTCACGGTCAACTACGGTAATGAAGAAAAATTTTAATACCAATAATTTTATAAAACAATGGCTGCTTCAATAGAAAAATCAAGACATCTGGCATTCAGGACATTTTCATTTTCATTTTCTCTGAATATCAGGAAAATTATCCCCCAGTTTCTCTGGCTAATGTTACCACTGGCACCACAAAAAGAGCCAGTGTATGACACTGCATTCCTCCATAAGGCAGGCATTGAATGGCATCCACAGCACCAAGCCCATTGAAGATGTAGCTCCTGAATAGCTTTTTAGGAAAAGAAGCACCTTCTAAGGGTATCAAGGCGAAAATACTAGATAAGACTTTTCAAATAAAATATCTATTTCATTATTATATTTATATTAATAATTTAGAACTATATCTTCCTGTATGTGAGGTTTTGTTGTTCTTTGCTTACTATTATTTAAAGGTAATTTTAAAAGCTGCCTGGTAATTAAGCTCTCCATCTTGTGGACACAGAGTTATGTAGGCTCCTGTTCTCTTTTCCCTCTTTACACATTTTAGGACAAAAGCAAGCAGAGACTGTTGTTTTCTTCTTAACTGATTTATTCTTTAGTTCCACCTTGGTATTGTCTGAACAGAATGTTTTCTGAGGTTTCAGGGTGTTTTTAATTGCCTCCAGAAAGTGAAGCCTCTAACTTTAAACTTCTCTGCATGACCAGTAGACATCCCTGAGAGAAGACAGGGCTTTTAGTGTGAGGGGAGTGATCTGGCTTGATGGCTGCTAATAAATATAAAACATCTGAATGATCTTGCAAATAAATGTACCAGATACACAGCCATGCATATCCAAGGTGATAGTCTAATTTATGTGAAATGCTCTGTAGTGTTTAGGTGTAAGTTATACTGAGCAATGAATTCAGCATTTTGAAATGTAACACTAGGGGTTTTTTTTTGCTTTCATACAAATGCTGCAATTTTGCTTCTTCTATTTTTCCTGCTACCTTCACAATGGTTGCATACGATTTATTTTCTCAATTAATGTTCATTGGGAAGTGCAGGTCCGAGCCTTGGGGTCAGTGTTCTATTGATGTTTCAAGAACTTTGACAATAAGTTTCCAGCTGGTTAAAAATTATACACAAATCAGGAAAGTCAGGTATATCAAAAATATAAAAAATGTTGAGTGGCATAGGTGGACTAATTACAAGGTTTTACACGGGTATGGTTTACTCCACATGTTATATTTGATGGGATGTGTTGCCTTGGGTTTTCTTTCAAGACACATTAAGATTTGACTTTCCTGGTTGCCAAGATCCATGTGCCAGTCTAGACATGGCTTAGTAAAATCCTGCAAGGACACCCAAAATACATACTAGTCTTCCTGTGGCCAGAATCAGGTTATCTTGATTGCAGGCAATTGGTTTTTGCTGTGTTTTTGGGTGGTTTTTTTTTTGTTTGTTTGATTTTTTGGTTTTTTTTTTGTGTAATTAAGACACCAAATCCAGTAAAATGTAACATCAAATCTTAAACTACATTCTTACCTTTCCACTATCAGTTATTGAAAGATTTTGCCAGTCATAGGAGCTACCTCAGCTTGTTACACTTCTATGTTACATATGCTGTAACTATTTCTTCAGTTCTATAAATGCAAACTAGATAAATTCTTGTAAATTCTGATTATAGATTCTGATTTAGAAATATCATAATTGTTCTGTCATATAAAACAATGTAACCATATCAAATTTCATTGTATTTTTTTCAGTTAGTACTTAGAGATAAACTTCATCTCTTTCATCTGGTGTGAAACCTTAAGCACCAGGAATGGACTCCATGTGCTTCTTGCTCATCCAGATGAATAATTACATTGTAATCTTGGAAGTACTTGATGTCTTAAAATTTGGAGTAAAACTGTGTGAGTTACAGACTGAAATTAGGAAGAATGCTATTCTTTTGGTTTATGATTCCAGTTCTTCAGCAAAGACTGTAAAATAACTTTTGGGCAAGTAAAATGCAAACAAATCTTAAGGTTTATGATTCTGTAGTACTATTTTAGTTTTTTTGTTTTTTTGGTTTTTTTTTTAGCTTACTGTTGCAGCTTTAAATCTGCCAGACTAGTAAGTGTTTTAAAATTCAATAACTAACTAACTAACTAACTGACTAATTAAATAAATAAATAAATAAATGTATATACTTAAGAATATCTGTGCTCTTATCAGCTTTTGCTGTGGATAAGAAGTTTGAGAACTGAAAAGAAGAAAAATAAGAAATTGGAGGGAGCAGACAAAGAAAAAAAAAAGAGAGAAAAGTATTTTTATGTAAAGTCATGGCTACAGAAAGGAAAATAGACTTTTGTTATATTCAGTGAGTGAAAAGACCCAAACAACCAAACATGGAAAAAGCAATGTGCTCTTTTATTATATCCTCTCTGTAGCAGGCTGTCTTTTAAGTGTGCACTACACTGGGAACTAAATTTCCTTTCTCATCTTTACAATATTTATGTGTTTCTACAAGTCATATTCTTATCTTTCCCCTTCCTAAATCAAAAATATTTATGATGAAATCAATTTCTCTAGGAAATTTTGTGATTGACAAATTTATTTTTATTCTAAAGAAGCGGAAAAAGAAACTCAAATGTCTCTCACTGAGAGATTTTTAGAAATCTCACAGTTTGTTTTCCTTTGTAGGTAAAATACTTTTGAACATATCACTTCTGAAGTGTCAGGATATTGCAGAAATGTGAAGAATGGAGGAAAAAAGCTGCTTTGTGCTTCTCCTTCCTAGTCTTATCTGATATGCTAGTGTATGGTTGTGCGCTGTTAAAAAAGTACAAGACGCAGGAAGTCTTTTGGGATATAGATTGAATGCTAAATAGTGATCACTGTGACTCTTTAGTCAGCTGCAGGTTTTGTAATGAAGTTTAAATAGAGTTCTGTCAGGACAACAACTCCTTCTGTGTTGTACCTGTGAAGTACACAGGTACTTCAAGTGGAGTCTGATTCTGTAACATTTTAAAAACATTTCTAAACATTCTTTATTTATGCACAATCTCAAACTTTCAACACTTTTCAATAGTTTTGCATCAGCTTTTCATTTTAGAGATTTGATCTGATTCTCCAATATGTTAATCACAAAAGTTGTTTCAGGATTCACAGGATGGAAATGATGGCATTAGTCAAAAAGAGTTACCCAGCTTCAGATGAAGTAGACTAGAACCCCTGGTTTTCCTAGTGCAGTGTTTCATAGACTTTTTTTAATGATATTTATGCATTTTAAGAAATATTGTATACTAACAGATTTTACCAATGAAAACTGCCTTTGCAGGAAAATCTCTACAGATTTGCTAATTAACAGACTAATGTAGCCAACAACTATGACCACATTTGTTTCCGAAATTCTTTTTGTACAAGTTCCCTCACAGGATGTCACTTTCAAACATGTATGACTATATTTTTTTAAGCAGATGTCTCTTCATATATTTTCATTTCCCCAGACATTTGGGAGATGAAAGAATGTACAGGTTTTCCTGCATGGACATCCTCAGGTAACATTTCACTTTAAGACATGAAATCAAAAGATAAATAAATTTATTATAGTAGCAATTATACTGCCAGGTCTAGAAAGCCTTCAAGTATTTTGCATTACACGTTCTTCACACAGCAACTCGTGTTAGCATAATTTATGCTAGTTTTGATGCAGGAAAAACCAAAAAGAGGAAAATGTGCAGATTAGAAGCAGAAGGTTTCTAGGCAATCTTTACGTGTTGATCTGATACATATTGGATTTGCTGTAATTTGAGGAATGATCTTGGGTGCTAGTTTGCATTTTTGCTTTAGGTGGATTTTGATTAGATATTGTAAGAAATTAATTAACTTTTACAGTACTGACTCATCTAGCAGATTGTAATTTAAAATACGTACTTAGGACATGAACTAAGACAAAAATAAATTAACCTGATTATTTCACTTCCTCTGGAGTCATCTGTGGGTCAAGGTCACAGAGTCTGATACTAAAATTAATTCTGTAGGTGACAAAAAAAATAAATAGATCCATTCAAATCACCACCATTAATTGTAATTTGCCAACAGCCCTTGACTACAATTTCATTCCACTTTTGGAGACGTAGCCATGCCATTCACAGTTTGCTTATCTTGACAAGATCTTCTGGTGTGAAAATCTGAAATCTCTTACAATTTTTGAAAGGTGCTTCCTCTCATTCTCCATTCAGCACAGGAAGAGAGCAGATATCATCAAGTAGTTTGGTATCTGGCTGGGAGTAGCAGTGCTGTCCTTTCAAAAATCCTTCACTAGTCAGTGTGGAGGGGTGGAAGTACCTAAGAGCATGGAGCCTGTAAGTTTTCAGGATGTCTCATAGAGCACTCTGAACCAGAGTGGGGAACACAATTGCTATGATTTACCCCAATTAAGTAGTTCAGCCCCACACAGCTCACTATCTCACAGTGGGGTTGGTGTCTCTTCTGTCTCTTACACTGTCCAGGTCAGTGAGAATACTGGAGGAAAAAGGGATGCAAAGAAGTTGGGAGAGGACACAGACAAAAGGCCTGATCTGGCCAAAGGGATATTCCCTATTCCAAATTCCATAGTACAGCATGCTCAGATTATAAACTGGGGGCAAGGCTGGCCAGCAGATGTTGCTAAGGAGCTGACTGGGCATCAATCAGCTGGCAGTGAGCAATTGCACTGTACATCACTGGTAGGGAAACTTTCATGTCTGACCATTCAGGAGTCATTGGGGCAATCACACTGGCACCACCTGAGCTAGGACCAAAGATGCTTTGCAGCGAGCATCTCCACTTGCACTGTCTTCTTACCAGCTCAACCCCGGGTTTCACAGAGCAGAATCTCAGCTATCTGGATCCTTAAAATAATTTAACTGCCATTCAAAATAAGAATAACATCTCAAGCCAGTGCCTTTGAGGACAGACCCTGAACAGAGGACTCCCTGAGCTTTCATACCCTCACAGTCTGTGTGTGGTAAAGCCTGGGGTCTTCCAGCTGAGTCCTCAGCTCCTGCCGTGTCTGCCTCTGAGTGTTCATCTCCACAAGTCCTCATTCCAAAGTGTTGCTGACAGCTCACGGCCTCGTCTCAGGCTCCAGACACCCAGAGCTCAACCTGCAGCTCACACAGCAGCTGCACACTGAGCTACTGGCACTAAGTGTGTTTCTCAACATCAATAAGCTTTTTATAGACTAATTATATTATTATTACTATATCTTATTCATATTCTAATTCTATATTATTGCTATATATTACTATATATATTATTCTATCCCATTAAACTGTCATTATTCAACTCATGAATTTTACTTTTTGTCCAAGTCTGTCTTCCATCCAACAAGAGGAGGAGGGTAAGCAAATATCTCTGTGGTGTTTAGGTGCCTCATGGATGAAACCACAATCATAGATTAATTTTTAGCTTTATCTTGAGACACTATAAACCTATGTACTATTCAGAAGGAATTTAACACTATTATACTCAAGGAAGAGAGTGCTCAACTTCATCTAAGAATGCATTGCCTGCTTGTAGCACTGAAAGAATATTTCAACTGCACTATATCAAACTCTTATTAAAAAAAAAATCTTCTCGCAGTTCTTGATTTATTTTCATGTTTATCGATACACGGAGCACTGTCTTCCCTTCATAGAATCACAAAAGCATTTAGGTTGGAAAAGACCTATAAGATCATCAAGTGCAACTGCTAACTCAACAGTTCCAAGTCACCCAAAAAAACATGTCCCTTAAGCACTGCAGCTACACATGTTTTAAATGACTCCAGGGTAGTGAGTCTACCACTTCCCTGGGCACGCTGGTCAATGCTTGACTATGCTTTTAGCGAATATTGTTTATCCTGATATCCAGTCTAAACACCCCTGGTGCAACTTGAGGCCATTTCCTCTAATCTTGTCAGTTCTTACCTTGGAGAAAAGGTCAACCCCTACCTCACCACTACCTCCTTTCAGGCAGTTGTAGAGAGACATTAGGTGTCCCCTGAGCCTCTTTTTCTCCAGGCTAAGCATCCCCAGCTCCCTCAGCTGATCCTTGTCAGATCTGTGCTCCAGACCCTCCACCAGCTCTGTAGCCTTTCTCTGGACTTGCTCCAGCACCTCAATGTCTTTGTTGCTGTGAGTGGCCCAAAACTAAATAAAATATTCAAGATACAACCTCACCAGAGCCAAGAACAAAGGGACAGAAACTTCTCTAATCCTGCTGGATTTTCTATGCTCCTATGCAGTATTTCTAGCTCAGCATCTCTTTCAGCAGACAGGCTTTACATTATGTCACACTATGGATTAAAAAAATTACATTTTTCTTTCTCTCTTTTTTAGATTTTGAATACTTAGCATAATTAAATTCTTCAGTACTTCAGATTTTACTTTTAAAATCTGTTCTTTTTTAGCTTAAGATTCCTTATGTCTAATGTCATAATTACAATCTACAAGTTTTTAAATTGGATTGTCAGAACATGCTAATTTCAGAGTTATTTTAGAGTTTCTTCCAGATGGAAATCTGTCTTCTCCCACGTGACTTCTGCCAACCTGAGTTAACTATCCTGTAATGCTATTTTAATGAAGAGAGAGATTTTTAATTGAGCACCTGGTTCCTCAAATGTGTCTGATTTTCACAAAATGGGTAATATTTTGAATGTTTTGGAAGATGTACTTATGTAAAAGTGGCTTTAAAGAAAATGCAGACCAAGTAATTTCCATCTTTTTTTGTTAAACACATTCTTCTAATAATACTGAATTTTTTGTAGTTTTGCCTTATTTAGAAAAGTCAATCCAAACGCAAATTGATCAACCACCTTCTCTATGCGCTATTCTATCCCAATCAGGCTTACAGAAGGTTTTAGGGTCTTAAAAATCCTCAAAACCCAAAACTGCACCAAGAAGAATTTTCTTCAAGACAGAGGAATTGATATAACGTCAGGGGTTTACAATAGTCTGGTAGATGATGCAAAGTATTGTACTTGCAAATCTTCAAAAAGTCATGATGTGTAGATGTAGCTAAATCATCTTATGTCTATGAGTGTTTAGGCTTCTTATATATGACATCTATAGTTTATATATATATGACTTTCATACTGCAGGACTATAAGTTGTTTTTCTCAAGAAAATAGCATTGCTGTAGGTTTGGTTTAAAGACATAAAACCAGATAAACTTTTCAAAGAGAGGCAATAGCTTTATTAGACACATTTGATTTTAGAAAGAGTTGAGTTTTCTATAGAAATTTTTTTTATATTCATGAAATAGAAAAACCTGCTTTCAAAACTAAATACATGTGCTGCCACTAATACTTTGTGTTTAGCTTATTTAGGTTATTTGACTTGTACGTGTTGTGGTTTAACCCCAGCCAGCAACCAAGTACCACACTGCTGCACACTCACCCCCCTCCCTTCCACTGTGGGATGGGAAAGAAAACCAGAAAATAAAGGTAAAAACTTGTGGTTTGAGATAAGAACAGCTTAATAACTGAAATAAAGTAAAATGTAATAACCATTAAACAATAATAATCATAATCATAATCATGGAAAAAAGAGAGAGATGAATAAAAAAACTGAGGAACGTTAAGTGATGAACATTAAATTGTTCACCAAGCACTGACCAATGCTCAGCCAGTCCCTGAGCAGCAATTAGTGGCTCTCAGCCAAATCCCTCCAGTTTAGGGATTGGACATGATGCCTTACAGGATGTAATATACTTTTGACCAATTTGAGTCAGACGTCCTGGCTGTGCCTCCTCCTGGCTTCTTGTGTATCTGCTCACTGGCAGGGCATGGGAACCTGAAACTCTTCTGTAGAGTAAGCACTACTTAGCAATAGCTGAAACATTATTTTGCTATCAGCACTATTCTTATGATAAATCCAAAACACAGTTACCAGCAACCAAGAATAAAACTAACTATCCCAGTCAAAGCCAGGACAGAAAGAAGAGATGACAAAAAAGAATAGGGAACAGGGAAGGGGCTACACATCATAAAGTAAAATCACACATATAGAAACAAACTTGGGGGCATCTCCTGAAAGTAAAAGCCAAACAGCATTTCATTGCAAAAAGAGAAAGAATATAATTTATCATTAATATGCAAATTTGTGACATAGCCATTATGTGAATAACTCATCTGATAGATGTTATTGGTTTAATAGATTAAAATGTTTGCTGTATAAATTGCAAATGAAGTGATATGAATAATCTTAAACTTTAGGGATTTTTACAAACTCTGAAAATAAAATGTTTTATTTCTGAGTTCGTACATTCTCCAAGGAAAATGCTTTGATTAAAATACTGGAAGCCCCCAAACGCCATCAATTTTAAGGGCATAAAACTGTAATATCTTACACATTCACATAAAGACATAAAAAGTATGAAATACTCATGTGCAGAATATAAACAGGTGCAAATATATTTCAAATATAGCAATTAAATGATAAGCATCTATTTAACTGTAGGTGACATGCAGTAGAAGATAACACATTATAATAACCACTTTCAGTGCTACTGGTTTGTTGTTGGTTTGTATATGTTATAAGAAAAAAGAAATTTCTAGGTAATTCCTAAGTGTAATTCCTAAAAAAACCATTTAGGCAAAATTCCAGGAAGTGATTCTACTGAATTTTAATGAAGCCCTGTAATTACTAATTTGCAGGAAATATTATTTTAATGAAATCTATTTCTTTCTAATTTAAAACAAAATTTTTATTGCAATACCATTAATAACAGAATCTCACAACTGTTTGGTGAAAAATTTTGACATTTTATAGACTAGGATTTTTAATGAAGGATTTTGTCAGATTTTATTTCATCAAAATGCAACTAAATATATATATAAAAGTAGATATATATAGAAAAATAATCAGTACTTAGTCACAATAAAGCCTTATGAGAAAGAATTGTTGTGAGAAAAATGCAATCCTTTTCTAAAAATTCTGGTCTCTTCAAGTGATACTTAACACAGGATAGACCTGAAGAATTGTATGTCATCATATGAGTAATTTCTCATCACATTAGATGAACCTCTTAGACCAAAGACTCTCTTTAAAATAAACGTGCATTTATGGAAAGAAAATTTAACACTGAATCCTAATTCACTCACCTAACTCTGACTTCTCACACTGCTTTGTGAGATTCTTATTCTGCTACAAAGAGGATTAATTGAGTCACCTTTGAATCAACATGTTAGGCTATACGATATAAGCTCATAAAGACACCCACAGGGGAGTTCAGAGAGACAATTCCAGGAGTGGGGCACCAAATAATGTTCTCCAGGGTATGCTCAGCTCCATCCCCGTGGGAGATCCTGACTGACCACTCCGTGTGCCTCTAAGGGTGAGGGCAGAGTGGGGTTTGCCTGTTGGGAACGCGAGGGGTTCATGTGAGTGCTCTGAGGAGCTGCCTGTTACCCGTGTTCCTGGCATGTGGGGCATAAATTTTAAGGATAGGCCTCTGCAGGGCAAGGAGATGGGCTCAGTGGTCCTTGTGGGTACCTTCTGACCCAGCATACTCTGTGCTTCTGTGATTCTGTGGTGTGGGTGCTCTGTGTGCTCTGTGTGCTTGTGTCAGTCTTCCTGCTGGTTAAACCGGGTTAAAACTGGAGCTATGGCAGCCTCATCCTGGCCACAATCTATTTTCCTCTAGCAATATCTATATTTTCCTCTAACAATATCCATCTGATAATTGAATAAGGTATCTTCTAACTTCCAGGTAATCCTTATTTGTGGTGTATCATTGCAAAATTTCATTTAAAATACTTTCAGTATGTCTGAGGAATGGCAGAAATTAATTGTGAATTTAAGAGTACTTTTCTCTAATTGTAAATAACTAATAATTTACTGAGAATACAAATGAAAATAAGTTACAGACAGAGACATATAAATTACAGTTTGATGTGAAGAACTACACCAAATGAAACTGCAATCAGCTATTTGATATAATTCCATAATAGACCCATTTTGTTTCTTGGAAGGTGTCTGTGCATTAGGAAGTCTGTTGAAGGGTTTCAAGCCAGAAGAAAAATCACAAGCCCCAGAAAATTAGCCAAGTTATACCTTTCCTAGCTAGCAGCACCAAGTGCTAAAGCATGGTTAATGACTAAACTACTGAAAAAACCCAAACCAAAAGAATAAGAGGAGGTTGGCATTGCAAATGACTCAATGAGCGAAATTAGCTTTCTGTAGGAGCTGTTTGCTACCTGATTGTACAAGCATTTTTAGTTTTTTTTCAGTCACTTTTGAAACTGATATTACTTTTTACCAGACTGTCTCTTTTTGGGGGAAAATCTGATTTCTAGCCCTTCTTAACACTTCATAATCCCACCAATGCATATTTTTTCCAGTATTTTTAAGTGTAAAATTGCTTTTTTGACAATATAAAATTATTTCAATACATTTTTTTTCATTGCCTTTTTTGCAAGGATTATATCTGAGTGTGCCAAGTTCAGTTATTTGAATATAATGCCAGTAATTATTTTTACATGCTATTTGTTATATGCCAAAATATGTCAGATTTCTATTGGCTTTATTATGTTTTTTTTAATTTTTGTTTATTTGGTTCCCTTTTTAATTCTGTGTGACATTCTATTACATAGAAATACTGAACTTTCACCTTACTTAGCTCTAATTTTTGCCTTCCTTTAGCTATATTTTTCTTTAGGAATATACGGTGGTATGTATATATTCATACTTGAATGAATTGCTTCTGAAAGTATGTACCAATCAAGTTTTCAAAGGATCAGACATGAAGACTATCAGTGTCTTGTCAGAACAACTTCACAGCATGACTTACATGTTTCTGTCTGTTTCTATGTTTCTGACAGTCTATTTCTATGTATCTCCTTAGCAGCAAATTATGCTTGGCCTTAAACAGATTTCTGACAATGCAGTTTTTTTGTGAAAAGAGGAAATAGTACAGTAATGACCAAATTAATTTTCACCTGTGACCTCAAAAGTAGTTAAGCTATTTAATTAATTTACTGAAGTGTCATTGCGGTTCTCAGGATTTTACCACATAAACGTGGAAGTTACTGGCTTAAAGTGGGAAAAAATATGCTGATATGAAATCGAAGCATTGAAAGCTGACAGAAGTGTCATAAAAGTTCAATAACTGTTCTAATTAACACCCTGGAATAGTTATTTATATGTTGCATAGTTTTTCATTAAGAATCTACCCATGTAGCATTTGACACCTCTTTGACAATTTTGCAGAAATCTATTGATAAAATAGTTATTTCCAGATCACATAGTGACCTTGACACTTGATAGGACCTCCATATCAAAAACTCCACAAACATAAACACTTTATCCTCACTTATTTGAATGGGTTTATTGAGTAAGGCCTAAAGTCCGAAGTGTCTCATGTTAGCTGCTTCTATTTCCCTGACCTGCAGCCTGCAAGATCATCCACAGTCTCTTCTGTCTTGGCTATAGTGTAGCTTTATCCCCTTCTTGCCGTAGTTTCTTAGAGAAATACTTTTAGCATTGCCATTGTTGAGACCAAATTTTTTGTTGCTATAGTAAAATAGTAAAATAAAATGTTAATATAGAGGATTTCAAAATACTCTTTAGACTTACATCCGAAAACTCCTTAAATGAAAGCCAGTCAGACAAAAGACTTTCTAGCTTGTGGCAAATGCCATTTTGAACAAAATACTTCAGGCTTAATGTGACAAAGTGGTGGTGGTCAGTGTTATAATGCTGTATTATTTCTGGGACTTTATTCTTTTTTCTGTTGTTGGAAAGAGAATTCTTAGGAATCAAAAGGATGATATTTAACAAAAATCAGGCACCTATTATTTTTATCATGATTTTGGCCATCTTTTTGATACAGTTTAAAAATATGGTTTTGTTGTCCTTTATCATGTTTCCTGAATCATTAGATTTACTTCTACTAAAAAAACAAAATCCTCAAACAACAATCCCCTCCTTTGACCCCTCTGCATTCAGACAAAAAAGCCTAATGAAATTCACAGATCCTCTGTCTATTCTCTAATGCAATTTCTATATTTAGTGAACTAATGATCCCAATTTTATTAGTGAGCTAGTATAATTATGCATTTTATTCTTCAGTGCATATCACAAAGCATTCATGTGACATTTCCCTCTGCAACGTGTGCCAAAATAATGTTATTTGGGCCCTAACTACTAAAGTACTTATTCTAAGCAGAGAAGAGGTAAAAGCATTCTTTTTGTGTGAAAATACCCACACTCCTCTCAAATAATTTTGAATTACTATTTTTCTTTCCCCTTTAATAGTTAGATTAGTTGTTATTCTGAACATTCCTTTAGCTAAGAAAGAAAAAATGTGAAAAAGGAAAGGGAAAGATTCATATACTAAACTTCCTACATTAGAGCTAATATTCTTAATTTTAGAAGAGGATCTTTGCCTCTTTTCTTTTGAGAATATAATAATTACAAAACTGCTTGTCATGTTACCTGGGTCACCCTTTGGATGACTGCATACTATTTTGCTAAAATATTGCCATTCACATTCTTGTATTTAGACTTTATATTACTGATATAGGTTCATGGTGCTAGTTTCAGAATTTAGATTTTGAATTTTCAAAAGTCTGACTTGGAAGTCTGGTAATACATTTTCCAGGAAAACGGTTCATGAAAATGTTTATATATAGCTGACTTTAAATGGTTCACAAATTAGGTATGTGTCTTTATATATACCTGTTTCTGGTTTTGCATCTAAGTGATTTTCCCATTAATAATAAAAACATTGGCAACTGGTTTAGCTGAACTTTTGTTTTGGTGTCATTTTTTTTCTCATAAAATTATTTTCACTATTCTCTGCAAGTGTTCCTGAGGTATTAGATTCTTACATCTCCATTTACCAATTGAAAACACGGCTCTATAGATTATTTTCTTCAGGGATTTATTATGTAATTTATATATATACAGGTAGGAGCAGTCATAAATTACTTCTTAATTCCTTGTTTCTAAATGTTTCTAATGTTCTTACTTCTTCATTTTATTACAGCTGGCTTGTCTGATTTAAATGCTTTAAATGCTTGTAATCTCTTCTGGCTTGGTCCTTCTATTTCTTTGATTTAGAGGTCTTTACACCATACTATCTATAATTATGTTAGTCCTATTAACAGAGTAAAGTTAAAATCGGGGTAATTGTCTTCTACCATTTTTGGCCTCTAATAGTTTTATTTAATCTAGTGCTTGGAATTTGTCTTTTTTTCCCGTTTATTATCAGCTATGCTAAGTTTTTCTCTATTGCTTTTACATTATGCCCTTTTCTTTCTCACATCTCACTCCCATTAACTCATCCTTTTGCTACTTTTCTTTCTCCATTGTAGCACTCTCTTTTTTCTACAACACTTCACAATAAACTAAACACATTGATGGAAAATGTTCTTTATCTCTGATTAGTGTACATTATGAAATCACAGCAGTTATTGAAGCTGAAGTACAAATGAATGGTGGTATTCTAAAAAACCAAAAAAACAAATAAATACTAAACAGAAAGTCAAAACTTCAGTGGAGGACCGATATGCAACTTACTTTTTTTTCAGAACAATGAGGGTAAAATTCCTTTTCAAATGTGTTTACATACTTTTTAGTAATTGGAAAGTGATCCATTACTTAATCTTGACATAAAAAGTGAAAAAGAAAAAAAAAAGACAGACCTCAGTTTGCTGTATCTTAATAGATGTCCCTGATCTTTAGAAAATCATGAAATGCACATTTTCAGTACTACTTTTAGCCATGGCAGAAAATAAAATGGGTTTGAATCTTAATATATAAAATAATCTTCCCATATTGTTACTTGTATGGTCACTGTATATAATTTATTGGATGTAAGATCTATCCAGTCTGGGAAGTGGTCACATTGTCATGTTGGCTCAAGAAATTTCACAAAATAATGATGGGAAATGTCAAGTATGGCAATATAAAGCACAAACAGGAAATGATAACAGCACTGTTTCTTTCCAATTTTCTGAATACAAAGAAAGAAAAGTAAGTTTGTAAATTTATTCTCGGGCTAATCAAAAATCAGAAAGGAGAAAAGTTTGAAAATGATGAAGTCTTTAGAAATGGATCTTTTTATCTTTTGATTGGAATTTCAAAAAAAATGTTATTCACAGTCTCCAAAAGCTTCTAAGAACCAGAGCAGATTAGTGAGACAAACTGCAGGATTCATTGAATAAATTATGGGTATATTAAGCAAGGTAGCATCAGTAATCACAGTTATTCAAGTTTGCCACCTGCCTAGTGATTAGCTTCCTATGAGCCTCATCATCATAATGTTTTAATAAGGGGTTTGGATGAAAGTGAAGTGATGGCTTCACAGCTTTTTCTGGGAATTCTTTTCCTACTGATCATATGTAGCCTGGAAGAAGCTAAATGGATACAAAAATATTATGAAATTTTTTCTGTTGCAGCTGTGCTATGGGTTATTTCACTGTGGTGAAGCTTCAGCTGGAGGTCTATCTTCCATAAAGAATCTGACCTACTGTTACAGTGGATATGCAGACCCCTAGACTGGGAAAATTGCTTCCCACTTTTGGTCTCCGTAAATAATGTCTCTGGATGGTTTTTTTTTTCCAAACCAGAAATAAAATTGTTCACAGTTGATGAATTTGATGAAAATGTAATTAGCTCACTGTCTTTGAAACTGAGTATTTTAATGAGCCCCTTGTCTCTTAGCAACTTCAAATAAAATTCAGCTCCCATGAGAAGTCTCAAAATCCAAATGTACCCATTTATCACAACCAGGTTCCAGTGTTGAGGTCCCTGTGCTTCCCCACAGAAGACACTCTACCCCACAAGCAGCACATCCTGACAAGACTCATAGATTTAATAGCTAAAATCTCTCTTCCTGCAGATCTCTGCAGGCTTCCAGGGCTGTAATATACCCCATAATGTATTCCCACCAGGCCTGGCGTAATTCACTTGTCATAATGCACCAAGGACACAAGTCAACAAAAGCAGATTTCTGTTTCATCTTACATTTTGATCTCTGAAGTTATGCTTAAGGAAAAAAAACCTGAAATTCAAGGTGGTTTTTTTTGGAACCCATTTGTGGTTTATTACTATAATGAGATAAACAGGCCTAGCCAAAACATTTGATCTACAGAGAACAACCTTCCATGTGAACTAAAAGGCATCTTCCGCTGTTTGAAAGGATGAACAAAGATCAGGACAGTTCCAAGGGGTGGCAGAGTGACACTGCAGACTTCAAAGAGTCAGCAAAACTCTTTACAGGAGTAATAGAAAAACAAAACAACACTGTTCACTCTATCACAACCCAAACCTGCACACTATTCTTGGAAACTAAGAAGCATCCTTAGTTTTCTATAATTAGATTTAAAAAAAAAAACGACCAAACCCAACAATCTCTAGCTTCTTAATATGATTTTTTCCCATGAAGTAATTACAAGGAAAAAAAAACAAACAGTAATCTTTGGAGAAGAATAAAAATTGGGAATGCAGACTTAATTTGTTGCAGCAGATCTCAGTAGTCTATTGCTGACTACTTTAAGTAAGCAGTAAAGAAGAGAACGTTTCTGATATTATATCATCAGAATTAAAATATGAAAGTCAACTTTATTTTATGGTTTGAGAACCTGAGAGACATAGGATTTGACCAGTCTCATTAGGAGTTTTTTGGGTTTTTTTGATAGTTCGGGTTCACGGGTTTTTTTAAGGTTAGCATGTACTTTCCAATCTATAAGTAATTTTTAATGCTTTTGTTACAGTGCAACCACATTTTTCTACCAAAATATCCTATGGATTGTTGTTGCCTATTACTTTATGAGATGTTGTAATGAACAGTACTGAAGTTCATACAGCATGCTTTTCATGTATGATCCCTTTTCTTTTACATGTTACAAAAAGACACTATTTGAGGAAAATTATAGATAATATCATTGTGTTTTGAAAGGGTTATGCTGTGTGCTTTACTTTTTTTTACTTTTACTGCAAGATCATTGGGGCCTTTTCACAATTTTATCATGCTGAAACTTACCATAATGAATATGTGGAGTTTTTGATTAAGAAATATGAGGAAGTACATTTTAACCTGTGAAAATATATCTATATTTAAAAAATATTTATGCAAACAAAGGAGTGTTTAGAGGATGTGATGGAGTAAACCTGGGGGATTGTAAGAGAGTGAAGGAATCTTTCTTACTCCTTTATTAATATATTGCATCATCAGTCCTGATATTTCAAGAAAACTGGGACCTTCTCCTTGGGACTTCACAACAGGTGTTGCAGAAGTGGTTTACAAGCCTCCTTCATCCCCTGCCACAGTGCATTTGTAATGCTCTGATCCACCACTGTACCTCTCCCTCACCTGATTTCCTCACAGATGCAATACTTTGCTTTCCTCCTCTCCTTGTTCATAGAGCATCACTGCTTGCAGGCAAGGTTTTCCTCAGAGAGGAGGAAGAAAATGAGAGGGAGTACATAGAAAAGGGATGAGGGAATAAGGGCAGTTTTTGTTCCAGTTCTAAACTAGGATGTTCAAATCCAAGGATCAGACTAGCTATGAATGGCAAAGGAGAGGAGCAATGAAGTTGAGAAGGGATTATGAATCCAGTCCACAGCCACATGATCATTGAATAATAACAAAAAGGTCTTGCACTGAAAAGCAAGAGGCTAATATTGCCGACATCAGTGCCTAAAAGTTTTGATAGTGTTTGATATGTTATACACCTAGAATCATAGTTCTCCTAATACATCAGCATATATACATCACAGATATATGTGATGAAAATTCCTTGGCGTTTTTAGAAGATATTGCTATTGGCTTACTTATGTGTGTTTGTTTCCAATCGTTGCCCCACTCAGAGGTTCCATTACTGAAATAGAATAAACACAGGGAATTAATAAGGCAAATGATATAAATAACTGCAAGCTATAAGAGGTTTCTCCCATCTCCAAAATATGGTCCAAAATAGATCTTACCCTCTCATATTCTTTTTCTATCATCTATTTACTCTGTGGAGTTATTTATAATTTATTTCCTACCAACACATTTATGGTCTACTGCTTCCTGACATGTATGGGATGCTGTATTAGGTCTTTTGACATAACAGAAATCATGACTTCTGCAAGGGAAGAGATTTACCCACTCCTGTGTTGATACAAGTGCCCTAATGCTCCTACCACTGTTTACTGTGATTTAAAATAGCAATAAAAAATAATTTATCTGAATATGTCCTTTATTCCATTTAGCTAGGCTTTTTGGTTTTCTTTTCCCTGAGGATTCATAACAGATGTTAACTGGTTGAAATTGAAGTGATAAATGTTTTATTCTTAACAAACAAAACAAACAAAATCTCACCATTAAAATAAGGATATGAATCAGGACACAAAGTGAACTAACTTTTGTGAGTTTGAAGCATTTTCCAGGTTATCAGATGGGCTGCCTTTCATCACTCTTTAGAAAAGTATGTTTACATATGTACGGCTTTACAGTTCAGTCCAAAAATTTATCACCATTCTCCAAGAGGCAGAATACTTCATAGTAATATATGATATGATTATTACTAACAAGTAATAAAACTTGATTAATAGTATGAGATTTTAAGAATGTACTTTATACTTTTAAAAATAATAAGTAATTTATTGTATTTTATTTTATATAAACATATTTTATATTTCGTTTATATAAGTAATTTATTTTATTTATTTACAGTTTGAACAGAGGTCAAACTGTAGCAAAATGAACAATTAAAATTGCCAGAACCACTAATACTGTATTTAGAACTTGTTACATTTTTAAAGGAATTGATACATAGAATAATGATAACATAATGATCCTTCATTGAAATTAGATGCTCATAATGAATTATATTCTAATAATTTATTTAATTTTCTTAGGTGGATATTTATTGTTCTGATGGCGACCAGTGGCATCATGGGTATGGATAAGTGATGAAAAATGGATTGTGTAGTTTTATCAATAATTCTTCAAATATATCTATAAAGTAGTGATTGAGAGGTGAATTGTATTATAAATTTTCTTAACTATGAGAACAATTTTAGTGGCAATGTATATTATAGCCTATAAATTATTCAGTGGAGGAGAATTATGTATTACTGCTTCCTCCATAGGTTACAGATAATCAAACTCCAAAAGGTCTTGGCATGTGGGAAGCAGTGAGAATCTTCTTGTGTTTTGAAGCAGAGAGGATAATAAAACTCAGTATTTAAAAAGGGTTGATTTTCATGCTGCTTTTATAATAACTATATCCATATTAATAGCATATCATATGGAAGAATATGTCCAAAATATTTATCTGGATAAATCCCATCAAAGTTGTAGAACTGTTTTACAGTACTGACTAATTTCTAATGCAAGTTTATTGAAATATATGTTGATAAAATTGAATAATGTAGGTCAGGCATGCATTTCTCTGTCTTACCAGGGTAAATACAGGCCCTATGGTTTGATTGAAAATTAATTATTTTTAAAAGTACTCCTAAATTCATGCAACATAGCATTGATACTCTGACTGAATAAAAGACTAGAGACAAATATTGCAGGTAAACACTTTTCAGGTTTATATATGTCATCATAAAACTAGTCTTTGACAATTATTATTAATAAACCCTACCACCAAAATATCCAGGAAATCTTAATGTGCTTACTCTTCCATCTGTCATTATATAGTGTACACTTTCTACTGATCTAAACAGAAGACAAATTTTAAAATACTTTCTACTGATAACACAAGGATGCTACAACACTTTTAGTGGTTTGCCTATAAGGATTTCCCTATCTGTTGGAGGAAAGGGATGAGTCCTGTATTGAACTATTTTTTTTCTCCTAATGAGTCTGTATAAAGATATGTTAATTTTTATACAATGGGTTTTTCCTATTTCTGCTGATGCTTTTAACACACAATATTTAAAGGTTATGAATAATAGGGAGGCAATTTTTTCTTTGATGCTAAATACTATATAAATAATATAAAATTCCTGTCTATCTTTCCTCTTGTTCAGATAATTTTTCCTTTTAATTTACTAAGATAAATAAGTAAATGTAGGTAAGCAGGAGTTCAGTAATACAGATTTTTATATTAATGTCAAAGAATGCATCCAAATTTTCATTTCTAAGCAAGAATTTTAAGTGTTTTAGACTTCAATGTATGGAATAAATATTACAATAGTCTTTCTTTTTTGATGAACCTTTTGCCTTCCTAGTTTATCCTAAAATAATTACACATAATATTTCCCCTTAGGATGCATCTTCAAATTAAATGGTGATATATTTTCAGGTTTTTTTTGAGTTTGGGTTTTGGGGTTTTTTTATGTTCTTATAATCTAACTGCCTCCAAGTAGTTAAAATCTAGTTTAGAAATTGTTTTGATAGGCGTTTTCAGCTGGTTTAATGTCCAAACTGCTGAAATAATGTCTATTTTGCCAAAATAATGCTTAGATTTATTTCTGGAGTTCTTGCAGATTATTTAAAATTAGTGAATGTCTAGACTCTTTCAGCTTGCCTTTTATATGTCCTTGTAAGTGCACAAAGATACTGAATATCATCACTTTAGCTCACATCTTGTTAATTTATTTTGATTATTTGGGAAGTCACTTAAGTTTGCAATATTTCAGACTCCAGAAAGAATCAAGTCTTTGTATAGAGACTGAACAGAGTAGGCCGATATTACTCATGTTTTTACAGTTAATTATACCCATAAAACTTTTGTTTATATATAACATGTTCTGTGGCAGGATTTTATTGTTTTTCAGCTGTTGTTCTTCATTTGAGCAATTTTTACACATTCTGGAACAACAGATGATAAATCAAACAAGACATGAAAGGAAAAATATTATGCATACTGGAGATTTTTTCTAGCCATACAAACAAGGAACCTTTAGCTATTAAGGCACAATTTAGAGACAGCAAGATAAGCTGAAATTTTTTATAAGTTATGTAATATTAATTGTGAAGCCTGATTACACTAGTGGCTTCCACATACTTTCTTAAAATAAATTTTCATTTTATGTTTAATTGGGTTGCTGTCATTATGTTTGTTGCTGTAATTTTTTTCTTGCAATAAAGGCAATTATTTAAAAAGAATTTTTTCACTCAAATAACTTAAATGTTTTCGTATTTTTATATTGCCTTTATATGCTTTTATGTTTAGTGAATTCTGAATATTTAATGTCTCCATTCAATTTAGGAAAATATAATCATAATATGGTGAGCAAGCAAACTACTCTTGAAGCACTCTTTCTATTAGTCTTACCAAAGAAGGTCCTGTGCAGTTAGAAAACGCTATAGTTTTTTGGATTTTTTTTAAACTATCAACATTCTTGAGGTACAACATCAATCCATGTAACTTTAGTTCCAATTTCTTTTCAAGTAGAATATAGATTAGGAAAAGATATTGAAGCAGAAAATTACTTTTTTTCCCTTTTTCCATGATGTGGGTTTTCTTTCTCTCTTTTTTGTTTGTTTGTTTGTTTGTTTATTTGGTTGGGGTTTTTTTGCATTAATATAGTAACGTTCAATAAGACAAAGACAAAATTATGTGATTTATAGGTGCTGTCAGGCTCATGCTTCACTGAGCTTTATCATAAAAGTACTGTGTCTAGTACAGTAAAAATGTGTACCTGAAACAGGAAGCCCAGAAAACACATGAAAAGCACTAAAAAAGGGTTTCAGCTTTTCATGGAGTCTTTCTCTCACAAGAATTACACATTACTTGTAACCTCAATGTGGTTTAAAGTTACAAAGGACATTTTATTAGCAATGCAGCAAAACTTGTTGCCAGAGATATAGCATCACCCACTAAGTCCACCTGAGTGGGCTCCCTGGAAGGAAATATTTAAGATATCTTGGTCCAATGCACAACAATGAGATTACAGGGCTTTATGTTTTCATACCTACAGATGGTTCACTCCAACTTTGCTAAAAAACAGGTTTTTCAGGGCATCTCATGATTCAACATGACTTATATTTTAAGATCTAATTGAAGGTAATAATTGACTTGAATCATTCATATTTCCCAAGATACACTTGAAATTGATGTTGAAAAAAAAACTTTTAGAGTGAATGAGTTTGGAAAAAATTAAAAACAGCGCACTTTCAGACAATGTGCAAAATTACAAGTTGTACATACTCAGAACTATTTAAAGTGAGAAGTGCCTGTATATGGATACATAATTTAAATTATGAAAGGGCATTTGATTTGATGCAGTAGGCATTTAGACTGGGATTTATGTGATCATATGTAGGTGTGCTGTTGCTTTAAAATTAGTAGAGAAAAATTAGCACTTCTATAACATATGCCACCTTATTTAAAATTCTTGTCAGAATTCTGTATTTTCTTAGAATAATTGTTTGTTTCCACTGACTGTGGAAGCACACACCTACACTGTTTGTCACTGAAACAAGAAGGAAACAAATCACAAAAAGCATGTCTTCTAGCATGAACATCTATTATATAGATAATAAAGTGTATGCACACATATTAAAATTTATCTTAGTATATAGCATATGCATATAAAATTATGTCGTATTACAAATACTATTGCATATGTAATGAGAAATGTCTGTAACATGTCATTCAGTTGTTGGAAAGACACCTTGATTTCAAATCAATATTCTTGAAATCAGAGAAATTACTTGAAGACACAGAATTAGTTGCATAAGTTGCCTGTACAGTTCACAAATTATCCCTTTAAAAGAGAATTATTTCTATAATTCCATTCTATCAGCTTCAGAAACAAATGTCTGAACAAGTTATTTTTCTCTAGAAAATGTGCTGACAAAACCAGAAGCAGAGAGGTAGAAAGAATCTGTAAAAAACACGTGTTTTGTTACTTACGAAAGAACTAACAAAGATTTTCTAATAGTTGGAACTTCAGTGACCTTATCTGACAGTTCAGCACTCAGTTTACAAAATCTACCCTGAACTAAATTGTGACCTTTTTCTTTTTTTATTTATTTTTTAAAATTTTCTCTGAATAACAGAGCTTCAAAACTGTAAAGCTGTAGTGGCCATTGAAGTCCTCAAAGGGAGAGTATTTTTTTCACATAAAAATAGTCCTGATGCACAGGGGAAAAATTATTTTCCCTGAGGCTGAATTTCAGATTTAGAAATATTTTATTTTTATTGGAAAAAATGCAGTCAAGTATTCCCTGATAAAATCAGATATATTGACACTGGTGCATTTTGATATACCCTTTCTCCTACAAAACACAATTTCTTTGCTGAGCCTCTTTGAGATATGATGTAAATCGTGTTGAAATTAAATTTTGGATTGATTACTGTATATTGCTTCCTTCTGTAGCAAACAATTGTAGTCACCTATACACAAAGTACAATGGAATATGCTCAAATACAGAAATCAGGGTATTGTTATTTCTCCCATAATGTCAAGTGTGGGAATTTAGAGATTGTACTGCTAAGCAGACATAACCGGAGGAAAAAAAAATCCAAACATTGTATGCATCTTATTCTATTATGCAATTAAATTATTATAAGTGTAAAAGAAAAACTAAGATGATTTATTCACTTATTTAAAGAACTAGCAAATTGCACAGTCTGTTTAATCAATATTTACACTTTATCTCTGTCTTGAGGAAAACCAAAAAGGGATCATTACTGTATTCAGTAGTCTTTTTGTACGAGTTCTCATTTCCTCAAGTGTAATTTTGACACTGTTTATGCTTCTGTGGGTTCTTCCATTAGTTCTCTCACATCTCATACATTTCATTAATTCAAAATTTTTTATCTCTCTTTCCCCTTTCCTTCTTCTAGAAGACCTTGTCTCAAGTAGTTCAGGCATAAAATTACAACAGCATAAAAAAGTCCCCTAAGTTATACATACACACAAACATGTATGCTCATAAGCATAGGTTTATTTTAAGAATAACGTCTGAATTCTACTTTGATGACAGTTTCTTCTTATTACTTCATTTCCTAATGCCTCCTTAAAAACTGATTCTTTACACCAGGAATGAGAAGAAGACAGGTTTAGATTAGAGGAGAGAATAATTTGACAACTGAACAATTTTACATAATGTGGATTCATGACTAACAAGACTCCTGGCCTGCAAGAGAGGAAGAAAATTTGCATGAGTTGGTTTTGATTTTATCCATGTAAAAGAAACATGAGATTCATATTCCAAGGAGTATCTGACGATGCTCCTGCAGTCATAAATAGTTCTATACAGAATTGGGTACTTAGAGATGGAAATTCAATCCATCAGAAGGGGAGTATTCATTAGTTTCAGAAGTCTTAAAATTGCTTGTTTCAACACTTGGTAAGCAGTCTTCTGTTTAAAGAAAATCTATATCTTTCCAAATTCAGATACAATTGCCATTTTCTGAAATGCTTTACTGGTAAACAGAGATAAAAATGCTGCAAATGAAGCTTAAGCAAGATTCCATTATAAGATTGAATTCTGAACATTCATTTTGTTTTCTGAGACTTAACAACTTGCTTAACTCTGAAGTAAATTATGCTTTAAGTACACAGCAGGAAACAATATAGATAAAACTGTATCAAACTGTTGTCAGTCAAATGTCTATTTAAATAGTTAATCAAAACCTTTGTTATCTATATACAAGAAAAAGAAATTGTATTTGTATTTTCTGTATTTAAAATTATATACTTTAACTGCATACAACAAAACTGAGACGTTGAACATTTGTGGGGATGAAAGATGTTTAGTAACTCGGAAGTGTAAAGGATATTGTTTTAAAAACTTCTTGAAATTGTCGTAGAACAGGTAACTTCACTTTTGGAAATTCTTTGGTTTTATTGGACAAGCATATTCTTGTTATTATTGCTATAAGAGTTTGCTGAAGCATGTTAGCTTGAAGAAAGCCATAACTGTACTTTATTTAAAAGTAGAAGCAAATTATCAGAAGTTTGGTTATATTTATTTATATATGTTTAAATATAAATGTACCTCTTTTAAAAAGTCTAATTTTAAAACATTTTTACTTGCAATAGGCTTTGCTAAACTGACAATGTGTTTGACTTGTTAGCAGACACATTAAAATGACCTGAGGTAGATCCTAGAGTGTGGAAGAAGAAACCTTTGGACTCAACTGCTACTCCCAGCAAAGGACTTTTGATGTTGTGACTTCCCACACAGATCCTTCTCAGGAAGAAATACCAAGTGCAAGACCCACTGCAAGGAAGGTCGAAATGTAGGGATGAAAACAGAGAAAAACAGTGATAATAGGAATTATTTTATATACACACACACACGTTTATTAATTAGAAATAAAACTCATACACATTTAAAACACACATATATCTCTATTTTAGCTACATACAATTAGTTATTAGTATTAATGTGTTAGTGGCATTTTGACTGTAGTAGTAACTTGTTGGTTAGACTTGTAAAGATTTTGATAAGACTAAAAATAGATAAGTAGGACTTCAAGCAACCTGATCTATAACTCCAGAGAAATAAATTGGTTATATTATCCCCTGAACAAAAGTTTTTTCTATCATTACTAGGGTGAAAAAAAAAATCCAGATTTTGGATACCTGCCTAATGGATGAGAAGAGTGGGAAACCCCTGGAATTTTCATGTGGAACAGTCTGAAACAAGAAATGGGTGGGCAGGAGAGGCGGGGTGGAGAAGGCTTTGAATGAATTTTCAGAATTTTTAGAGCAAATATAAGTTGAAGGTAACTACTTTTCATTGCATTCAGGACTTAATTGACTAGTGTTTTGAATGATTCCTACTTAAGAAATCCCTGAATATTGCAGACATGACAAATCTGTACTCCTTATGTATCATAAGTATTAGAAATGCAAAATTCCCCTTTGTTTTTCATAGCCTAACTAGGTGGCATATATATATTTAAGAGACATAGCAGATGAAGTAACTGAAGTTAAATCACAATTCGTTTGCCATTTATGAATAACAGAAAGACTAAGTGGATGAATAATGTGGCATTGGAAAGATTGTATGAAATACAAGTATTAATTTTGTCATGGTAACTAGAACACTACAGTTGCCAAATATGTCTTGTAACCAGGGGTTAGATCCATGGGGTTGAGACTAGGTCTTGTATGGAGGTGATACATGATTAAAAAAAATTGTGGTTCTGATAGTTATAAAAGGAAAAAAATAACATTCTCTATATACATTCTAATGTTTTATTTCTGCCTTACAGATATGTAATGAATGTTATATTGTGACATATTTATTTTATCTGAGAAGAAGACAACGGTGGGTAGCACATAATATGGAGTGGCAGAGAGGTGTTAAAAATACAAAGAACAGCAGGACTATGAAGATGTGCAACTAAGGAAATTTATGAAAACTAAAGAAAAGCAGAGGTCTGTATCCAGTTTAAACACAGAAAAAAGTCAGGTTCATATCTTGAAATATTTTCATTAAATGATATAATAACAGCCCTGAATGCAATAAATTGATTTTAGAGGAAGTAAGACCAGGATTGTTGATGAAATCCACACCAAATAATTATATGAGTTTTGACAATTTCTATGGTATCAGGCTTCAGTGCTGTATGCATATTATTTCATTTTAATTAGGGATGTCAGGAGGGAATAAAACACTCCCTGCACTACAGCAATATTTCTGGGGCTTGGCGTAAAAGGAAAATTGACTGTGGTGGGCTGACCACGGCTGGCTGCCAGACACCCACACAGCTGCTCTCCCACTCCCCCTCCTTAGCAAAACAGGAGAAAAAGAGAGTCTGCTGCAGCATGGGCTCATCCTGGGCTGCAACTTCCTCCAGGGCATGTCCACCTGCTCCACAGCAGTCCTCCATGGGCTGCAGGAAAATCCTTCTCCAGCATCTGGACCACCTCCTCCCACTCCTCTTCCCTGATCCTAGAGCTCACAGGGCAGCATCTCAGTTGCTCTTCACTGCTTGCACATTATTTTACCCTTTCTTAAGCCTGAACTCCCTTAAATGCCCCTGGCATGGCTGAGGGGTTCAGTCATGCCCTGTGTCAGGTTCAATTAAGTTGTCTGGAATTGGCTGCATCCAGACTGGGGCAGCCTTGGCTGCTCCTCACAAGTCCTTGCTGTTGCCATTGCCAGCACCTGGCCACCTGCACCCAGTTGAAGGTGCTTCACATACACCCAGGATGCTCTGTTTGGAGTGGGGATAATGCAGCTTGACAAATATCCTTTTTGCAAAGCTATCAGTGGTGAATGGAAAAGGGAGTGTCATGTTGCTTTTGCTGTTGAATAATTCTGGTAAGAGCCTTACTCATCAACCCCAAAATTAAACACCCTGAGGAAGATCAGAGTCTCCTCATAGAAACTGGCACCAGTGAAGATGTGGCAGACCTGATAAAGGAACCAATGAGTAATTGTACTGATAACTGACCTAAAGATGCTTAGCTGACACATGACTGACAGTAAATCACTTTATACTTTATGCTATAAAAGCCCAGTCCCACATTTAAACGGTAGGTATTCCTAACATATCCTTTCTTGGGGTATGAGTATTATGGTATGACTGAGTGATGTAAATACCTACATAGTAATTGTGGGGGTTTCTTACCTTTGCTATAATTTTTTTCAGTATTACGTAAAAATAGTGCACTATAGCTATAGCTATCCATATGGTGCAATAAATATTTCTGATTAAGATATTTTAGTCTAATCGTTATAAAAAAATCAATTTAAATAAATTATTTACATAAGTGTGTTTTGCCATTTTTGATCCTGAAAGACAAACTTTCATATAAAGGTTTAAAAACGCCTATGTAATCCTTTAGTCATAAACTATTAACTGAGTCTGGGGCTAAGACTGGATCCAGGCACACCCAGGCTCCTCTCTGAGAAGGTGGGCAGGAAGCAAGGGGGTCCTCTCTGTGCCTTGTGATTCCAGGGGAGGACTTTGCTTATGAACTCTGTGTGAAGCTCCCATTCTGCCTGTGTTACCAATACATTGACACAAGGTACTGAGATTCATTTTGCTTCTGACTATACTTCTTCGTGAATCACACGATTTTTTTTTAATTGCATGTATCAACAACAAAGAATTACATCAAAAACTGATAGTCCTATTCTAAGTCTTTCATTCATTTAATCATAATTTGATATTATTATTTGTCTCATTGATTCTGAAATAAACAGACTCTGAGGAGACAAATGTGAAGAACAAAACATCAGTCTACTTGTGGTCTGAAACAGAAATGAAGCATTGCATAATGTATGATTTCAGCCTCAAGGTATTTCTTGTGTGTGATGACTTCTTTTATTTACAATAATTTCACTTTAAGGGCTAAGAAATCAGGACATATAAATCAAATAATACTCAAAGCAATGTTCATATCAACATCCATAAAATTATATTCCTATAGAGTAAGACACAGTGATGAAATAAATATAAATCCTTAATACACTTGAATGAATCCAGCTGATGTAAGAGGTTAGGCAAAAGTGGTGTAACCCTAAGAACGAATCCTAATACAAACTTTTTCTGTTGATGTTTGTTATGGTTTGGGGTTTGGGGTTTCTTTTGCTGATTACAAAATAATAATAAAAAAATAATATTCTTCAGCCTCATTTTTCTAATGCTGATGTTGGATGGTATTCTCATGACCAACATAAAATGCAGCAGTACTTCATTTGAAATTAAAATATTAAGTGAAGCAAAAGATCCTTATGCCATACAGTCTGTCTTGTTTCACAAGTCAAATATGTTTTGTTCAGTTTAATTTCCCTTTGGAATTTCATTTTAAGAAAAGGGAACATTTACCTTAATCCTTAAGGCTAAATATCCATATGCTTCAAAAAGATATATCAACATAATGAGTTCTCAGTGTTAAGAAAATATACAAGAAATCAGAGTTTCAAAAAGAAGCAGCTAAGAATTTACCCTGGAAATTACTCTGGAGAACCTGCAGCATCATGATGGAAGTCCATATGAAAGAATAGAGGCAAGATTTACTTTCCAGACCCTAAAGCCAACATGGAAGACTATAGAAACTAAGTTATTTGTCAAATAATGAAGAGAAAAAAACCCAAATGTCATGAAAGTAAGACAGATTTTAATATCATTCAACAATTAATTTGCCTCACTAAGGTAAAAAGGGGTCCTTTTTTAGATCTTACAAATGAATATGGTGGATATAATAAACATACTCTCTGATTGTCCTCTCACATGTAAATAATGGTCAAAACAAGCAAAAAATACACTGAAATACTGACAATAAAAAACATTAAACGTAAAACCCATAGACAGGAAAAATTACAATGTAGTATAGTGTAACACTATGTGGGAGTTAAATAAATAAAAATATCATTTCTACGTTCCTCTGCAGCATGTTGAGAGTAGCAAAAAAATATTTATCTTCCCTAATAAACAAGGAAAATCCTATCCTAGGAGCTACTCCTAATCCTACGAGTAGTACAGTAGTACTTAGAATTTGGATATATTTAAGCCCTGGGTTTAAGTAAACCTCTGACAAAACATGCCAATCCATTCATAACTGCTGTTTAAAATGTTTCTTTAGCAGCTCTGATCCTCAGGTAATCCATCTACATTCAAAGCAGAGCTGTCTACTTCCCAGGATATATGTGCTTCATCAATTGGAAATAGAGCCACAAAGAACAGCTACAAGAGAGCTATCTAAAAGAAAATAGATCACTGAAGAAAGAAAAGGGCAAGCAACCAGTCTGATACCATCTGAGCCATGAAAAGGCCCCAAATTTACAACTTCTAAAACAACTTCTGAATGCAAAGGATGGAGATCTAGTGTGTTTGACAGTTAAAGAACTAGGGTTCCTTTACAGAGTATTCGTTCCAGTTTTTCAATTTACAGTGCTATCTCAGCTCTCCCATACATAATGACTGTGACCAAGGGGGGAAGCACAAAAGAGAGGGGGATGTCGTCTGTCTCCAGCAGTTAGGGAAGCTGAGATGAACAGATGGATTTTACTGCATTATTCTTTCTATTTCAGAATCTACCTAATACAGTGATTCTGCAAGTAGCTGAACAATAAGCCAAAAATGGATTTTCATCAGTCAGAGAATCTATAAACTGGGTACAGCTTGGGTCATTTGCAACTGCTGTACTTTCATAGTGAAAATACCATCAGACATGTTGTTCACCTTCTCTGTACCATTTCCTTTTCCTCTTCTGCCCCCAACAACTTTTTCAATTATTTCCCAATAATGTATATTTAATTTATTATACATTCAATAGCTGATCTTTATTCTTTCCTCAAGTGTTTGGTTAATAAATTACATATTTAAAATTAAAAAACAATTCAAAATATAAAATTTTGCCTTTTACTAATCTTTTATTTATGAGATAAAAGGCTTTTAGGTTAAAGAAAAACAAATGTAGCATATTTAAAGGCAATTTACCATTTTGGTTAATATACTTTAAGAAGATATTTCAATTTTAAAAATGAAGAAACAAAAAGCCACCCCACAATATCTTCCATTTCAATTTTAGTTTCTCATCTTCAGAAGAGAGAAGGATTAACAGAAAAGCAAAGAAAAATGAGCTCTCTCTTTTTCTATGTCATGCTTTATAATACTGTGGGTTTTATTTATGAATTTTTACTCCACTAAGAAGCAGACTACTTGCATGTATCTCTGCTTAAGAACAATAAAGAACTTATGTACTGTGCAAAAAGTTTGAAGCCGGGAAAGTATGAAAATGCAAGCCAGTAGTCTTTTCCTATGTAATATTTCTAGCACATGAATAGAAGTTAGAAGGGGTGAGATAAAAATGGATTCCAGGATAGTTTTCAGATCAACTCTATGCAAGTAGAGAATAGTTTAAAAAAATCCCAAACACACAAGGGGGAAAGGAAACCATAGTTAAATTGCACATCCATTCTTCTCCCCATCCCCTATTTCAACAGACAACAAATTAATTTGGGTGTTCAGTTGTTTTTTTTTCTTGACATTAATGTACCTGTTTAATTTTGTGTTGCTTTGGTATTCTGCATAATCATATTATAAACTTGGCATTCACCCATTCAAAAGCTAGTTGTAATTAATTTAATCTCTAAAAGTCAGCTTGAGACTCCACACATTTAAATTCAAGTCTGCAAACAGGTGACTGACTGATAAGTACCACCATGTGAGTTGGTATGGTCTCATTACAGAGCAAATGGATCTAGTCAGTATAGTGGAATTCAGGCGGATATTCAGCTCACACCAAAGTAGACACATAAAGCAGACAGAACAGGATACATTTGCCTAATTGTAGTAATTTAGTGTCACTAAAGATGCCCAAAGATCTCAATTTTGTACAGCACAACTACATCACCTGTCTAAGTTTGGCAGATGGAAAACAGGACTTTTGGCAGACCCCAGATGGAAGTCCCACAAGAAAATTTCTGAATTACTTCTACAGTAAGTGGAAAGATACGTGTGCTTCTGACAATCAATTCATTCCATCTGAAGATGAATGTCTAAGGGAGCTATCATGAGTTATCCTCTAAAATGCCTACATCATGGAAAAGAATATTCAGGGAGGTATTGAAAAACTCCTGGAGGACAATGCAGCCATAAGTTGCAGCCAAACATGATTGGCTTGTTGAACACGATCTCCTACTATGACAGTGTAACCCACTGAGCTGATCTAGGAAAGCTGGTAGATATAATCTTTTTGGATTTCAGCAAAACTTTTGATACTGTCAAAAGCATTCCCACAGAATCCTTCTGGACAAAATGTGCACCACTAACTGTGTTATGTGATAGGTGAGCAACTGGCTCAAAGGGAACATCAGGCTGGTGTCCTGTCACTCATGGGGTTCACAGGGCTCCATCCATGGCCCTGTCCTCCTCAACACCTTCATTAACAACTTGAACACAGAATTCAAAGGAGTGCTAAATAAGTTTACCAGCAACTAAATTGGGAGGAGTTGTCGACTCCCTTGAGGGCAGAGAGTCCCTGCAGAGGTATCTCACCAAATTAGTGAGATGAGCAGTCACCAACTGCATGGAGTTTAACATGGGCAAGTGCTGGATTCTGCATCTGATATGGGGCAAACCCATATAGACCAGGGAACAAGAGGCTGGAGAGTGCCACTGTGGAAAAGGACTAGGTTTGAAACCACCTGAGGAACCTGAGTAGACACAAGTCAATAGGGCACAATGGGATGCATCCCAGGATTCTGGGGGAATTGGCCAATGGAATTGCCAAGACACTCTTCATTATATTTGAAAAGTCACGGTAGTCAAGCCAATCCTTCAGTGACTGGTGAAACGGAATATTGTACCCATTTATAAAAAAGGGATAAAGGAGGACCCCGGAGAGTACTGACAAGTCAGCCTCACCTCAGCACTCAGAAAGTTCATGGAAGAGATCCTGTGGGAAGACATGTAGAAATACATGGAAGACAAGGAGGTGATTTGAAATAGCCAACATGGCTTCACCAAGGGCAAGTCACACCTGACCATTCCAGCATCTTTCTACAGTGCAAGGTCTGCATCAATGGACAAGGGAAGAGCTATAGATGTCATCTACCTGGACTTCACTAAGGCCTTTGATACAGTCCTCACAACATTCTTAGACCTAAATTAGAGAAATATGAGTTTGATTGATGGACTGATGGACACTTTGGCCATGGGCAAAGTGTTACAGTCAGTAGGTGAATATCCAAGTGGAAACCAATAACAAGTGGTGTCCCTCAAGGCTCTGTAGCAGGACCAATACTATTTAGTATCTTAATCAGTGACAGACAGTGAGATTGAGTACACCCTCAGCAAGTTTCCAGATGACAATAAGCTGAGTGGTATATTTGATATACTTGAGGGAAGAAAGGCCATCCAGAGGGGCCTTGACAGGCTTGAGAGGTGGGCCTATGAGAACTTTATGAATTTCAGCAAAGCCAAGTGCAAGGTGCTGCACCTGGGTCAGGGTAATCCAGTGGTAGTCCAGCCTGGTCGATGAACACATCAAGAGCAGCAATACCAAAAAGGACTTTGTAATACTGGAAAATGAAAACCGCGAACCAGCAATATGCACTTGCAGCCCAGAAAGCCAACCATATCCTGGACAGCACAAAAGGAAATGTAGGCAGCAGATTGAATAAGGTGATTCTCACTCTCTGCTCTTGCCAGAATCCATCTTCACTACTGCCTCTAGCCTTGGGACTCCAGCACCAGAAATACAGAGCTGTTGAAGCAAGTCCAGAGGAGGGAAATGAAAATGATCAGAGGGCTGTAACGCATCTCCTGTAAAGAAAGGCTGGGAGACTGAGGGTTGTTCAGCCTGGAGAAGAGGACATTCTTGTGAGATCTTACAGTGAGCCTTCAATACTTGAAGTGAGCTTGTAAGACTGATAGAGTGAGACTTTTTGTCAGAGACTGTAGTAATAAGACATAGGGTAGTGATTTAAACTGAGAGTGGACTTAGATTGAATAGGGGGAATTTTTTTTCTCACCACTGAGGGTGGTGAGACACTGAAACGGGTTTCCCAAAGAAGCTGTGGATACCTCACAAGTGTGGGAAGGTGCTTTGAGCAACATCATCTAGTTGAAGATGTCCCTGTCCATGGAAGGGGACTGGATGACCTCTAAAGGTCCTTTCGAACCCAAACTCTTCTATGATTCTATAATTCTCAGATATTTACTAAAATAAGCAGAAATTTAGGAAGAGACGTGGGAGTGAATACAATAATGAAACCCCAGTCAGAAAGCAGTTTTATACACACTGCAGTCTCCTGTAATGAAGGTAGCAGGCAGGTCAATGAGGATAGCAATCTAATTATTATATCTATAAGCAAGAAAGAGGTGATTGGGAATTCTGGAAGTAGAATTTTCAAGTATTTCTTTCGTAATCTATAATGAAATTCATTACTTATTAATAGAACTCAAACAATTAAAAAAATAAAATTACAACCTATTTTATGAAGTGCTATTAATCATTGAAGAATCTGGTCCAGTGAAGAATTTCAGAGAGGGTGTTAGTGTGGAGTTCTCCTATGTCCTTCATTTGTGATATGCCTTTGAGAAATCAAAAGGCATAGTGAAGTAAACAACAAACCAATGCAAGAAAAAACACAGATGAAGATCAGCACTCTTCCTGCACATAAGTCTCTATTTAAACAGTGTTATTAAACAATTTTCAGATAGAGAATAGTTATTAAATTACCATTTTAAATCACATATGTTAATATTTAGGGTCACAAGTTGTCATCACTAATCATTGTTTTACATAAGCCTATTTCAAAATAGCCTCAAAACATTCTCAGTATTTTATAACTAGATTTATTACACAAAGCTTTCACACTTACAAAATGTAATCAAAATATTACACAGTATAATATACTGAGTAGAAAATGACAAGTGTATCAGTTTATGTCTATGAAAATATATCCAAAATTATTCTATGCAAAAACAAGTCCATGCTGCTTTCATGTGAATAAGAAAAAAATGAAAAATAGTCAGTGTTTTTTTCCCATCTTGTTTAGACAGGAGGAGTTTTTTAATTGTACTAGTCAGAACAGTTTTCCTGTCCTTTCAATGCAGATGGTAATTCAGACATCCAACTTCGCATATGCATGCATATAAACACCAGATTTTCTTTCAACCATACAACCATAGAAATCAAATATTATCTACTACTATTTGTAATTAGGTGATGAATCATATTTTCTTAGCATTGACTGGTACTGTAGAAATTATATTTTTAGACTTTATGAGGGTTTACTCCACCTCAATGTCATGTAGGTATGTATATACTGAAAATTCATTGATGTATGTTCATAAGAGAAAGATCTAAACAACGTGCTAACTCTTACCTCTACTTGTGTAACAAGCACATTTTCTCATGCACCTCTTGCTATGAAAAGGGAAGGGANATTTATGTCATTTAAGTAAATAATGTCTTATGCATTTGAGCTGATGAGTTAGGTCTTCTAATTAAAATTTATTTTATTTTTTCATTTAGAGTCATAGGTAGCTGGAGATCATCTAGCTGAGAGATTCACACAAACCAGGGCAAACATAAAAGTAACATCAGGTTGCTCAGAACATTTTCCACTCGACTTCAGTGGGTCTTCAATGCTCCATATTCCACAACTTCTCTGGGCTACCAGTTCCAGTATATGTTTGCCTTACTTTTCAATAGTTTTCAATAGTTTTTCACTTACATCTGCTCTAAACTTCTCTCAGCACACCTTTCATCTGGTGCCTCTCATCTTTTCAAGTGCATCTTAGGAATTTTGCTCCATCTCCTCTATAGGTATCCATCAGTTAGCTGAAGGCTATGATGAGGGCCCCTTTAGTTTTTTCTTAAGGCTGAGTAAATCCATTTATCTGAACCACTCTTTGAATATCAAGTGCTCCAGTCTTTAAAGTGTGACAGTAGCTCTCCACTGAATTTATTAAAGTTTGTCAATGTTTTTATTGTATTTAAAAAGCTTCAAATAGCACTCAATACTTCAAACAGTCTCAGAAGTACTGTGTACAGGGGGAAAAAACCTTTTCCTCTTCTTGTTGGATAATTCTTCCTGATACAGCTGAAACCACTGCAATAGCAGGCATTTAGTCATTATCATCTCACGAACACACTGCTGATTCATCCTCAGCTTGCTGTCTGCCAGGACTTCAAGATCATTTTCTGAAAAGCTGTTTTCCATACAGATGCCATCCACCCTGTAATGTGTATGGGGTTATTCTGTCCCTAGTACAGGATTTTCCATTTGCTTTTATTGAACATCATGAGGTTTCTGCCACACCATTTCTCCAAATTTTCCATGATAGCCCTGCTCTCCCATGTATCAACTGTTCTGCTAACTTAGCATTTTCATGCTAACTTATTAGTGTTTGAGTTTCTCATGTTCTGTCACTAGATACTGGGACCTAGGAGACATGAGAAGAAATATTATCAGTAAAATAGAAGAAAAGAAAACCTGAAGCACATCAGTCATTGCTGTGTCCTCTTCTGTCCCTTTCCTTTTTATTTTCTTTTGTTGCAGCCTATTCAATTGCAGCACTGCACCTGATTTTCTCAAATTTAACAAGGGAAATAAAAACTAGCTATCGATGGCAGGTACAGGTTGGCCTCTAAAGGTCTTGGAGAGCAAATGTCTGGCCAATGTCTAGTTTTAAGTGGTATTAAATTATAACATCTGAGCTTTCCAGATAGATCAGGAATTTCATCTGCCTACGGTTATCTGAATGAGAAGCCCAACATATATATAAGATTTATTAAAAAGCCATATCAAACTTGCAAAATAAAATTGTGTAGGATACTGCATTTTGTAACAAGGAACACATGCAAAGTACAAGGACAGGAGGGATACTTTTGTGTACAAATTGGGCTTTTGTCCTCTACTATAGCACACAGGATTATTTGTTAGAAAGAGGACCTTGAAGTTCTTTCATGTAGCTGGTACTGGTAGTTAGCACTGATGGTTATGGGTTTTAGTGTTTTTTAGAAGTCAAGGTGATCAGGTTTGTGAGTTTTAATTTTCCAATACTGCAGAAAAAAACACTCCACAAAAAGTAAAATAAACAAACAAGCAAAGAAACAAAACTAAACAAAACATCCCCTTAGGTTCTTGGACCAAAGCCTGGATATTTCTTTCATCTACAATAGAGTTACAGACAATTATTTCAGAAGTAAAGGTCTATCTTACTCTTTTCTCTTCTTATTCATATAAATCTTTTTTCATATTTTCCCAGTTTTTACCAAGATATTTAGAAGGAAATAAATTCAAGCAGCCTGGCACTTTGCAGAGGAATCTTTTAATGGTATTAGTATTTATAGGTTGTCTTAAAAAAAAAAAAAAGCTTTTGTGTCAAAGTAAGATTTAATGTTCCTATTCTGGAAAGAATGGAGCTCAAAACCATTAATTATATAGTTTTCATAAAAATATTCGATTTTCCCAAATAGTGATGTTAATAATTATATGAATTATTGCTGTTATTAAAACTTAGTTAAATAATAAATGTTTATTTAAAACTAAAAAAAAGATTCACTTCCAGTTTATACTCTACATTGTTGTACTTAATAGAAAATTTGCTACTGACTTCACTGAGCTTCGTCTCAAGCCTCATTAAACACAATAGGTAATGCTATGGTGGTTAATAATAATGCTTTAAATTAACAAAGATAAGTAACCAATCTTTGTTAAGCATGAACAGCTGCTTTGTACAGAATACAACCTGAGGTATAATAACAACAAAAAAATATAATTAAAATGGAGCGAAAAGGCCCCGAGGAGAAAATGAAAGCAGAAAATATGATACTACCTTGTTCCCTTCTGAGATGCTTCCACATTGATAATAGTGTGCAGCCAGAAGAAATAGAGTTTCTGGGATAGTCCAGACTGCAGAAATAGCCCAGTGAAGATTATGACCCACATTGCAGAGAAATATTCATCCAGGCAGTGAACAAACAGGGTGAAGAGAAAGAACACAGAATACTGCAAGGGAAAACATAGTAATATATATATCCAAATATCCTTAGAAGAATAAAAACACCAGTGTAATCACAAGAAAATAGCTGGGTACAATTTTGACAAGTGTGAAAAACTCATCTGTAAAGAGAGAGAATTCATTTATGGGTTTCAGCACAATGGACTTAGTAAAAGTCAAAGTACAATGTACACATGGTAATGGCTGAAAATTTGGTAAAACCAAAAAGCTTATGCAAGTGTGTGTAGCAGACAAAATCTAAAACCTTACATTCCAATTAAAAAGACATATCTTCTTAAATCAACAGTAATGTGTTTTACTGACTTTTGCTTCTGTACCAGAGAGATGGATGTCTTCTTTTGGGTTTTTACTATATAACAATACATAAATTGCCAGAAATTTTTACCTTTAAAGTAATTTGTAGAGGATATTCAAATGCATATAGAATTGCAAAAGAACAACAACAACAAAAAAAGCTTAAATAGGCATCATAAATTAGTGTTGAACTATGGAAGATTTTCTAGCAACAGATTATATTCAATCAGATGCATTAATGAAAAAATCCAAGGGCACATTCTAACAGTTTTATTCAGCATGCCTAAAATACATGTTACTACCATCAGTGGTAAGGAAGATTCAGGTTTTCGTAGTTTTGCACGTAGCTCAAAACTTGGAAATTTTATTTATAATATGATTAAAATATAGCACACCTTTCAACCTCTAAAAAAAGGGGAGAATATTCCAAACCATTGTCTTTCTGTGTTTTGGTTTTGTAAGATTCTTTAGTTTTAAAACACTTCAGAACATTGCAACTATTCCCGAAAAGTTCATGAGAAATTGAGTGACACAGATTCTGATAGGACAGTATATTTCAAGCATTATTATAAGTTCCTTAAGCTATTGAAGAACCTCAGGAATTGGCTGAAAACTTAGCTGAAAACATTACTAGTCTGACTTAAAACAGCAAGGCTAATTCCGCAGATCTACTTTTGAAAAGGGACATATTTCAAATAACATAAAGTGTCATTGCTTTATCTTCAGAGTACTTGGTATTTTCTGCACTGTAAATGAACCTAAAAAATGCAGGAATTGAAATAGTATCTTCTTAAAGTGTAAAGCAAGTACTCTGCCTAAATTTCATTTTACTTAATTTCAACATCTATAAAAGGTCTAAAGAAAAGTAACTTTAGTTTCCTCTTACATTCAGTACACAGAGCCAGAAAGGGCAGGAGTAGTTATGTGGCTGCTACACTAAGTTACTGCACTATCTTATAATTTTATCACTAATCAGTCAGGCCTGATAAGCACATCATGAAATGGGTGAGCAGCTGGCTCTCAGGTCAGTCTTAAAGGGTTATAGGAATGAGGTGACATCAGACTGGTGACCTGTCACCAGTGGGGTTCCATAGGGCTCCATCCTCAGCCCTCTGCTCTTCAATACCTTCATTAATGACTTGGATGCAGGACTAGAAGGAGTACTAAGCAAGGTCACAGATGATACAAAGCTGGGAGGAGTTGTTGACTCGCTCAAAGGCAGGGAGGACCTGCAGAGTCCTTGACAGATCAGGGGACTGAAAAGTCACCAGCATGAAGCTTAACAAGGGAAAATGCTGTATTCTGCACTTGGGGTGGGGTATGAGAAGCTGGAAAGCAGTGCTGTGGAAAGGGACTGGGGGTTCTGGTTGATGGAAAGCTGAAAAAGAGTCAGAAGTGCCCTGGCAGTCCGGAAGACCAACTGTGTCCAGAGATGCATCAGATGCAGCATTGTCAGCCAAGAAAGGGAGAGGTTTTTCCCACTCTGCTCTGCACTAGGGCAGCCTCATCTCAAGTGCTGGGGGCAGTTTTGGACTCCACAATATAAGAAAGATATTACATTATTAGAGTGTGTCCAAAGGAGGCAAACAAATGTAGTGAAGGGCCTTGAGGGGAAGCTGTATAAGAAGCAGCTGAAGTCACTTTTTCTCTTCAGCCTGGAGGAGACTGAGGGGGGACCTCATCACAATGTACAGCTTCCTCACGAGGAAAAGAGGAGGGGCAGACTCTGTAGTGACCAGTGACAGGACTGGAGGAAATGGCCTGGAGTTGTGTTGGGGAAGGTTTAGGTTGAATGTTAGAAAAAGGTTCTTTAGTCAGAGGGTGGTTGGACACTGGAATGGGCTTCCCAGGGAAGTGGTCACAGCACCAGGATGACAGAAGTCAAGAAGCATTCAGACAATGCTCTAGGGTACATGGCGTGACTCTTGGGACTAGTCCTGTGCAGGACCAGGAGTTTGACTTGGTGATCCTTGTCCCTGCCAAATCAGCATTCTGTGACCCTGTGATCCTGTGATCCTGTGAAATAAGAAACTAAGTATATGTGCACATAGGTATACAAAATTACAGATTGCCTTGAAAGGAGTGTTTAGATGACTGACAAATCAAGCATGTCTAAAACTAAAAAAAAAAAATGAAAACAATTGCTTAATGAATCTACATGCGTCAGACTTAATGCAAGTGGCCAGCTCTTATGAATTATACTTCATCAATTTTACACGCAAAAAACTGACAAGTCTAGCTATAACAGCATAATTTAGCAGCAAGTATATAGAGCCACACCATAAGATCGAAACTGAGGGCTACTGTCTGTGACAGTCCTCAACTGAAGAGTTTGTGATAATCAGTTTTGAGACCACTTTGTTAAGATAAGTCAGTCTCAAAAATGAGAGCTTATCTTGTTTCTTCTTCACATTTGTTCAGCCATTTGTTTCTGTCTAGAATATTTCCCAGAGAGAATATCTAATTTGCTGCCAGGGATGCTTTTCTTGATATTATTTTTTGAGGTATGCTTCTTCTGTGCTTAGAGGAATTCTACATATTCAAAATCCTAATCCTAAAGCAAGCCTTGTGTTTTCCCTGTTCTTTGCTCTTCTTGCAATTTCTCCTTCTTTCTTGTTTATATATATTCCCATGCTTCATAAGTGAAACTCCATGTTTTTATTTGCTCTTTTGTAAGCAACATTGCTCACATACTTATGTAAAATGCTTCTGCATTGTTTCTGGCTATACCATCATGGTATTACAAAATATTTAAATACTCTTTTTCTCAACACCATTTTAGCAAGCTTGTATTTGATTTCGAAGTAAACAAATTTCTATTACGGTCTGATTAATGAATATTAAATTTGTAAGGCCTGGATTTTGTCTACATATTGAACACTTCCAATTTTCATCTCATTAGAACTAGGCTGTCTTCATGAATTAATAGTTTTATAAGCATGCGCTCCTTTCATAGAATTTCCTAATTATTTCTTAATACTTCTACAATTTAGTAGTTTTACAATCCTTTGTTGACCACTTATACATGTGAATATGTTTTTATGATATAAAATAAATTAAAATATCATCCTTATACTTTTAATTAAAACTTGACATATTCAAAGGTGGCATTACAGGTCATTGCAACTTCACATATATTTTCCTATCCTTTATGTTTTTGTGTCTTGTAACAAACAGAGTGCATGTACATGAAATACAGGTTTATCAAGGCTGCAAATCTCATAGCAGCCAAATATGGAGGTCTCAAAGCTTGCAGTTCAACACTACTTCCCTAGTTGTCCTTGTTCATTTCTGGCAGGAAGACCAAGTATACCATTCTATGATTTTATGATTCTATTATTCTAATTGCAGATTCTCTTTTCTCTGTCTTCTTTCACAGGGTTGAATCTAATGAGAGTTTCTAATCTACACTTTACTATTCAGCCTATTCCTTTGCCATGTTCATAGGAATGTCCACACTTGCAATTCATAACTCTCCAGTCCTGGTGTGTATTATTCAAATTCCACTCTCTTAAACACTGTCAACTGTTAAACAACTTATCACAATACATCTGCTCCATCTGCCCTTATCAACACTTCCATAACTATCAGGTTTGACATATAAATATAAGCCTAAATGTACATGAAATATAAAGTATGAAGCTGTTTTCTTCTTCTGTAAGTAACACCAAATACAGAATTTAAAGCATACCAAATAAGGAGCAGAGGAACAAGAGTAACAGGCTTAAGCATCATACAACTAGTTAAGCTAGGATCAATAAGAGTAGGCATGATGAGGGCCTTTTGAGTCATCTGGAAGAAACTTAATTAAGACTTGACTTAATTAAGCAATCCCTACCTAATAAGAGTGTACTCAATTATATGCTTATGTATTTTGCTAAGCTGCACAGTGCTAGAATACATGTGTTTGGCAAAGTAGACAAGGATACTTTTAACCAAAAAGATTTACATCAGAAAATGTCAATTTCTTGTGAATTGTACTTTTTTATACCAAGAATAAAACTATTCTGATGAAACAGTAATTGGAAAATAACCCCACTGGAACAGATCAAAGCAGACTAGCAGATACCAGTGGAGGATATAAAATGAGCATGAGTGGGAATATTTTGGAGTGTGTTCCTTCTCCCCATCAGCTAACTTCTGTGATTCCAGCACAGGAGAGGAGGGTGGCAGCTGCCTCCCCCACTGTCCTAAAAAAAAAAACAAAAAACAAAAAACAAAAAACAACAGCAACAACAACAACAACAACAACAACAACAAACAAACAAAAAACAAAAAACAAAAAAAACAACAGCAAAAAAAAACAAACAAACAAAAAAAAAAACATGGCACAAAGGTCTATTGTGTCTTCAGCCTCTGGCCACAGTTTATCTGGATGTTGCTGCCAGTGTCAGTCATGTCAGCCTGCAGGGACAGGGAGATAATCTGGTCCAAACAACCCTAACCAGCCAAGGCTGCCCTGCCCTCCCTCCCAAGGGAGACCTGCCCTGCCCTACCCCATCCTGGAGTGGATGGGGGTACGTAGTTCTTTTAAGAATTCTTCAGATGCAGAATATTTAAAATTCTGCTGGTCATGCTTTGTTCTTTGACATTTTCTTAAACTTCCCTTTTCAATTGTCTGGAGATCCTAACACTTTTGCTAAGCACTTCACCATCAAAAATTTAAAAAAAATAAAAAGGGAGATGGGAAGATGAAGAAAGCTATTTCCCAATACACATTATCTTAAAAAAACCAAATCAAACAAAAGAAAAAAACAAAAACAACAACAAACAAACAAACAAACAAAAACCAACCCCCCCCCAAAAAAAAAACAAAAAAAACCCACCAAAAAACAGAGTGCATTTGCAGTAAATTTCTGCATACATAAAATAGAACCAGAACTTCCAATGTATGAGGGGGTTTTGCAATTAAAACACCAAAACATTTAACAAATCTTCTGTCTCTGAAATTCGTACTCTCTGTAGGTCTTCTGACTTCATGAAACAATTTATTGCTGAAGGAAGTAAACATTTTATTCTCTGAAGTCTTACAAGATGAATTAGTAGTCTCATTACTGAAGTAAAACATCTTGGAGAATCACAAAGACCAAATAACTAGTATCAGTCCAAAGATGAATTTTGCTTCTCCTGGAGATTCTTTTGATAATTATGCAATTTCAATGCCTAGAAGAGCCAATACAGTTTCTATGTATTTGTTTTTGTCGTAAAATCCCCTTTCTAAATCATGTCATTGGAGTCCTTATGAATATGCATAAGAAGTAAATGGGCAACCATACTGATTAAGAAATTTTCATTTTAGACTTGGATAAAGGTCCCTTATTTTGAAGTGGATATGATCAGTTATTAGCAAATTAATTCGCTGAATTTCCAAGTAGGGTCTTTTTCAAGGATGCAGGAAAAAAAAAACCCTTTCAGATTTGTCTCTCGAAATATATGAAAAGGCCAGTGTTTATGTTAGAAGACAGCTCTTACAAAACAGGTTTTTAAAGGACAATTTTTTCCTCTCCTTACTGCTAAGTTAAAATACTGTATAGGTATCTTTGTCGGAAACTTCATGTCAATTTTGAAAATGTCCTGAAGAAATATTATGTTTAATTATTGTGGTGGTTGGTAGTTTATAAATAGATATTGTGGGATTTTAAAGACTTAAACTGATAAGACTTTAATGAAAGCTATTCATCTCTGCCAGAAGTAACACAGAATTTAATCACTGAATCACAGAATAGCTGAGGTTAGAAGGAATTTCCAAGTACAGAGACTCCACAACTTCCCTGGGCAACTTATTCTGGTTTTCATTCACGCTCACAGTGTAAAAAAAGTGTTTCTTGATGTTCAGAGGGAACCTCTTTACTACAGTTTGTTAACATTTCTTCTGGTCCTGCCGTTGCACAGAACAGAAAAAGATATGGCTCCCTCTTCCTCCCTGCCACTTATCCACTCCCACCCCCCACTTAAGAACTTTAATTGAGAGATGTTTAGGTCTGTTAACAAATTATAAGTAATATTTGATCTTTTTGGCACAACTGAGAGTTTTCTTTTTCTAGTTGCCTTTGTTAACCATGATTCTCACTAGTTACAAACATACATGCTTACACACTAACATGCAGCCACATATATATTTATTGTCCTTCCACTGCCTTTTTTTGTTCCTTTTTTCTCTATTAGTTGTGCAAGATTGCATGAAACATTTTGATTTTTCAAATTTTTCCAGAGCTTCAGAAGTAACCACCCTGTTTGGTGGAACATTTCTGAAAGTTTTCAGGGAACCCTGAAGCTACTGTTAGTTGTTTTTTGATTGGCAAGGTAATGATTGTAAACTGATAGATTTGCTCCTGATAAAATATGGGCCCACCCCACTCTCCTCCTTGGTGGATTGAGTAGCAGATGTCCTTTAACATCAAGGATTCGGTGGTCCTGACATACCATTATACTGACCATGGGATTCAGGGAAGGTATTGGCCTGAGACTGGAGATCAGAATGGTGTCACTTACAGGAATCATACCCTGTTCAAGACACTGAGTCATCAGGAGATGGATAAAATAAGCATTTTTTGCAATATTGTGAGGATAAACAGGAGAACAGCAAAGGTGAGAGCTGGAGTCACAGGATACAGATGGTTGCTGTCATCAGACCCATTCACACCCCTTGCTCAGTAGCTGGTTCTCTGGGCACAAATTCCGATGGAACCTCTCTAGATTGAGAGCTATGGCCTGTCCAAACTACTGACTGAGGACCCCCACTCACTCTGGTGTCTGACACCACAGGCAACCAACCCTCTCACACGCAGGTCACACCAGCACCTGCCAGCTGGTACTTGCAGTACACATACACAGGGTTAGAGAGTGAGACCACACAGAGAGTCAGAAGTTTTAATAAGAAGATATAAGGAGACAGGACAGGTTGCAGTGACAAGGAACAGGGCTTTGCCAGAGAAGTGTACTGGTTTGTTTACATGCAGCCAGTCCCTTTATACCTTTTTCTGTCTGTTTGCCTACTCCCTGTTCCTTCCTGCTTTCCCTTCCTCTGCATTTCTCCTCAGAGGTTTATATAACTCTATCAGTACTAAAGTCCTTCCAGCCTGGGGAAACCCTGGTTTAATGGTCTTATCAGTTAAAACACTGCAACAGCTCTGGTCATCAAAAACAGTTTTTGAAAAAAAATATATTTCAATCTCTTCCATGAACTGTCATTTTCTGCTCAAGATTTCCACAATTGCAGGTGAGGCCTTATTGGGACAATAGTTGACATAGTCAGTCTGCAACCTCATTTTATCATTTCATTACCCAAGCCAATGTGATGCCAGTATCATCCTGTCAAGGCTGGCCAGCAGCAATTGTTTTATCCTGAGCATCATAGAATGAATTAGGAGTTAGTTACATATGTCTCCTAATCAGAAAAACGGGTGGTTTCTATTGAAATGGGTTGAATAGCCAAAGAAGTCATAATTAAGACAATTGTATCATACATGAACATGACTCATTTTCTTTCTGTAATACTTTAGTCAGTGTAAAAAGAAAATTATCCAACAAAACCTAGATGAATCTTCACAAAGGATAAAAACAAGTTTAATGAAAAAGAAATGCCTATGAAACGCACAGACTTCATGATAATCATGTATTTAAGAAAGAGTACATATACAGAAAGTTTAGTCTGAATCAGAAAATGCAGAGCACAGTACCTGTGTTTATTTTCTCCATAAGAAATAAAATTGACAGTCTTTTCAGAGTAAGCAAATAACAGAAAATAAATGTTTTCCTGAAGTTCACTTGAAGCCTAAAGGGATACTATGTTAAAACAACCTACCTTCCATTCTTTGCAGCTCTGACTAGTATTCCACAGAGGTTCTTCGCTAAGCTGTGAGTACAAAATAAAATGTGAAGAGATCCAAACTTATCCACAAAATTCACTTATTATTAGCATCCATTCTTACCATAGAACATGTCTCTGGAGACTGATATTGTCCTTAGAGTGAAAGGATTTCAAGAAAGTTGCTTTGGAGCATCTGAAATAAGGAAAATCTGCTGTCTTTTTATAAAAGCCTGTAATCTCAATTACCCATTTGCTTTTTCTTTAACGAAACATCCAATCTCTCCAATCTTTTTTCAGCAATGTCACTTGCCAACTTTGCAGTGGAGATAGTTTTAAATTTTATGTTATTTCTGTAGTAACTTTGCAGAAAAATATAGTTTGGAAATTGATATGAATTAGTTCAGATCAAAAAGAACAGTTTTAACTCTATATTACAGGAAATTAATCTAAGTATAGTTGTCAGTTACAAATAAACCATGCCCCTAAGGAAGCATCTCAACAGCTACATAGGGACGGTTAACTATATTTAGAATTGTATTTAGTAGAAAAGTAGAATGACTGACATAATATAAAACTACCTTGTATTGCTCAACTAACACCTTTCTCTTTTTCCGAAATAATTAGTGCAACAACATATTACATTAACCTGTGAAAGCCCCTGTGTTTCCAGTAGTAGAATGGGCTGGAAGTGGTAATGGATGTATTTTGTTAAATGCTTATTTATATCTGTATTTGCTAATCTAGAAGCTGTTTTAGCTAATGATTTTAAATTACCGGAAGGAAGGCTCCTACAAGATTAAATTACTCTCATTCATAAAACATGTTTGAAAAAGTCAGACAGCTTAAAAAAATTGCTAAAAATGTCACTCTAGAAAATACTAGATTTTTAAAGCATAAACCAGATTCATGAGGATGAAACAAGTCACTGATCAATTGAGATTGAGACTCACAGTTCATAATTTTGGGGTTTAAAAGCTAATTTTCAAATGCATTTAAATTAAATTATTAAAAGTATCATGCACATCTTCATGAGTTTAATACTGCACTCAAATAAAACAAAATAAAAAAAACCCAAGTATGTACAAATTTATCATGCCAGGTATTTAGCAGACATTTGGACAGCAAAGGAACTGGATTTGGAATATCTTTTTTCTTACTAACTGTAATTCTAAAAGTGTTTTCAAATATGTGACTATAATCCTATGTTCTCATTTTGATGCAATCTGTAGTGCCCAGTAAGCTGCTGCACCCAGTAAACTACCTGTTATTTTTTTTGTGACCTTTGTCTGCCAATACATAGAATAAAGTGTGTGGTACTTGGATTGATTTAGAGAACGTCTGGCCATTAGGAGCATCCAGAACCTTTTTTCTTCTTTTTTCATAAGGGATCCACTTCAGCCAGTGAACTGGGGACTGAGTACTTCTCCTTCTAGTCGTTCCTACTGTTGTTTTGTGACTCATGCACTCAGCTGGGAAACAGGAACTACAGCTTGTATTCCTTTCAGTTACAAGGAGATGAGAACCCATGTCTCCCACTCTCTGTGCTGTCAACCTACTATTAAAAGAGGTTGGTAGAAAAGCCATTACTGTAACTTGTCCATGTAGGTGTATGTTGCAGTTGTGATCAGCTTGGGACTTCTAGAAAATATTCATTTGCACCTTGTCAGCATGGCGTTAAGCATGCTGAAGTCATGCTTATTGAAACACATCTTTCTGTGACTTTGGTATTTTCTTCTTGTGCTCCAATTATCATTCACAGTTTTTTGTAGCTTTACTCCTAAATACTTGAACTTGGCAACTCTGACTGAACATCTAAGTTTATATGACAGGGAAACTTTTAGACTATATGGAAAATGATTTATTTATTGCTAGCCTCCGCAACTGAGTGCTGCTGGATTACTGTTTCTCCTGCATCTGATAGGAGAATATAGATTCTGATAGAAGTCCTTTTTGTATGTATTAAAAGGTAAGAAAATTCTGATAGTTAAATCTTTATATATATCTGTATAGGTAGATCAAGCGCTTCCAATCTTAACAAATGCAACTAAGCACAAATATCAGTATTGTCAACAATCAAAGCAACTGTAAAAATATAATGATGTAATAGCTATTGTTTTATCGCTGATTTTTTTTTTTGTTACTAACAAATAGGAGTATCCATAATCAATTTAAACTGCTGTGTTATAGTGCATAGATTTTATTCACTAAGTTTAGTTTATTATCTCAAAGGAAAAGGAATCTTATATCTGCTTGGTTGTTGAGCTATCTTAGGAAGATCCAGTTGGTTGAGCTCTTGGTTAGAATCATTTATTTTAAGTATTTATCACTCACGGTACTGGGAGTATGGATATTTAATTTATCTGAAAATATTATAGAAATGAGCATCCAGATCCACAAGTCTGCAAGTTGTGATAAACAACACATAGTGATTTTAAAATATATTTTTAAATTGTGAGTAAAAACATAAAATTTTAATTTTGGTCTAATGCACTACAGAAAAAAATGTGATTATTTTTTCACTTCATAATCTTGATTTTTCAAGAGTTTTGTAGGCTGAACATTATCCTGTTACTTGACAAGTGAATTATCTTATAAACATTAGAATATCAGAAGTTTTATATTTAATTGAAGATACTATGTACATGAATATATATGGGTGTGTTTTTATAGATATTAGTAAGCCTCATAACCCACTTTTCTTAATAGCTATACTCAAGTACTTTTTTTTTTTTAATTGCTGGATTAAAGGATTAACAAGGAACTGCACTTGTCTGCTAAAATAATTTTGATTTGGGGAGAAAATAATGGACTGAAATATATTGTACTGTCTTCTACTCTGGAACCTATACATGGAACAATGCACATAAAAGCAATCTTCTGTTTGCATGTCTGGTTTTCAATTACAATGTCAGGATATAGACATCTTACTTCGGTACAGGTAAGAAAAATAACCATATTTTCACTAACATTCATTATACACAGGACAGTGAAATGTAAGATCTCTCTTGTTAGTAGAAAAAAAAAGTGACTCTGTATAGATGGGCGTATGTGTGCGAACAATGAAAATGCAGTCATCTCTCTTATTTAAATAAATTTCTATAGGAAAAAAGCGTTTGTGCTTTCTGCCTTCAGACATGAAGAATTACGTGGCTTAAAGAGTAGCAAAGTTTGTTTTCTTTGAAATAGTGGAGGGGAGGGGGGGTGTTGTGGAGCTTGTTTTTTTTTTCCTGGTAACTTTAAGACATCAAAGGTACAGACTTAGTTCATTCAACTAAACATCAATGTCTAGAGATATTCAGAACGCTCTGACGTATTTTGCCAGGCATCTAACTGCCTTTCCAAAATACTACAGGTTCCTTATATCTGCAACCTTCTTCAGAGTGCTTTGGACACATAGAGGACTGAAAAAGGTACTCATGTTCAGGTTACTGACCAGGGACATGATTTGTCTTACAGTGGGGTGACTAGCTCCTCATTTTGATAGAGATGAAGACATGGACTGAGTGTGTACATTGTGACTGTTACAGGAGCTCAGGCACCTGGATCACTTATAAATACCTAAATCTGACTGTTTGAATAAAACCTAAATCAAACCCTTAATACCAGAAACAACTGACTGTGACAAAATGAGGCAACTTGATGTATCATGTTCCCTAATTCCACTGGGAGGACTTCTGTGTAAGACTCACTGTACCCTACAGAAAAAAAATCAAAGGTGGAACTGCCCGAGGGTGAACTTTTGTCATGTTCTTTAACTTAGTTGTTCTGGTTTTGGCAATGTAAGTAAATTTCCTTCAGTTATAGAGTTCATTCTAAACGTGTAATTTTCAGGGCAAACACAGTGTTAAAATGCTAGAGAAGCTGATCTCTAATTCAAACCATAAGGAAAATGTACTCTTTTTTTTCTTCCAATATAAGTGTCTCCCACATCTTTGGAACTTACAATGTTATTTTGGTGTCCAAAAGAACAAAACAATCAGCTAATCCATTTTCAGGTTTTAAGAGGTAAATTTGGACTCTGTTTGACATATGTTATGAAACAAAGATATAATGTTTGGCTATTTAAGATAGAGAAAAATAAACTGCACAGAATTACTTCTTTGACCTATATTGGACATTTCCCTTGAAGTCAATAAATTTCTTCGATGATGAAAAAAACTATAGCATGTCTAGATCAGGCTTTATCTAGTTCAGTACAGGTATATCCCTTATTATGTCATACTTTTATCTTTTAAAGTACAATATATAAGCATTAATCTAATTTTTTTAATGGACTAAATCTGGGTCATATTGATACAAGATTTTTTTCTCCATGCTATTTTTTTTTTTTTTAATACATGTAGCTAAAACATATGACATGCAGGTAGTAAGTGATATCTGGTCAAATATCTGGTTATCTGCTGGAAAGTAAATCTAATCTGCGCACACAGTCTAAATGTTCCTTGAAAAATGCCTGGATTTATAAAATGGAAAAAAGTTTTATGGGAGAAGCTACCATTTTTTCTTTTTTTTTTCTTTTCTTTTCTTCTTTTTTTTTTTTTTTATCATCAGAGATAAATTACTGAATATCTCCAGCTGAAAGTTAATATGGGTAAGAGTAATAATAAAAAAGATGAGTAAGTATTAATATGAGGGAAAGTGAAGGTGGGAGTACAAAATAAGACAAAAGAATTACTAGTAAAATATCCTACTGCTGAGAAAAGCTATGAGGCATACTAAAATAACATAATGGATCTATAATGAGCTCTGTAATGACTTTAAAATGCTTTAAAAAGGAATCATACAACACTGAAATTAAAGACATGACTGAATATTACTATAAAGGAATAGGTCAAGCATGTAAGGATTTTATCAGAAAGATATAACCATGAAATCAGTTCCAGCTATGCAGAGACATTAAAAAAAAATAAATAAAAAGTTTTATAAGTGTTTATTAGAATAAATAGGAGACAGTGAAAAGAATATTTCAGTTTATAGAAAGGAGGTGTGAAAGAGAAGGACAGATTGTGTATTGTGCAAGAGAGCACTTTGAGCAAATGAGGGTTATCTGGGAGATTTCTAGACTATTTCAAAGACATATTCTTGACAGTTGTCAAGTATGGCAATAATGGTTGGTGCCTTTTTTGAGTCACTGCTTGCAAATAGCCAATAACTCTTTGGAGATGGGTCTTTAAGCAGAAACTTTGTCTGCAGTAACCCTACAGTTTTAGGGGTAAGGTCTTGAGGAGCATGAGAAAGAGAAGTAAAGCAGTAAAGATCACTGACTTCAGAAGAGCAGGCTTCAGGTTCTTCAGGAAATCATTAGGAATAGTCTAAATGGCGCTTGTCTTCAGGCACAAAAAGGACCTCAGAAGTGCTTTGAGATTTTCAGGGCATGATTCTGAAAGGACCAGTGTGATCTATCCCCATGGCATGCCAAGAAACAAGATGCATTGGGTTTGGTAGTGGGGGGACTACAGGTGTCCTTCTGTGAGAAGCTGATAGAAGCTTCCCTCATGCCCAGTGTGGATGCTCCACTGCTGAAGTAGGCTGTGACCCTGTGGGAGAACTTCTAGAGCAGTCTGCTGACAGGATCTGTGACATTGTGGAAAGGACCCACGCCGGAGCAGTCTGCTCCTGAAGAACTGCACCCTGTGAAAAGTTCCCAGGCTGAAGAAGTATGTGAAGAAATGTAGCCTGTGGGAAGGAGTCACTGTGAAGAAGGTCATGGAGGACTGTCTCCTGTGGGAGCGATCCCACATTGAAGCAGGGGACAGAATGCGAGAAGGAAGGCATTGCAGAAACATTTAATGAAATTACTACACTTCTTCCCACCATGCTGCTTGGGGACACATATAGGTATAGAAATCAGGAATGAAATTGAGCCTGGGAAGGAGGGTTGAGGTGGGGGAAAGTATTTCAAGATTTTTTATATTTCTTATTACCCTACTCTGACTTGACTCGTAATAAATCAAATTAATGTCCCTGAGGCGAGTGTGGTTTGAGTAATTTGTGAGTGATCTCTCCCTGTCCTTCTTTTAATCCACAAGCCTTCATTACACTTTACCTCACGTGTCCAGCTGAGGAGATGGTGTGATAGAGAAGCTTGGTGGGCACCTGGCATTCATCCAAGCTCAAATTACCACACCAGCCTTTTTAAACAGCAAGCTATTATCAGATTACAACTGGAAAGAAGTATGTGAGACAAGGAAAGATATCCAAAGAGGGGTACAAAAACATTACCTTAGTATGCAGAGATGCAGTTAGGAAACCAAAAGCTCGGCTGGAGTTCAAACTCAAACAAGAAGTACTTCTGTCCTTATGTTAGTAGCAGGTAGAAGCAGAAGGGAAACATAAGACTGCTGCTGAAAGGAGCTGGCAAGTTACAAGTGACACTGAGAAGGCTGGGGTATTCAGCATTGTCTTTGTATAGGACTTTAAAGATAAGTTCCTGAGTTTTTATGTAAAGAAAAAGGGCAGATTCAAAGAGTAGAGCACCAACAGCAGAGGAGGGTTGAGCTCAGGACCACACGTACACATTGGACATGTACATGTCAGCAGACTTGACAGGATGCATCTGAGGACCTCTGGAATTCAACACTGTGAAGCTGTTCTCTTTTCTTTTTTTAAAGATCATAGAGATTAGGGAAGGTCTCAGGTGACTGAAGCAGTAAAAATATTGCATCCATCTACAGGAAAAGCAAAAACTCAGAAAACTAGAGACCAGATAGCCTCTTGTCAATACCTGGGATAATTGTGGAACTAGTCCAGATGGAAGATATTTCCAAACACATGAAAAACAGAAAGGAGATCTTGAAAGGGCTAGAGTTACCAAGTTAAGTTGTATTTAAGCAGCCTGTTGCTTTCTCTCATATAATCGTTTTCTCAGTGAAGGGAGGACAGCAGTGGACATCCATCTACCTCCAGTTTTACAGGGTGATTGATATGATCTGTCTTAACATTCTTGTGGAAGCTGGTAAAATATGGACTGGAAAAATGGACTACATTATGAATGAAAACTGAGTAAACTGTCCTGGTGGCCATAAATAACTTAGATTCTTACTGTCAGATAATTTAGATAGAGATACCTGAAAGTTTACATTAGGTCCAAAGCTTTTAATTCTCTATTAAAGCTATCTGAATGATGAGAACAAATGCACATCACCAGACAATTCCAACCTTTAAGGAGCGGTAGATACATTGAAAAGAAAGAATGTAGACATAGTTCAACAGGCTGCAAGATTTACCAAGAAGGCTTGGATTAAACTCCAGAAAGATAAATGTGGAATTCTGAGTTGGACTAATCCCAACCAGCAGTACAGACTGGGATGTGATTGGCTAGGAGTGCAGTTGATCTGAGCATGACCTCGTCCAGCAACGAAGGTAAACCATGCCCTGGAATGCATGAGCAACCACGTGGTCAACAGAACAAGTGATGTGATTATTCCATTCCATGTTGAACATATGCTATGCTATGTTAAGGTTTAACACCAAGCAGCAATTAAGCACAACACAGACACTCACTCAATTCTCCCTCCAGTGGAACTGGGGAGACAGTTGAAAGGGTAAAAGTGAGAAAACTCATGGGTTGAGATAAAGAGAGTTAATTTAACAGATAAAGCAAAAGACATGCATGCAAGCAAAGCAAAACAAGGAATGCATTCACCACTGCTCATGGGCAGACAGGTTTTCAGTGATATCCAGGAAAGCAGGTTTCATCATGGGTAATGGTGACTTGGGAAGACAAAATGCCTTAACTTCAAATGTCCCCCTTCCACCTTTTTTCCCCCAGATTTATATACTAAGTATGATATTATATAGTATGAAATATCCCTTGGGTCAGTTGAGCTAGCTGTTCTGGCTGTTCCCTCCTACCTTCTTGTGTACTCCTAGCCTACTCTCTGGTGGAATGGCATGAGAAGCAGAAAAGGCCTTGACTCTGTGTAAACACTGCTCAGCAATAACCAGACCATCCATATAACATGACCACTATTTCCAGCACAAATCCAAAACACAACCTCATACCAGCTACTATGAAGAAAATTAACTCCATGCCAGCCAAAACCCAGCACAATACTACACTTAGAGTCAGCTCGTGTCATACCCAAGAGTGCTGCAAAAGTTAGTAGTTGCTCCTGCGTGACAACTCAATCACACTTTCAATATTATCCATAGTCTCCACAAATAAAAAGAGAGCATACTTCCAGTAATTGGTCCATGAGATCTTCTTCAGATTTAATAGACAGTTACTGCTTTCCTCCATCTATACTCAATCCAGCTCTCCACCATGCTAGATAACACACATTTATATGCACACAACATAAAGCCCATATTTGAACCTTGTTATTTTATATTTGTTAGAGTGAATATATTAGGATTGCAGACTAGTTACGGGAATTTGATGGAAGAACACTATGTAAAAGTTGAGGGAGCCTGGGTCTGTTTGCTCTAGAGTATTTAACGAGTTAACAGAAGCAGTCTGAATCTTTAGTACTTATCAAGGACAAAGGAAGAACAGAGGAGTGAATAGCAAGAGGGTTTAAGTCTTTTTTGAGAAACATTGCGAGTTAGAAATGACCAATATTGTACAGTCCAAAAAAAGCTTTGTTAAGTAAATGTCATTTATTTCTGTGATAGGATACCTAGTAGATAAAAAGAAAATTGCAAATTACATACTTGGAGGCTTTTGTCATTGACATGATGGTTTCTGTATCATATTTGGATTTTTACCTTTGCATTAAATGAAGAACATTCAGTTAGTATATGAAGAGCTATAGTTATGCTATCATTCCTAAGCCATCTTGACATATTCTTCCTTCACTGACAGTTTAGTAGACTTAGTTCACAGCATCAGGCTTTTGGTCTTGCACAACTGTAATTTGCTGTAAGAAAAATCATCAGTCAAAAAATCTCTTAAATGAAACACAGCATCCATTTCACATGTTTAGAACTAGCCTAATTGGTAGTTTTCGAATGTGAGATATGTGCTAATTCCATTTTTAAAAGTTAAAGACTTCTTTCCCCTAAAAAAAACAAAAGCAGAAACAAAACAAAGAAGCAAAACAAAAATCCAACTAATAAAAAAAAAATACACCCACAAAAAGAACTCAACACAACAAAGCAAAGGGAAAAAAAAACCACAAAACCAAAGAAGTCACCTCCTAAGAACTAGTAATATATGAAAACAAAAGACCATGATGTATGTCAAGTATAACTAGCCAAAACTATATAGTTTGAAAGTCTGTTTGATTTCTTGAAAATTATTTGGAACAAAAAAAAAAAGAAAATTAGTCAGGAGTATACCAGCTTTAAAGAAGGCTAAGTTCTGTGCCAACCACTGGATGAAGAGAGCCTTACCAAGTCCCTCTCTTCAGAAATGCTTAACAGGTAATGATTCTACAAATAACTCTGAAGTCTTCAAGAGTGCTATCAAACATGCAGTCGCTCAAGTCACACATTTATGTCTTCTTCAAGAAGCCCCTACTACTTTTACAAAGCAAAGTTGAATGCAAACTGATCTATTTTGTGTCCCCTATCAATATCCTAGGACATTAAAATAATTAAAAATTGAAAGGAATTTACACAGTATATTTTTTTATCCTACTATTTGGATTACAGTGATTAGCATTACAGCTCATCATTCTTTATATTTCTAGATAAGAAATAGTATGAAATTACATAGATGAGAAATTACAGGATAAGAATCTTTCTCATAACTTCATAATTCACAGAAACTGGCTTATTCTATCAAATTGCTCTGGAGGTGTCCATCTAACTTATCAATCTGGCACTCTAGAAAAGTATGGTTTTATTTCACATATTCTATGGCATATTAGAGAGCACTAGAAATATACATAAAGGCTACTGAACTGAGTCTTTAATTGTCACATCTTAAAGCAGACACTGTATCTGGTCAGCTGAAAAGATCTCTAGACTCTATAAATTGTCCTGTAGATACATTTGCAATAACCATCTGAATGTCCTTTGCAATGAGATATTGGTATTTTAAAGCTATTTAATTGAATCTGAAGGCACATATCTTAATTGGGTCAAGTGACTTTTACTGCAGAAATTATTGTTGCAAGCATTTAGGACAGGCTACAGTTGCTTAAACCTGGGCATCTATTCTCACTTCATGTGCTGTAAGGCACTTTATAGTTACAATACTGGACCAAGGGGACACTCACATGCTTCTCAAGCAGCAGTTGGAGACCATGAAGAACAAGGGAGATTATGTTCAAACTGCACAACTTGGCTCTTTTTTGGCAACCAGAATCCATTCATAAAGACAAATGAATTTCAGCCAAACTGATTTTATATAACTGCCCAAATTTAATGAACCCATACTTAATGCTCCCCAAGGTTGTATACTAAATAATAAGCCAATTTTTGTAAATATTTGAATGTTTGTAATTTGAATTTGTGAATGTTTGAAGATGGAACAATAAGACTTTGATACTCATGAATCTGAAAAGCGGTATTTAATGAACTGCTGAGGGCTGAGTGCTGAGGGCTACCTTGATGGAGGTGGCTATGAAGGTGGTGATTTAAGCTACTTTGACTTTAACCTGAAAGAGAGGATATGCAATTACTTTCTTTCCATCTAGCCTTTGCTGCAAAGGTCCAGCATTAGAGATGACATCTTCCCAAATCACCTTTCAGCTGTAACTGGCTGTTTAAACTGCTCCTGTATGTAGGGGATTCGGAAAGTGACCTTAATTTCTGAGGTAGCAAGGAGAGATACCACAACATCCTCTGATACAGAAAAAAAAGTTGTCTCAGGGATGTAGCCTGCTGTGAATACCAAATTAATTTATTCTTAAATAAAGTGTGAGTTACAGTGACATGGGGACAGTAGGGTGTATGGAAAAATATTTTAGAAGTGTATGCATCTTCTGTGCAGAGAACAAGAGAAGGCAAATTAAAACATAACTCAGTAACACAGAAAGTACACTCTTCATTTTCTCAGTAAATATGCCTCCTTTTATTCCAAGTTTAGAAAGTATACAGAACCTGGAGGAACTTGTGCTGTTGAAAGGAGATCCTGGACTTCATGGCTGGTTTTCCTTCAAAAATATGCTAGCAAATATCTGTAATCGGTTTTGATATACCAAAATAAAATCATGATAAATTCTACATTCATTTCTTACTAAGAAAGTAAGATTTCTGAGACATTACTGTTGCTGAACTTTATTAAAGAAAACTTTTTAAAATTATCCCCAGCTTTTTAGTGTTCTTGTTTTTTAAAGTTCTTACGCTAAAAAGAAGTATTGACAGACAGTCATGTTAATAATGTATTTATAGTGGGGTTTTTGTAAAATATTCCTTGAGCTATGCTTCCCCCAATGTGATCAGGAATTTTCATTATTAATTATGCCTTGTAAATCTGAAATAATATTACATTTGTATATATTGATGTAGCTTTTAAAAGAATGCTTATATTTTATAGTGCAAATACTATTGTATTCTGTTTACTCTAAAGTACTCAGAAGCAAAAAATGCTAATATTTGTTATATTTTCTAATCTTTCTATTAAAGCTATTATTTTGTAATAGTATTTTAATAATAAATAATTTTCAAAAGTATTTGTCTAGATTTCAAAAGAAATTCCATAGCAGATTTTGTTTGATTTTTTTTTTTTATTATCCACAGAAAAATATTGGTCTTTCTGTTGCCAGTAGGAATTCGTATTGTCATTGTTACCCATTATGATGTCTACTTAGGAGGGGGAAGTTGTATAAGCCCTTTTTCAGCAAAGAAAACCAGCAAGATTGCATTTTTTTTTAATCAAGTAAGCAAATTCCAAATTTAGTATCTGCTCAGTTTTACAGATGGGATCCGCTTAGGATGTAAGACAGAGGATCTACTGCAATCTTGAGCTGTGTACATTAAAAAAAATCCCTGTTGGCTCAATTGTTCTTTTTTTTTAAACAACCATATGTACTCCATGCAGGGGTGTCATGTATCACAAAATAACTTTTTCTGCCTTTTATGCACCATACCTATTTCTTCCTTAGTCTTGTGAAATGCAACAGTCAGCAGAAACTAACAACAGAAAATTCATAAAATTCACAAAAGAACCTATCATAGCAAGAAACAACATGGTCAATGCTCTTGGAGCTCATCTGTCAAGCTTTGTTCCTTGTATGGATTTGTCCAGGTTAGAATTTTAAACTTTTTTCAGCTAGAGGTCATGCAAATGTTATGCAAATGTTTGTTCTAGTAGTGTCTTCTGGGTTGTTTGTTGGTTGGTTGGTTGGTTGTTTTTTGTTTGTGGTTTTTGTTTTTTTTCCCCAGGGTTGGAAAACATACTCACATTGGCAATAAATGAAGTTTTAGAAGTAGGACTGAAGCTACTGCTTCAGCAACTCAATATTTTGTGTCTCTGAGCTTCCTGCTAAGTAAAACACTGCAATTGTTGTGACAGAAAGTTCTGTTGCTAATTTTGGATCTTAGTGTATTTTGTAAAGATTATTTTAACACTAATCAACATAATTTTGCATATTCTGCAAGCTGGGTTAACTCAATTTCTGTTCCAAGTACACTGTCACACCAGTGGTTATTACAACGCAGCTGGCATGGGTTGATCTCAGTGGGACTCCACTTAGTACGACTTTCAAAACTGCATTATTTTATTCAAAAGGAATATTCTTGGGACCAAAATGCATGCATGATGGTATGCAATGTTTGGAGATATGAATTTATGTCACTAACTGGGCAAATAAATATTTCATCAGAGTAAATATGAATGATTCAGCATTTCATGGAATCATAGAATGGCTTGGGTTGGAAGCCAGCTTAAAAATCTAGTTCCAACCCCACTGCCATAAACAAGGATGCCATCCACTAGATCAGGTTTCACAGAGCCCCACCCATACTGTTCCTGAATACTTCCAGAGAAGGGCCATCCACAACCTCTCTTGGAAATTTGTCCCAGTGCCTCACTATTCTCTGCATAAGGAATTTCTTCCAAACACCTTATCTAAATATCTCCTCTTTTAGTTTAAAAGTGTGATTATGCAAATTTTCTTATACACTCTGAAAGGTAAAATTCTGTGTAGTTCTGTCAGCTTGGTAGCAACGCAAAAGCTTATGTCAAACAGAGTTTTGGTTTTAACTTTTTTCAAAAAGCAAAATAAAGAGGAAAACTGCTTTCTCTTTTTTTTTTCCTCTGTTGACTTAATGAACAAAGTAGAAAAACGTGGATGATATTGTATATTCTAAATAGCTCTAGGCCAGTCAAACCAAATTGTTACATCAGATAATCCACTTACCATGTGGTAAGAACAGAAACAAAATGCAGCTTTACCGTTAATGTAAGTCTAAAGAAGTACAAAGATATTGTAAAATAGCAACAGCTAAATTATTTTCTATTTTCTGAAAGATGTGGCACAGCACTTCTTGACTGTGTTATTTTCAAAGTAGCATGTAGATAGAGAAGTTAATCTTTTCAAGATCTTGTGCAGTGACTTCTGAGTACATTTAGCTGAACTTAAATTATGCCTCTATATATTAATTACATTTTTGCAAAATTCTAACAGGACTCAGTGTTGTCAGTGCATAATGGATGAATAATTACAAACACCTTCGCTATGTTTTTTTAAATGCTGCTTTGAAAAACCCCCTTTCTAAAATGTGACATTTCTTCTCCAGGGAAGCAAGCTGGCGTGAGTATGATGACCTTGAGAAGGTACCTGCTTTAAATAATTATTAAGCAATATTTTTACAGTTTATGAATTTTATGGTCCTCCTTTTAGATGTTCAAGAACACTGATGAATAGAATAGAATAGAATAGAATAGAATAGAATAGAATAGAATAGAATAGAATAGAATAGAATAGAATAGAATAGAATTTCAGTTGGAAGGGACCTAAAATAGGCCAATTCTCTGACTACATCAGGGCTGAAGAAAGGTTAAAGCACATTGCTAAAGGCATTGATTGTCTTAAACACTGACAAGGCTGGGACATCAACCACCTCTCTATGAAGCCTGTTCAGCCAACACTGAATATCCCCTGATTCATCTGTGAACCATTCCCAAGAGTCTTTTCACCAGATACCAGGGAGAAAAGACCAGCACCTCTTCTCTCCACTTCCCCTCCTCTGGAAGATGTAGAGAGCAATAAGATCCTCCAGCCTGCTTTTCTCCAAACCAGACAAACCCAGAGTCCCCAGCTGTTCATCATGGAACATTACTTCCAGCTCTTTCACCAGCTTTGTTGCCCTCCTCTGGATTCATCCAAGGGTCTTAACATCCTTCTTAAATTGTGGGGCTGCACCACTGCTGAATACAGCAGGGTAATTGTTAGAACATTTCTGTGTCTTTCTAACTGTCAGTCATTTTTTTTCAAAAAAACCAAACCAAACCAAACCAAACCAAACCAAACCAAACCAAACCAAACCAAACCAAAACAAAACAAAAATCTCTCTAGGGCTTACCACAATTATAGTTGATGACTATTTAATCTTCTATACAAATTTCATCTATGTTTTCTGTTGCCTGCAGTTAAAATCCGTTTTCCTTTATTTTCCGTATTCTTTTAATACCATGGGACAAACTGTGGTGAGTATTATAAATAAATAGAGCCTGTAATGCTCCTTGCTCCTGCTAGCCTCAAAAGATCACACAGGTTTCTTGCCATCTGAGCACAATATGGAAAGAAAAACATGACATTTGGAAAACTGACAATTTTAGTGAAATATTAAGATGGTTTCATTTGAAATAATGTAGTCTGCTGTTCTTGGTGCACATTTAAAGCAAATTATGTTTCATAATGCATATTTTGCTTATTATTTGGGCACCCCGTTGGAATTCTTCACTTTTAGTAGATGACAGATTTCAACAGGAAATGTTTTCAGTAAGAATACTGTAAAAAAGAAGAAAACTGTGTCTTGCAGAAAACTCAACTAAAAAAAAAATCTAGTGAGTAACACCAGGGTTTTTCATGGTAACACAATCTATAATGTGAGGCACATACATTACTCCCTGATGTTGAAGCCAATCAACACCATGCCATGCTATAATCTATCTGGCAAAAAAATTTTGCCCCATCACTCGCTCACTCCTTCCCAGTGGGATGGGGGGTGCGGGGAAGAATCTGAAGTGTAAAAGTGAAAAAATTCATGAGTTGAGATAAAGACAGTTCAATAGGTAAAGCAAAAGCCATGCAAGCAAGCAAAGCAAAACAAGGAATTAATTTACCACTGCCAATCGTCAGGCAGATGTTCAGTCCTCACCAGGAGAGCTGGGCTCTTTCACACACTAACAGTGACCTGGGAAGACAAAACTCCTCCACTCTAAATGTCCTTCTTGAAGACCTTGTATATACAGCTATATGAAGCACAGGTTCTTGGGACTACACAGGCAAGAAAATAAACTTCCCCTGATTTACACTAAGGAAACGCTGGGGAGGGGGGAGGTTATGTAAAACTTTAATACTTTAATACCTTTGCAGTATTGGCTATATTAATTAGCAAGTTATTTTCATACTGACATATAGCTCTGTGAAAAACTGGGACCATTCTCATCCAGACTAACTTTCTACAGTTTTAACTGTCTAGGTATAACAAAATGTGGGCTAATTTTAGCCTCCAAATATCTAGTACATGAAACAGAGGAATTTTTAGTTTTCCTTCCTCATGTTCTCTTTTAGTGAATCATATGCCCTCTAATGCTTGAAGCATCACAATAAACAAATATTATGCAGTTACTCTTTTCTCTATCAAAGCCACAGTTAATGTAGTTCTCATTTCTCAAAGAACACACAAAAAGAAGTCCATTCCCAGTATCTTCCACAGAGACTGTTGGAAGCTGCACATACAAGGAAACACCTATTTTTCCTCTCTCTCTGTGGGGGTGGTCAAACACTGGAACAGATTTCTGAGAAAGACTGAGCAGTCTCCATCTTTGGATATATTAAAAATTCATCTGATTACAGCTCTATATTGTCCTGCTTAAGCAGGGAGTTCAGACTAGACGATCACTTCCAACCTCAGACACTTTATTACTCTGGGGTTCAGTAAACTTAGGTGTCCAGTTTATGTCTCTAGGATACACCAGCTATGTGTGTGTTTAATTATCTCCTGTGCCCTGCTCTGCATGTGCATTGATTTAAAAAAAAAAAAATAAACAATTAGTATTTCACCACAAGATCAGTCTAAAGTTTCCACAGATTTCTGTCTCTGGTTCTCTTACACAATGAAAGGTATCATCTCTGTATTCATACTGACTATTATGAGAATGTCAGCTGTAGCTTCATATATTCTTATATTAAGACTAACTAATTAAATGTTTTTATGATAGCCAGACATGTATTTTTTTTAAAGAATCACTGGTTGGTTTGCTTTTTTTTTCCTCTTTTCTCCAATTCATTCTCTAAAATAAAACCAGTGGTGGTGATTTTGTGTTTTTTACTTTAGAAAATTAAATTTAGAAAGATGGTTTGTAACTTTATTTCCTTCATTGTCCTACAGATAAGGATTTAGGTTCATTTCAGACAGTGGTTATATTCTTTTGTCATGCAAACCTGCTGTTTGAGGCCATTACCCTTTTTTGTTTCATGTTTTGTGAATCTGAGGAAGTTTCGATATAGAAACTTCTTGTTCATGCTGTTGAGTAACCGTAATATTGTGGAACAGACTTTTCCTTCACTTGCAGGCTCATTAAAAATTTAAGGTTTTAAGAGTTTTGATCTTTTAAAAATATTAGTGCAGATACCTGTGTTTACAGACATGAACACAGAGTCATCTCTGAAACCCATCAGCATTGTAACACAATATGTAATTTTGTGTGAAACAGATTTGATAACAATCAACCTTGATAAGTATATGAGCAAAACAGCAGACAAAATGAAGTCGTAGTCTCACACATCAGTGTCATATACTGTGTGCTATGTGGTAAGGCTCTCAAAAGGTCTGTGACACATAACCAGAGCACCAACTATAGGTGCGAAAGAGTTACAAATGGCATTAGACATCTCTGTGGGGAAAACTGATTTCAGTCCACATTTTCTGAATGAAAAAAAATCAATAAAAATGTTGGTTCACTTTGTTCTTGTTATTTAATTAAAAATATCTCATGTTCAGTAAGCTGTTAACATCTCCTAGGCAAGGTTCCAAAGAAGTATTTAGAACCACAGATGAGCTTCCTTACTGGAGAAACTGTTCAGATGGTCTTCAGACATCTATACAATTCAGTTGCTTAGACAGAGTTTTCTGCTGTCATTTGAAAGGTCCAGTGGTATCCAGCATGAGACTGGGTCATTATAAAATAGTTCTGAATTGTCCCAGACCTGTCTGGAATAGCATGTGGAGACCAAGTGAAATACCCTTGGGTGTTTTTGATGACACTGCAAACCTATGTTTAAGCAAGCTCAATTTTGTCCTTTGTCCTCAGGAGGCAACTATATAACAAGTAGAATACCTGTAGAGAGTGATTCAGTTCACCCAAAAAGCGTGTCAAGTGCTTGAAATAAATAAGATTAATGCCGTAATGAATACATTTCCCATGGAAATGTATATGTTCCCAGGAAGAGTGCAGTATAATTTCCTGCAATGTTGTATGATTAAAAATGGAAGGTATAGGGAGAATTGAAGGTATGTATCATGGACAGAGTCATAAAAATATGTATGTGCTACATACATATAACCTGTCACTTAGGATGATATACTGACTTTTTCATTTTCCCTTCTTTTACAAGAGAAAACATTTCATCTCCAATTTTGGCCTTCTTTTCAGTGGAAGTCATCACAGCTATGAAGGGCTTAGTTCAGTTACCTAGTACCTGTTAGAGTTCCTAGGGTATCTAAGGCACTATAAAAGACTCATCTATATTACAGATCTGCAGGCAACCTATGCTCTTCTGAACCAAGAAATCCATAATGCAGTAGATGTCTATGTGCTGAGAACTGGACCAGTCCTAATTTTCTTATACTGATCTTAATATTCATTAAAAAAATGCTTTGGGTTTCTCAGTGTTTAAGAAAAAGGGCCAAGATTGTAGTAATGTACTTCTGATGTTTTTAATTAGCAGTTTACTTCATAAAACAGTCCTAAGGTGAAAAAAAACTCTGAAATATGCAATGTCTTTTGTTGTTCCAAGTAGAATTCCATCATAATCACAGTTTTTACAACCTAATTGATTCTAATATCTATAGGGGGAAACAGTGTAGTAGTGGAGAACGACTGTTCTCGCCATAAACAGTTATAAGCTTCGTAGCGTCCAGTGGTTTAAAATGAGCATAATCCTTCCAGAGAAAAAGTACACTTTATTGGAAAAAATGAGTATGACAATATGCCCTAAAAATAGGCGACATTGGAGTGGATGGATTTATTTAAGATTTATCCATGTGTTTAGGAAAATAACTTGCTGTTTCTGCTTGTAAAACATTGTAAATGTATACTTTATCAATTTAAAAACTCATTCTATCACTTAATACTAGTGATAGAATTTCCAAAGGTAATCAAGGAAATAGAGAATATTCTACATATGTGGCTATAATAATGTCGTAAAACTAGTCAATACAGTGAAGATCCACCAAATTTTGACATTGACTCTAGTCAAGGTCATTTCCAACCATTAAATTCCAGGGTTTTTTTTTCTGATTAATTTTCATCGACTCAGTATTTTAAACAAAAATATTTCCAGAGATATATATGGAAATCAACCTAAATCCCTCAAAAATCTATCTGCTGCTGACTTCCTCTGGTGATCTACTATTAAAATAGAATGAAGACTGATGGTTTACAGAAATTTTTTTACCAAACTTAGTTAGAATTTTGGACATAGAGATTGAGCCACAAATAAAATTTAAAGCTAAAGCTAAAATGAATTAAGGCATTGTGATGCTTGGTAGTGCATTCATTGACTAGAAATTAGAAAATTCAATTCAAGAAATTTTTATTGAAGAACTGAATTCACAGTGCTGAATTAAGCTTTTAAAATTTTTGCATAGATTACATGTGGAATTAAATGGCACAGAAAAAAACAAAAGCTTTGAAAGCCAATAGGAAATGTTGAAAGAAAATATGTCTGAAAGTGCATCACTCTTTGGTTTAGGCACCTCACTTGTGGTTGCACTTAGTGGCCTGTGCAAGTCATATATTTTCTGTAGGAAACAAATCCCAAACACAATGCCAATCATACTCTGGGAGGTAGTAAAAATTATTTTTAATGTACTGCTCCAGCTTGGGTCCCCCACGGTGTCACAGGTCCTGCCGGAAATCCATGGGGTCCTCCATGTGCTGCAGGCAGATATTTGCTCTGCTGTGACTCTCCATGGACTATGGAGAGACAAACTGCACCAATAGGGTCTTCTCCATGGGCTGGAATGGAATCTGCTCCAGCATCTGGAACACCTCCTCTCCCTTCTTCACTGACTCTGGTGTCTTCAGAATTGCGTCTCATATTTTCTTTCTCCTGTCCCTCCCAGATACTGCACAGCCTTTTTTTTGCCATTTCTTAAATATATTATTGAAGAGGTGCCACCAGCATCACTGATGAGCTCAGCTTTTGTCAGCCCCAAGTTCAGCTTGGAGATGGTTGAAGCTTCCTATATGAGAACAGCTGCTGGTGTCTTCTCACAGAAAACACTCCTGCAGGAAAAATTTCAGATGAGAGAAAATCTATATTTGTGGCCTGACAGTAAACATGGTTACCTGCAATGTGAACAAATGTCTTCGTTCCATTGCTAGATGTATTTGGAGGTGAAGCGGTGCTGTTCTTTGGTTGGGTAGTCTTTGTTTTTCCTACAGTATCTCTAACGTAAAACAAAGATAAGAGAATTCAGGTTTCCATCAGATTAGATTCCTTCCAATCTGGGATCTATATTAGATTTGTTATCTATTCATAAAGGCATTTTAGTCCTGTTTCAGTCATTATTGCTATTTTCATTAGAGGTATTTATTAGTTTAATTAAGGAAAATTAATAAAATAATACCATGTCTGGATGTAAAGCAGGAAACAATGCAATCATATAAGACAGTCTCATGGCTTATCAGGAATATCAAATTTAGTGAGATGAATAATTTAGTATTAAATTTACATATAAATTACACTTGTAAACAACCATAATAGTAATAACTGTACTTAATTGCATCAATCATAAAAGATGTTATTATATGTTTAAATAAAATAAAGACTACACCTTTAAAACACACCTGGATAATTTTACACGAAAGGACAAACAAGACAAACTACTTTCAAAAATCTGGCAATGAAGAGAATGTATATTTATCTCACATACAACTAAATATTTCTCCTAGTGTCATAAAAACTGTTTGTAAAATATCAAAAAAATAGATTGACTGTTCAAGTTTTGATCTACTATTTGCATATTTATTACTATACTGTAACATCTAAGAATTTAACCATTTGTTTATGCACACTTTATTTTCAAGATGAATTTTCTTGGGAGAGTGATTTTTAGTGCTACTTAAAAAATGCAGGATGACATTCTTTACAAATGCCTTTTTTCCATTAAAAAATACAACTAAGATGTTAGTAAATATTCAGAAATATTTTATATGTATATATAATTTGCATAAAATTTTGAATTACAACTTATGAGAATATTCCAAAGTGAAATTACTAGCTGCTCTGACAATCTCATTCTAATATGCATTTGATATATAGTGGATTAGGTCTAATCACTTCTTACAAGAAACTATGCATTATACGTGTTCTGCAGGCCAGAGATTTTTCCCTAGCCTTTTATTATTTAGCCACAGAGATGAGCCAGGAGACGGTGAAGATCATTTAACACATATCTTATCAGCTTCAAATTTCCATAGCACCTTAAAGCTGCATCCTGCCTGACTATTGGGATGAAATCTCAGAGACTGAAATATCCATTCCTTTTTTCTTCAGTAAGGACTGATTAGTGTATGGCCAATGAGGGAATTGTGATGTATTTGAAGAAATCTCAGGAAACAATCAAAGAACTGGACAGCCAGGGCATAATGGCTGTACCTGCCTTGCGTTAAGATGCAACTTGCAATTCCAATCAGGCTTTCTGTAGTCAGTCATGCTGCATGCTGTACAGGCATTACTGCAGAAACGAAACAAGGACAGTACAAAGGCATTGACAGACTTAGATAAAACTTCCATTTTGATATCAGATCTTGAATATATGAGCAAAACATGCAGCCACATAAGAATTTAATTTCACTTAAACTTACACCTTCTGAAGGAACTCAGATATTAGAATTTGTATACAAAAAGAATAAAATAAGCTTCCCCTTTACTATTCAAAGAGCATCTGAATGATGAACTTAGTCATATGCTTTGGTTTCAGGTAGCCCTGTGAGGAGCAGAGAGCTGGCCGCAGTGATTCTTATAAGTCCTTTCTAACATAAAATATTCCATAAATTAATGATTCTATTTCTTGATATGTAATGGACTCAGAGCTCTTAGAACTGACTTGCAAAAGTATTCTGAGTCTCCGGTCTGAAGTGATAGAATAATGCTCCCTGACAGAACAAGCACTTGAACTCTAATAGAGAATAATGAGAGAGGTAACGCTCCCCACGACCTAGATGAAAAAAAAAATTACCTTACTGGTATACACCTTTGGGGTTTTTGATGTTTGGGGTTTTATTTTCATGTTTGAATGACTGTGATTTTAAATACTTTTGCTGCATAGGCATAGTTGTTTTACTTTCAAGTAGGTCCTTATCTAAGTTCACAGACAGCTACATTTAATGCCTTTGGTGCAGCTGCCGAAGTTCCTGTTATTTTCAGTGGAGGTCGTGGACTTCACTGTTGATGTGAACAGCCACGAAGATGGCCTGGTGAGAAGAGTAAATTCACTGAACAGAATAAAATGGCTTCTGAATGTTGTAATTCACTATCCTAGATGTATTGCAAATGGTAGGTTCCTTAACCCCTGTAATGTCCTGTGGTTTGATCCTTCTCCCCTCTGGTCTGCTTAGCTGGCAGACATCCAATTTCTCCCTGCCCCCTTCCCAGACCCTAAAAAGACCTATGACCCCTGACCTCACCCTCTTTCGATCCTGGGACCCCACAAGAAATAAACCTCAAATTCTCCTCAGGGGGTGAAGATGCTCTTTCGTTATCTTTTACTCTGTCCATGCAGGGAACAGAGGCTTCTTCCTAGGATCTGAGCTAGTCTGGGACTAGGGGGAAGTCTCGGTTACCCCTGCATCTGAACAGTACTGATGGGAATTGTCTACCAACGTGGGAGCTTTAGGGCTTGGGAACTGGGGTTGGGAGACAGAAACATCTTTAAAAATCTTAGCTGGCATCTTTGAAGTACAGCTGGGTACCTGGAAATCTTGTAGTACCCTTGGTAAGTGCAAAAGTAAAGAAACTACAATGGCAATTTATGATCTGACAAAGTGAGACATTGTGGTAAAATAAAATTGGTGAGATTCTGTAAAATAAGTCATGCAAGGATGCAAATGATTGGGAGAATGTAGGAGGAAAAAAATGGGAAGGTAGAAGAACATGAAAAAGTGAAAGAATCTCTGCAAGCAGAATTTCAGGAGTAACAGGAAAGTACTGGGCTTCTCACAGACAATATGCAGCTGCAAACACTTTGCTGAGACCTGTTAAGCAGGAAGCTGAAGACAGTGGCTTAGAGCAGTTATAGCAACTGTCCCTAGGAACTCACAGTCCTGATAAAAGTCAGCTGTTTCAGGGTTTAGAAACTAGTCTCAGAGCCCTGGCTTTAACACAGTCAGAGCACGAACATACAGACTCAGTCTCAGAGAGTGAGACCATTGACAAGATGCATATAATGAAAGGAGGATGATTCCTGGCCTTCTGTCCCTGCATCGTGAATCTGGTTCTGGCAACAGGTTTCCTACCCCTACTTTGTTACGTGAATGTAATGCAGATAGAACATGGTCTTTGAACACTTTCTCTTATTCTACTTCTTTCTATTGTTCAGACTTTTACAACACAGTTCCTGGCTCTTGCCAGAAAAAAAGGCCCTTCCTCGCTACCCCAGGTAACAATGACCACTACAATCTACATTGCAGAGCAGCTAGCGGAGAAATAAAACATGGCAAAAGACCAGTGGCAAGGTGTTACCAAGCAGGAGCTGGAACTGTTTTTCTTGATCAGAATGAGGCCAAAGAAATATTTCTGTCTGTGTGCCCTGTTATACTGAGGCCCCCTTTGAGACTCTCAGAAAAGGGGTATTGGTGGAGATTGTGTTAACAAGTTTCCGGTGAAGCCAAATTAAATAATATTTGCTTTAAATTAAAGGGATGGCTAGGTTTCTAGGCATGATTTTCACCTTGGGAAAGCTCATTACTGGCTGTTTATACAGTCCTGTAAGATACAATAGCCATCACATTAGATGCGACCTTAGTAATATTCCGTGTTGTTGTAGGAACAAGAAAACATAGTCCTTTTCCACAGGGAACTGTACTCCCCAGACATCCACATAAGTCTGCCTAACATATGCAGATGTGAAGACCTAAAAGAAATTGATACATTTCTGGAGAAAGAGCTGGGACCTACAAGAGAGTTCCTGAAGTGTCAAGGAAAGCAACACTGAATTTTAGCAACTCATCTCCATCCTTTATTTTCCAAGAATTTGAATATTAAAAGGGAATGCAGGCTTTACTAAATGATAAGTAGTTTTTGTGGGAAAAGGGTTGGAGGCATGGAGCTCACCTTAAACACTCTCTTGAAATTTAAAGTTCTCTGAGGGTTTGGGTGCTTTGGCTCAGATCAACCAAAAAATATTCAGAGCATGAGTAATAATTAAAAAACTGAATCATAAGTGTTTCCTTCTAGGTTATCAAATCCTAAAAATTAATTTCACCTGAAGTGGTATATTGAATGTTTTAGTGTGCAGTTAGTTTAAAACCAAGCTAGTTAATGAAAAAAAAAAAAATTCCTCCAAGAGGAATTCCTCTAAGAGGCTATTTTTATTGAAAATAGTCATAATTAACTTTTTTTGAGTAAATGTAATTATATTTATTTTTCTGCCCCAAAGAGAAGGTGATTATAGCAAAAGAGTATTTTTGTTCATGAAGAGATGGATTGGAAGAGACTTCATAGTATTCTAATATGAATTGCTGAAACATACAACTTCAACTCAGGAGTTGATCGATTTCTTTGATTGATAGATTTTTACCAACTGCTCTTATTAATTTTGTGCAGAGATATATATGGTATGTGTACTATAAAACCTGGTGAGTTGCTTATGAAAACATAGCTCGAGAAAAAAAAATATATTGATAATTTTGCAAGTATTTGAGGTCTTAGCCTGAACTGGCCAAAAAATATTGTTTGAAAAAATGATGTGACTGCAAAGATCACAGATTTAATGAAGAGTCTAATGTTTATAGTATTCATATGCAATTTAATAAAACCTGATTCAATTTATTAAGATGCCCCAGGAGACTTGTATTTGCTGGAGGATTTTCTTAAATACCAAGCTGCGAAGAATGATAAAATAATTTTTTGAGCTTATTCATTGACTGTTTTAAGACATCCTTTGATATATGGAAGAGTGGATTTGAAGCTTAACCCTCTGTTTTCAGGTGACCTTTCAGTCTAAATCACAGGCTTTTGCTGCCACTTTTGTTATCTTCACCAACATTCAACACTTTATTGTTTAGAAATTCTATGTAAAGTTCACGAACCAAAAAAGTAGATATTAGAATGTTCTATATCTCCACTTGCTTCTAGGAAGCTTTCAGACAGTTTGATCAAATTGTTCAGAAAAAAGGTTCATTCAGCATCAGAGGCCTTAATTGATACTGTTCTCCATTTTAAAAGTCCTCATTTTGAGAGGGTATGCAGTCTTAGTCTTTCATTTTCCTCAGCATTGTTAATAGTGCTCAACAGAAACTGTAACATTCCACTCGGTGTAAAATACTGTAACTTGGGGATTTTTAGCATGTAGGACAAGAAATACATACACATTGGGCTTAAATAAATTACTGGAGTTTAGTAGAAGAAGCTTTATGTTGTGCAAAAAAAATAATTTACTCACATAGGCATCATTTGCTTATATGCCTATGTTTATTCCTTTATAAATCTTCAGTTTATTTTTGATGGAAAGATTAAAGAGGACAGTACAACTCTCCAAGCTCCCACTGACCTCCCATCTGTTAGAACCCTGAAGGGAGAGGTAAATTGACTACTGGGGTATATGTGGCTTATGAGCCTGTAGAGAAATTAGATATGGGAAAGAGAACAACATTTTAATGAGATGAACAGCTTGAAAGCATGAATATTTTCTTTCTTCTGTTTAGAGCATTAATCTTCATCATAATTTTGGCAACAGATTTATATAGTCCTGATTTGAGTATCTTTTCTTCTCTAGACACAAAGGTAACAATGTGTTTTATTATTATTAGATACACTTTTTTCTATTGAGCTCTATGATACTTTGATTGTGTAAAAATCCTTCATACATATCAGGGTCCATTCATATTTCACAAGTTAAAAGACTGAGGTGAGGCTGACTTGGTCTCTAAAATAGGGTCAAATGCATGTTAGGAACTAAAATGTAGCAGTATACATGGTCTTCCTTGCATGGATGTAGTACCATTATTTGGAATTAAAAAAACTGGTACTCTAATTGTTCCGATCCAAGACCTGAAAAAATGCATGGCAGGCTGCATGTAAGGGGAAAATAAATTGCTCCCTGCAACCTTAGTGGCAGCCTGTGTCTGTTGTGGGGATATGTATCAGTGAGACTTTTGTGAAGTGTGTCTTCATTCACAGTTTAGTGAATGAAAAACTACTGATCAATAAGAACTTCAGTATTTAGTTCATAATTAATTTTTTATTTGTAAAACTTTCTTGAAAAATTTCTGACTCATCTGGACAGTGAAAATAGTTATGCATGATAATTTTAAGCAGTTAAGTTTCTGCTGTTGTACTTCAGTAAGAGATCTGGCTTTTTTTCCCTGTATCTTAATCATTAGAAGTATCTCATTTTAATTATCTTTTCTTTTTCAAAGAAATTGTACCTCATATAATAGTTGGAAGTTACAATTGGTGAATATTAACCTCATATATATGTTATGTACTCTATGGGATGACATATCCATTTTAGCATATGATCCATCCGCAATACTGAGCACTGTTTTGAAAAAATTGCATCAATCTGCAAGATAACATATTCAGTACTTTTTAAAGCAAACTTCAAAACTCTTAGTGTTTATGATCATTCTTATATTATCTAAAATACGAAAAAAGAAGTAGAATAAGAATTATGTAAACTGAAATGGAGAAAGTTCTAACCAGATGATTTATGCATTATACATCTTTCATTTGATTCTCTTCTTGATAATAGGAGACTTGATTTAGTAGCTGTGACATTTTCATCATAAAACTGAAACTGAAACTTAATTTAAAGCAAGCAATCCTAATTTAAAATCTTTTTTGTTCTGAAAACTTTATAGATTTACACTTGTATCATGCAGTGTTTCATAGGAATTTTTCACCCATGCCTCAGAGAGCTTGCTCTGTCCATTAGAATGACACAGACAAGGAAGAAAGGGAAACAGATGGAGGCCTAGAGAAATAAAGATGATGAAATGTTACACTACTTCATCAGAAGAATGTACTGATGCCCTTCTCTGGGGAATGATGTGTCAGAAAATGAGGAAGCAATAACAGAAGAACTAGTTTTGAAGAAGGACACTACAGTGCAGTCAAATAATTCCTTTTGAAGGAGAGAGGGGACAAAACACACAGAGCCTGACAGTAGCAGCAGCAGTAGAACACAAATAAACTAAAAGGATGTGTGGAGTATTCAAGACAGAAAGAGAACTGTAATGAAAAATCAGATACCAGGAAAGAATTAGGAATTACTCATTCCACTGAGAAAACCGAAGATGGAATTAAGAAAGAGAAGTGACAGTGAAAAATACTCGGGGCAAGGATGTGGAAAGAAAGGGCCTTATCACAGATATTAGAAGAGAAGAATGCTGTGTCTGTGGATATTGCTATCCTTCATATGGGGGAAGACAAAAATTGTCTCACAGGGCTATAGAAGAAAGAGGCAGATTTTAAAAAACAGTGCAAGGATTTGAAATGGAGAAGAAAATTTTGATGATCAATTAAAAGTAGAACACGAGGATTTTTAAATTATGACAAAGCTTATTCTGTAGTTTTGATTTGGGAAAGTGAAGGAAAATGTGTTCAGCATAAATGAACAAACATTAAATATGAAAGCTCAGGGATGTTTTATGAAAGTATTCTATTATTTTCTTCACCTTGTGACTCCAATGCCAAATTCTTCAGAATATTCATTTGTGATTTCTCTTTTTTTTTTTTTTTCTTAGTTCCTGTTAAGTATGCAAAAAAATGTTTTCCTTTTTATCTTTTCATATCAGGACCAAATTCAGCTAAGGAAACTTACAGAATCTCTCTCTTTTTTTTTTTTTTTCTTCCACAATTATCAATCAGGTTGGGGTTCACATGTAGCAGCCCCTGACAACTCACACCAGTCAGATACTGGTCCTGTCTGGCTAGTGGACAGAAATACTGACATCTGGGGGAGGTGGGTCTGTCTATAGCTGGTGATACTGTCAGCTGTAGGTTAAGCAACATCTGCCACCTCCCCTCTGGCTGCGTCTTATTCATGCAGTCAATCAAATTCAGGGTAAATAAGTGTGAAGTCCATCAGAAGAAGTCAGTACTTTGTAGTTTAGGAAGAAGATTGACCTCACCTGGATCCCAAAGTACCTGCAAATACCTGCAAGAGAAAAAAACCAAACTTCTGGCAAAAAAAGATACACATTTTTGAGCATCAGGGAAGAAAGAAGCATGATTGTCTTGATGTTTTGTGGGCTATGTGCTGAGGAAGAAATATATCTCCTCAGTGAGCACCAAGCAGAGGGCAGGTTAGGACAGGTAGGGAGACAGTAGAAAAGGAGAGTAGCACAAGACAGCAAATATGAGCAAAACTGAGAGAATGCTGAGAAAAGCAGGGGGCAAACAAAGCCAGGACTCAGAGATGACAGGCATTCTAAAATAACCTGTAGGAAATCACTGAAATAAGAGCACCTTTATCATATAACTTTTCTTAAAAAAGGTTAATGTTAGCCCTCTGAGAAAAAAAACCCACGTAAGTAAGAAACTTCATTTGTATGTCACCACAATAAGATTTTTTCCTTCTATTGCTTCTTTTTTCCTCTTTTTTTTACTTTTTCTCTCAAACTTTACAGATTTGAATTTTGGTGCTGTATTCAAATAGTCACTTTAATAAGTGGATGTTAAAGAGACCCAGAAAAAGGCAAGTGTTAGCTGTATATTGCATTATTTGCAAGCCATATTTGGAAGGGTGGAAGGTTGAGTCATATCTGCTTTTTCATTAACTGTTTACTACAGGTCACTGTACCTGACTAGTTTTGTCTCTGATTTGATTGGTATATCTGCTCCTATGCTAAGGGACTCTTCATTCAGTGCTGCCTCAGTAAAAACTGTACTGTTTTTAAGAAAGCAGTTTCTCATTTTACTAGTGACTCCTACAACAATAGAGCTGACATGCCTTTCCTATTGAGTGACAATTCAGCTGTTCAGTCCAGAGAAAGAAAATAATTTTAAGAAACTACTGATGAAAGCAGTAAAGGAAGAGAAGATTTTATTTTTAATAATACCAACTTGAATATTCATCCATGGAAAAGCAGACAGTTGTTTAAATGATGTTGATCTTAACTTGCTTTCAAGAAGAAGGGGGAATGAATTCAAAATAAATGCCTTTCTCTTTTAACTCACTAACCATTTTCTCCAGGCCAAGTCCATGTCTCATCTTGTTACCTGTTGAAAAGTTAAATTGCATGCAATTTAATTGCATGCCTAAATAGATAAGCAATTTTCAGTGTCTACTGTGAAAATCTCATCCTTTTGAGAAAGTAGTACTAGGAATCAATATAAGACAGAGATAGAACAGGGAAAAAAAAGAAATATTATTTAGCTATATTTCTTTTATTTACAAGTTCATTTCTAGTTTATGCCCTTACATAGCAGTATTTTGAAATGGCATTAACAACCTAGTGTGAGAAGATATTTTTTAAGATGTCTTAAAACTACATATAAGTTACAGACCATTTTCCTTGAGAACTTTTGTGATAAATGTATTGCAACCGAGTGGAAAACATATTCCTTTTCCTGCTGTGATTGCACATTTGTACTCTTGAGTGCAGGCACATGTATTTGCAATTTCTTCCTGACAGCTTGATTAACCTTGAAAAGTTACAAAATAAAAGAAAAAAAAAAAAAGAGAAAGAAAAAAAAAAACCAAGGAAAATAAGAACTTCCATAGTTAACTTTCCAAATATACTTGAGAAAAACTACAAACCTAATAGTTTATAAATAATGCCTGTAGTTTCACTGGGTTTCTGTACTTTTCCTGTTACATAATGCACAATGTTTCATTTCATAAAATAAATAATGCCAAAATAAGAGAGAGGTTCAGAGAAATACACAGAATTCATATTTTGGTCCTTTATTTGCTGTAGGGGTCAAAGTTGTTGTGGAAGGGGCTATACAGGGGGTTTAGGGACTTCCGTAAGGAGATACGGGGGCTTTTCTGTGCTGATCCCAGCTTGCTCCAGCCATGTGGAATGTACCCACTCTAGGGCATGGCTGAGCCCCTCACTCAAGATGGTGACACAATCAAGATGGTGCGCTTAAGAAAGAGCAAAGTTCTGCCTGAGAGAGGGAAGGAGGTAAAGAAAGTGTGGGAAACAACCTTCCAAGTACTAAGGAGAGGTAAAAAGAAGCAGCTGGAGGTACTCCAGGTAACGGAACAGAATCCTCTGCAGCCCACAGAGGAAACCAGGTTGGAACATAAAGATGTTTCCTGAAGAAACTACAGCCCATGGAGGACCCATTTGGAGGGGGCAGAGCCTTAGAGGGGAGGAGTGTCAAAAGGAACTGTTACAGATTGACCACAACCCTCCACTTCCCCTGCCTTGTACCACACAGCAGAGTGGGGAGCAGGGAGGAGTCAGGAATGAGGAAGAAGAGCTGATTCTACGAAGAAGAGGTGATGTGGGGAAAGGTATTTTAATATGTTTCTCAGTACCCAAATCTACTTTATCTGGTTGAGGGGGAAAAAATTTCCCAAACTGAGTCTATTTTGCTTGTGATGACAATTGGCAAGGGATCTCACATGAGATTTTTCATCTTATTTTTCTGTCCTTCTGAGGAGTGGAATGAGAGAGTGTAGAGGGCATCTGTGTTGATGTCTGGCAGCTGGCTCAGTTCAGCCTAGTTTTGCCATGAATCAAGGTATCTTCTGTACTTGTGCATACTATTCGTCTGGAGAAAAATAGATTCAATAGAAATTTTATTTAATGTTGATCTTAGCATTTATTCTTATCATGCTTAACTGAGGCACAGTAATAGGATGCATAGACAGAACAATAAATTATGTCATTAAACACTTAAACCAGTAATTGAAAAATTTAATATCTTAAGTATCTACATCTCCAGGGATTTTTATTTTGATAATGCGTAAGTGGCATGTATTGTTGTGTCAGGATTAAAAAGAATTTTATCAAAGCCCACCATACTTTAAATATAAAAGGAAGACGAAGGGGAAAGATTAAACAATATAAAAAAGCCAAGATATTGTAGTGAAGTGATCAAATCAATGGAAATAATAATAATTATGCTCCTTCTGTAGTCAAGTGGTGAGTTAGGTTAATTAAATTAATGTATACAAAATGGCAAAGACCAGGTAGATACCTGTTAAACTAGAGTATAAGTAAGTATTTAAATGTAATTAAAATTATTTGGAAAAAGGTGAAAAGTATCAATATTCAGAGCAGAAGATGAATACTTAAGATATTAATTCTGACTTCCACTAGAAAGAAAAAAAATGTTTTATTGAATAGTTACAAATAATATTTGAAAAATAAATCCTTTGGCTAGGTGTCAATTCTGGAATTTTCAGCACATTTTACCAGCTGCAAACAAGTTTACTCCACAACTGATTTAATTTCTGCTCTCTGAATTGTAATGTTGTCCATGACTAGAATTTCATATTTAGGATACTTAATAGAAACCTTTGGTCTTCTTTTTTTCTGCACATGAACAGCTGAAAAGCATTGGTATTTTTTCTTACACTGGAAAATGTCACTTATAAAATAGGATTTCATTATAATTGCCTGCAAAGACCAAAGAAAACTAGGCCCTAAATGATACAAGTATGTCCCTCTTTTTCCTCCCTCACCTCAGACTACCAAGTGTGCATAAATTCATTTTCTGTTTACATAGAAGTTGAACTATATTACTGAATTTTTCCTGTTCAGGTTTCTCTGTTGGAAAACAATGACACTTCACCTAAACAAAACTAAGTCTTCTGTGTCCTATCAAATCAAACTGATTTGAAGAGGAAATATTCAGAATAGTGCTATTATTTTGCTTTCAGGGTTGTGGGATTAGTTGTTGGAGAAACATCTACAGTTTTCATTGGGTTTAGCACAACAGGCAGAATTACTTCAACCCACCTCCTACTTCACCAGGCTATGGATGATACATTGTTGTCTGCAGTTAATGATGGTGTTACCACCTAACAAGCCCATGCAACAGATGTTCTCTATGTTTTTTGACAATTAAATAGTAGTCAGGGTATTTATGGCCTGAATTTATTCTGTGAACCATTAGCTCAATGTTACCCAAGGCACACTTGAGGGAAGTAATTGTGATGCACTGTAATTATACAAACAGAGATACTTGAAGGTATTTAAGTGCTTTACTGCTGTTATCTTCTAATTTCAATGAAATTAGCAGTAATAAAAGAACTGGGTGCCAAGTTTTTTGTAGTGCAATCTGATTAGTAACACACAAAAAAAAAAGAGTAAAAAAAAAGTCAATCATGAATGTGTTATAACTTAAATATGTCCATTAGAAAACCAAAAACCAAAACTAAACCCCAATATTTCACTAGTTGCAAACTTTGTTGGGCTCGCATTGAAATCTGTGATGAGCTAAGAAAAAATTTCTCACAACGTAAACTTTGAAACTTGTGAAATATCAGGGCAGTATTTTTTAATGTAGGTTTGCCCTGCCTGTAATTTTTGAGACATCTAAAGGGGTAATATTGGAATTGTAGAATTATTTAAGTTGGAAGGGAACTTAAAGATTATCTGCTTACAACAGATGCCCCATGGGCAGGGGCATCTTCCAAGAGATCAGGTTGTTAAAGCTCCAGCCAACCTGGCCCTCAACATTTCCAGGGATGGAGCATCCACAGCTTCTCTGGGCAACCTGTTCGCATGCCTCACCACGATTTCTGTAAAAAAAATTCTTCCTTATAGCTAATATAAGTCTCTCTTCTTTCAGCATTAAGCCATTAATTTTTGTTTTGTTATTACAAGCCCAGGTAGAAGCCTCTCTATTATAAACCCCCTATAAGAACTGAAAGACTTCACCAAGATCTCCCCAGAACTTTTTCCTCTCCAAGCTACCAACCCCAACTCTCTCCTCCTTTTTTCACAAGAGAGGTATTCCAGACCTCTGACCATTTCTGTGCCCTCCCCCTCTGCTCCAAGAGGTCTTTCATGTGCTGGAGATGCCAGAGCTGGATGTAGTGCTGCAGGTGGGGTCTCACTAGAGGAGAGAGGAGGATTCCAGGTTCTATGTGGATATAGACACTTCTGCAAGTCCAGTCCTTGATAGTATGGCTTCTGTAAGAGACAAAGAATTATTTAAAAACTTCACTTCTCCAAGTTCCTGATGATTATACACATATGCTGCAGTCCCTGAATTCTATGGCCAATTGCTCTTTCTCTATTTCCCAGGCGACAGAAATTTTCTTGAAGAGCAAGGAATGATCATTTGTAGGTTATCCTGGTTGTTGGTGTCACACTATTAATGTGACAGCAGCTGAGTAAGATTCCATTTTCCTAATTCTATTGCACATCTACTGCTTACATGAAGCTATATCTATACAGAAAATTGACTTCAAACTTAATTTTCTTAGGTCATTTAAATGCAAGACTGCATTACTGTCATGTCTTCTATCATTTTTTGAAAAGCATGACTTTCAAGCATCTGATTTTTTAAGCTTTGACATCAGAATTTTGATGAAATATGCCTACCTTCACACTAAGAGTTTCAGCCTCCATAAGAAATTAATTTATGACTCATGTTTATTGCATCCTGTCTTTTCTGCTCTTTTCTTAGTGTGTTGGCTTTTCTGAAGTCTTTCTGAACACACTGTGCTTCCCAGCATGAAATACAGATTCTACATATGTGACCTTGGAGTATGGATTCTCCTGCAGCTATTGGAGAATGCAATAGATGGACACTGCAATACTTTAACTGCTACTTATCACAGAGGATATCTTTTACTTACCATTTGCTGCTCCTTTTCAAATTAAAACACAAAGAATGTGCTGAAATTCTGAATGGATATATAATCAGAGAATCACTAAGGACAAATGGAGTATTCTTTTCATCTAATTAAACTTCCCATTCTTTTCCTCTGAAATGTTCCCCGCAGCTTTCCTACTGATTCATTTGGAAAAACTTATACCCTAGAAAAGTGAAGGCTACTGACAGCATGGAACTGTAACATATGACAAACTAAGTAGAATCTTCCATCCATTAGTTCAGATGTCTTTGAAGTACAAAATTATGAACCATTGCACTAGGTTCTTCATATGCCTGCAAGTGAATAATATTCCTTCTTGTAGGTAGATATGCTTGCATTGAACTAATCATCCTTCATTATTTCATCAATAATAATAAATATTGACTGATTAGTAGAAAGATGTATTTGTGAATTTCATTGTCAGATGACAAGTCAAATCAAGTTCTATGAAAGAGAAAAAAGCTAAAAATCAACATATTTGTTCAGCTGCCAGAAATTCCTGTAAAAGTAAAGGAGGCTAAAAAGAGGGTGAGAAGTTAGAAAGGCATCAAATACTAATCCTTAACCTTTGCTTCTTCTGTATTTCTTCCAGTAATCTAAACACCAGTTCAAGAAGCATTTGGATGATGCTCTCAAGCACATGGTCTGAATCTTGGGGGATCCTGTGAAGGGCCAATATGTGGGCTTAATGATCCTGATGCGTCCCTTCCAACACAGCATATTCCATGAATCTATGATTCTGTAAATCCCATAGCACTGAATAGAGTTTTATCAGCGGTTTTTAACCGTGTTACATGACAAGATATAAATAATTTAATAGTTCACTTTCTGGATACATTAAAATACCATTTTTGAATTACACCATTTTTTTGCATTACACATTACTGCTAAGGAATAAACAGTGTACTGTGAAAGAAAATATGTCCACAAGGCATATTTCTGGATATTTCAGGTAAGACCAACTATTAGGCACTTATGTTGATCAATTAATTGTAGAAAGGCAATCTTTTATGCAAAAAATCCCCAAAGTTAATGTGACTAAAAAACTACATTTGAATCATGACTTCATGTCAAGCTTCTTTTAAAAAATCCAGTAAGCCAGGTATGCCAATTGCAACAATACAGTCAGCTAACAGATAATGGGAAGATGGAATATAGATTTATCTCACATTTTTTCTGAACAAAACGGAAAATACTAGCTTTATACTCCAATATAATTCTTTGCATTACAAAAATCTTATCTATCTTCTATTAAATATGTATCCAGAAAGCAATTTTATCCCTGATTGTGCTGTTACTAGCTGTGGAACAAGTCTGAATACAAGGAACAGAATGATTTGCAGCTGCTAAAATGGATTTATTAAACACTCTTTTCACTTTCTATTTCAGTCATGGTTTTGCTGCTGCCAGCACTTTCTCTGATGTGATGCTTAGCAGTGACAATACCAATTGGCACATACACACATATAAATACGTGCTTGAGAGACAGGCAGGAATTGAATAGAGCAAGTAGTGGCATTTGGTAAAGACAGGGTAATTGAGATCTGTTTGTGAGTGGAAAAGCTTAAAGACTAAAATATTGTTAAAAATATCAGATAAAATTACTTTATTAGTTTCAGGTAGAAAACTAATTTTCCTCTATATTTGCTTTAAATATGTTGAGCTTTCTTGTCACGTTTTATATTTATCAAATCCCCTGAGTAGAAATGAGTTTTTTCTTTTCCTTTAAAAAGTGCCTATTCAAAAAGTCACAAATAAAACACAAAAAGTCACAAGCACAACCATCATTCATTAGCTGATGTTCAGGCATTTTTCTTAACACTTTCCACCTTTTCTTTTAAGCAAGAGAGTAGTAAAACTGGATCTCTCTGCTGAAGTCTGTGTACACGTGCTATCTTTCAAATGCAGTAAGTCTGACTACACAGTATATCACCTAATGGTATCTAGATTTTACCATATCAGTTGTTCTTGTGCAAGTTTTCACACTAAAGTAGAACTGTGAGAAATCAAGAGAGTAAAGAAAGAAATAGCCTGAGTAGTCTAAGGATATAGATAAAAGATATTCCTATAGAGGTTCTATGGGCAATCCATATTAGGACACTCCCCTGGAATTTAGATGGATCTGGAAATTGCTAATTTAACCATTGTATTAGTTCAAATGAATGTATTCATTAAAATGGATAAAGAAATAATGTAAAAATCAGAGAAAAGAGAAAACAACTTTAAACAGGAAGAAGAATGAGAACGTGCAATAGTAGTGTGAAAAATGAATATATATATTTTAAAAAAAAACTTAAGGAGTAGATAAGAAAGATTTGAATTTGTTTTTCTCATATAACTATGTATTTAAAAGAGAGTCATATAAATATAAGAAAACCTCCTGTGACAAATGTTCTTATTTTTAATTAAATGAAATAACACACAATTCGTGTTATATAATAATAGTTATAATACCCATGCTATAAAGTAATAGTTATTCCATAGCTTTTAAAACAGATCTCATAAACCTTCTAATTATTTTGTCTATTATTTTTCCATTTGGAAGCTGAACACATACTTCTGAAAGTACATACTTCTGAAAGATAAATATCCTTCATATTTCCAAAGCAATTCTAAGAACTATGGCACTTCAGAAAAATATTTCTTGAATTCATAAACAAAGATATTTTTACAAAAAAAAATATCAACTGGGACAACACTTTTTCTGGCAATATATAGCAATGATGTTTAATGAAGAGGGAGTGGAAAACAAAGGTAGATAAGCAAAAGTCTGGGGTTTTTTTTTTAGTTTTTTGCTTTATTTTCTCTTAGGGTTTCGGTGAGGGGAGCTTGGCAGTGGTTATGGAGATTTTTTTTTTTTTTTTTTTAAACACAAGCACATTGGTATCACATTTCCTATTAATAAAATTCTGTAGAATTTGTTTCATATTTTACCTTTTTACCTTCAAACCATTCCTTTTTTTTTGTTTTGTTAATTCTCTAAAGCATAATTGCATTAAGATTGGGTTAACATTTCAAAGTAAAAAAACAAATATGTACCTCTTTACATTTTTATTTTAAAATTTCAAATAAATAAAAACCTGCTTCAAAATATTAAGCATTTTTAGATTTTATTGTTTTCATCAGCCATTATGCTCTCAATAAATATATTCCCATGTAGCCTTTCTCTCAAAAACGTCAGTGGATTTGTGCTTTTTCCCGCGATACTGAGCTATGAAGTCCTTTCTTTACTGTATTTTTCCATTTTTATTTCTTGCCTTTCATAAGGGCATCACTTTAGGTAGTCAGCCATTAAATTTTTTTATTATTATTATTCTAGTTAGAACACTTGCAACAGTTTAATACCTTTGACAAAGAAATAATTTCACTCATACATACATCTAGGGGAGCAGATGGAAATGTAATGTGAACAACCATGCATAAAATTTAGATTCCAAAATTCTGAAGAGAAACAACAGAACTGAACCTAAAAGAAAAGAAGAAAGGGAAACCATGACAAACTTGTCAATAAACTTTTTAAAATGTAAAGAAAGAGGGAGAGGGCACAAGGAATTTGTTACTCACTCTTTTTCTTACACAGGAAGCGAGTATGAGAGGAAAAAATTTACAAGGCTTTATTGCATGTTCTTTACTTCCAAACTTAATCATATAGAAACTTGTCAAGCCAAGGAAGGAAAATAGATGTGGATATAATTTATGCTTCTTGTTACAAGATAGATGTCTAATATTCTAACATTGAAATGAAGGAGCAAAATTCAGTAAAAAGAGAAATCTGTTTAGCAGTAATCTATGTTGCTGTATGTCTTCAAGTGTGCTAATCTACTTCTATGTTATTCTGCCCACATTTTCTTCTGATATAGAAGTTTATAATCAAGAAGAACCTCTGAAGCAGTAAAGGGAAACTTGTTTATTTATAAGAAGTTCAAGATTATGTACTTATCATTACTTCTTAATCCTGTTTTTTCCATTCAGCATCTCTTCAATGGACATATAAGGCGTTTCATGTTTATTGCAGTCTAAATAATTCATCACTGAAAAAGAATGAAGAATATATTCTCAATAAATTCTATTGTATTTAAGTTTATGCATTTTATTTATTTATTTTTACTCCATGATTGTAACCAATAAATGTTCTGCTGTGTTTTGCCTGACTGCTTCATAGTAATTCTAGATTGTCCCTGTGAGATATTGCAAGTATATTTCAAACATAAAACACTCAAACCATATTCTGGCTGAAAATTCACTGCTTTGTGCTCTAGTTTTCCCATTGTTACTAATCCTCCCCATTGTTACCAACTATCAGATAACTAATCATAGTCAATGATATAAAAAAGCAAGTATCAAGAGGAAAATTACTTGCAGGGGACAAGACAGATTATGTGAAGTTGTATTATACAACAAACCTGAATTTTTTGGTTAGATTTTAAGAGCAGGACCACTGAGGGAGCTTGTGTACAGCCCTGAGAGATGCACAGAGGTGTTGCAATCATGCTCTATTTACAGCATTGCAGCTAATGGGAACCAAGACAAATGATCCAAATGGCGACCAAAAGCTGAACTTTGCTTGATTGACTTGAAAATACATATTACTTTTCCTGCCACCACATATGCTAATGAAATAAAACCCATGCATGCTTTACATGTATGACAAAAGTGTCTCAAACTCCACCTAATTATGAAAAAATATCAAATGAAACTTCATGTTTTTCCAACCCTCAAAGAAAACAAATAGAACCTAGGGGAAGGGTATGAAGAAGGGAGAAGACTCCACCTCTGTATCATGGGATGGTTGATGAGCTGTACCAATCTCCTCCCCCACAGTGACACCTTACCATCAGGTAAGCTTTATTCCCCAGTAATACTGTTTCTTATGCTTTCTGATATCAGTGTCTTTATCGACAGAAATTTCTGAACCTTATCTGTCACAACATTTACACTATTTGTGAGTCTGGAATCTTATAGAATGTGTCTGGGCTTAAGGTGCAACCCACACTTTCTGCAAATGGGATTGGGGTTGTGACCAGACTTACAGTGTAACCATATTTTAGTGCATCCTGCATCTCACCAGACTTATAGTGCCAAATTATTTACTCTACAGTTTTATTTGTGAAGGTCTCCTGGGACTCTATCAGACAGATACTACTCCAACTAAGAAAGGGAAGCCACCCCTGCACCCACTATATCTGCTGATAACCCAGAAAGCAAGGGGATTGGCTTTTCTTAAATTTTTACATGACACTAGCCTTCCTTTCCCATTTATTGGGAAAGGGTTAGTATTTTGGGAATGGGTTGGGAGGGTTGGTATTTTCAATGTTTCTGGGCCTGCTCGTGTCCTTCCCATTTCCATTTGCACCCTTTACCATTTTCAACTCCAGCTGAATGTTGGTCTTCCTCATTCCCCCTGTGAATGCTTAAACATTTAGACTCCTCAGTAATCTGCCCATGTCAGTAATCTATACTCCTCAGTAATCTGTGTCTTTTCTACCTCAAATCTATTTCCTTTTTGCCTGTAGGCTGAGTCAGACATTCTAGGCTGGGCCAAGCTGAACTTTCCTATTACTAATTGTTTTCTTGATGTTGAGGATGGGCTGCTCTTGTGCATTAAGGACATTGTCCCTGAAGCCTCCTTGAAGGACCTAGTTACTCAGTGAAGTGGTGGAATCACCATCCCTGGAAGTTACCAAAAGGCATGTGGATGTGGCCCACAGGGAAATGGTTTAGTGGTGAACATGGTGGTGCCAGGTTAACAGTTGGACTTCATGATTTTAAAGGTTTATTCCAACCTTAATAATTCTACGAGGTCTCATGGGCTTCTTTGCCCTTCCTAGAAAGGGAGCTTTTGGGATCCTGATGAAACCAGCATCCATCCTCTTGAAGCCCAGGGTCTTTGATCTGCCTTTCGCTGTCCTGAGGATCTTAAACTTTTCTCTGTTACAGTAGCAGCAGCCAACACATTCTTGGTCAGTTCTTTTTCCTTTGTGATTAGCAGACTCAGTGATGCACCTCCTCTTTTTGGTCCATCCAGTTTCTGCATCACATATTTGCCTCTTGGACACCAGAATGCACCTGCCTTGCTTGTGCTCACCATACTCTTCTCTCTATGAAATCTGTGGTTGTCAGTTTCGTGTAAGAGTCAGCTTCTAAGATGAAGAGGTATCTTCTGCCAGTGAAAAAAAATATCAGAGTTCAACTTCATTCTGTCCGAGACCTCTGATTACATCTGAGCTATTTTAGATTTATCTTGCTTAGAAAATATTTGAAAGGTGTATAATTATAATTTATCACTTCATTGAAAAATCTTTAGTTAAGTTTGCAGTGTTTCAACACAAAGATTTTATCCTTTTTAAGTATTTCACAACTTAAATCTTATTTTAAAATATAATTCTTGTGAATTACGTGATGCAAATGCTGAGGACTGACTATGGATACGTTATACTAGAACATAACATGAGCCCTCAACCACACAGTTTTGAGACAGCAAGGTAATTGAGTGTACACTAAAACATATTTCTCAACAATCTTCATAAATATTCACGAATTGTATCTGGTAACACTATTTCTTCCCCAGATTTGGCAACAGACTCATGCTTCCCATGCATGAAATGTAAGCACATCCACTTTACATCAAACTTCAAAGCTTTAGTAGAAGATAGACAAACAATCAAAATTCAGAGTACAAGCAGAATAAAACAGGAGAAACACTACTTATCAATAATGGAGAATTTGCTAAGTGAAAGGAAAGCAACTAGTCTACAAACCTAAAGGGAATATGAAGATAAGTGTTTAGTCCCTGCTAACCCAAATGACACCTTCATACCAGACCTGCTGAGCAACTTAATATTGGTTACATGAAGTGTAAAAAACACCTAATAGTTTTCCAAGCGCCAACAAGTGCTAAATCACTTTTTGCTAGGAAAAAAAACATATTCTTAAAAGACTCAGTCCAGTTACTTAAAAAATTAATTTCAAAATGAAATTATGAGTTGCTATTATAGGCCATTGATAATTGTTTCTGGGTCACTCAATGAGAGCTTTTTGCATGTAAATCACCCTCTGTACACTTTTGGTATTAATTTTGCTGCTGTTTCTGTTTGTTTACTTATTGCTGGTTCCAGTAAATTGCTCATATTTTAATCTTTTCACCTTTTTCTGGCTCCAACTCTCAACTCCCTCTCCGGAGCAAGAAGGAGGCAGGAAAGGAGGGGGAACAAGCTAGTGGCACCTCGTTTGGGAGTGTCTCAGGAAGGAGGGGGCATTAAACTGGGGAGAGCCATTTCTGAACCATGACACATCAGAGTCCTCAACAACAGAATTTATAAATTAACATGAAAAATTCAAACCCTCAGGCACAGTTCACTAGTAATTTGTTTGAATGCCATGTCTAAACTGGTCACTCACTATTTTTTGTTTGTTTGTTTGTTGTTGGGCCTTTTTTCTTTCCTTCTTCTAAATTTGTAGGTACAGTCTGTTGGATTTTCCTTTCCCCTTTCAGTACTCATGAATTTTCTGTGACACCTGTTGAAAAGCATATGAATATATAAATGCATATATGTGGACACATACACAAATAATATATTTATCTTTTAATAGCATAATAAATAATTGAAAAATTGTATTTTATCTCTTCAGAGATAGAGGTAGATTACAGCAAAATGACTATTGGTTCTTCACATATTGCTTATAGTCCTTCCATTTTACAATACACATTTTACTAGCCAGGGATGAAATTGTAATTTGTAGGAAATTTTAGTGGAGAACAAACAGACACATTTACTCAAACCCTCACACAGGTTTTAAATTACGTATAATTGTATATGTGTTGTATTTGGGGGAAAATAATACATTAGCAATGATTTCTCTAAATGTTCAATTTTATTTTACTTTCAGAGAAACAAATCTCAACTTCCCTTATATTTAAGACTTAAGATAACAAAAAAATTCCTACAAAATCAACCACAAAACAAATAAGAAATTTATAAGTTTCTTTTTGAAATAACATAATTAGTAGTCAAAGAAATCAGAAGGAACATTTTCTATTCATACTGACCATGAAAAACATAAACATTAATTTAAAAATTATAAATGAGAGCATGCAGTTTACATAAAGGTCAATTTTTTTTTTTTCATTTTAGAAAGGGATTTAAAACTTTTAGTTGGGTAAATATTTCAAAGAATTTTTGAGATAAGTTCATAGTAGAAATAAAGCAATTTGAAACTCTAAAGGTGTTTGATTAATAGCATTTTAATACTGAATAATTATTTTTCAGTCTGCCTAAAGGAAAAAAAACTGCATAGTTATGTCTGATGGACTCTGAAACTATTTCTTTCCAAAACATTAGTAACTAAGTGGAGTGTAGAATTTATAGCCACTTGGCTCTTCTTGCATTTGGACGTAGACTATAGAAGTTTCATACTTGTAACTGTCAGCATTTTGATATTCCTTTTATTCTTAAAGAAATAAACCTGCGTGTTTTGTTATATCACAAGGGTTAAAAATTACTTCTGCTTAGAGAAGACTAGTAAAAACGAGCTGTGTGAAAGTGTTTGGGTTTTTTAGTTCAAATAATATGATTCTTGCAAACATAACTTATTTTCTTTAACATATTACAGGTGTATGTATTTTTAAAATAGGTTTTTTTTTTAATTGTCCACGGGTGTAATTACCTACAGCTTTTATGCAGACACTGTAATGTATACATCTATATACACATTATCTATAACACTATAATGTGTATATATATATATGTAATCACTACATCTATAATAATTATACTTTATAGCACCTAAATTCAGCCTTTTCCAGTGCTCAGTCATTCTCACAGTAGAAAACTCCAGGAAATACTTTTTACTGGGTGAGTTATCAAGAAGTGGCACAGATTGCCTAGAGATTTTTTGAAGTCTCCAACTTCAGAAATATTCAAAAGCCATCTGGCTCTAAGTGGCCCTACTTGAGCAGTAGAGACTTGGACCAGATAACATTCAGAGGTCCATTCCAGCCTCAGTCTTTCTTGTGATTCTGTGGTCCATGATATAAAGACAAAGACTCAACACAAATAGTTGACCCAGCAACAGCAGATCCTTTTAGTGTATAAATGCTTACTTCTCCAACAAGATTTTTGTATAAATTTTTGACCCGTCTTCAATGGGAATATTACAACAATTAGTTTCTGAACTGAGCAGATCTGAAAGGAAATTCTAACAGTTGAAGTCGATAGCAATTGCAGTTAATTTCAGCATAATCAGTACTCCACAGAACGTTTTTTTTTTATCTAAAGAGTACAGATACTATTAAATAATGTGTTTTTCTTATTCAACAAAAGGCATTTATTCAGAGAAAGACATTTCAGTCATTGCAAGATATTTATTTTTTTATAGATTTGAAAAACATTCAAAATTTAGACTCAGACAGGAATTTTCCCAGTAAAAAAACATCAGAAGTCAAAGGAAAAATTGTTTTCTACTGAACTGTACTTGAGTTTTTCTTCAGTATCTTTTTTTTTTTTATCCCATCACCTTGTGTGATATTTATTTCAACTTCGTGAAAATCACCAGCTAAAGTTTACTAGTAGTTTAACACAAATGCACATTCAGAACATCACATTTCCCAATAGCTGGCACCTTGTCCTACTTGCTGGATGATCCAATGTGATATTCACACACAAAGGCTCAAAATAGGAAGGATATTCATATAGAATACAGTTAGAAATAGGATTTAGTAAGAAAATTCAGTAAGAATGTAGAACAGTCGGAGTAGCACTCAGTGTGACAAGTATAATGACCACCTTCTGCTAATACAAAATCTGTGCCTTTTATCCCTCTTTTTCCAAACTTGTTCTTTCTGGGTCGGTGTTGTTCCCTCCAACATTCCATAAAAATTGCTGTATAATCTCCAGAATCTCTGCTCTATTCCAAAATAGTTTTTCCCTCCAGCCCACAGCAAGTCCTATGTCCCTTAAAGCAGCATCTCCTCTAGTTTCCTTGGATTTACCCACTGACAAAATCTTTGAATGTCATACAGTTACTTTCAGCTGCACATTTATAGAGGGAATACAGAGATGAAAGATGAAATGCAATTGTTTTAATTGGAAAATGACGTTGGGACATTAATGCTCTTTGACAGTCCTTAAAGAGACAATTAGACTTTAGAATGTGCATTCCAAATTCCAAGACCAAGGTTAAGTTTGGTTACTACTATGTAAATCAAGTATCATATTTTTAAGCACCACTACTACTTTTTCAGGAGCATATTTTACTCAAAACAGAGGCCTGCAACATCTCCAAAGTAGCAATACCCTAACCAGAACACAATTCTGGCTTGCCTTGAAAACAAAAAGAAGTCTATTATGACAGTGTAAATAACACTGTATAGTATCTACACTATATAACCACAACATATAAATAGTATGTAACATCATTAAGTCAAGCTTAGGAACAATCTATAACCATTTTACTTTAGTTTGTGACTAGCAAAAATACAAAGTTATATGTAGTTCTGGGTAGCAAAAGGTAACTATATTTTTGCATATTTGTGAGAAAAAAACAGTTGTATTAAAAAAAATGAATGAAACCGATCCAAACCAAAAATCCTCTTGAAACATTTGTTGAAATCCTTGTGACAAATTTGCTTTTAAAAAGGGATTTTAAACATAATAACTGAACTTAGATATAAAGAGGTATTGAGATGAGGATGAAAAAAAATTCTTAAACATGTCTACATTAGTGTAACTTTTCTCTGAAGATTGTTGAAATACTACACTAAAAAATTCTGGGATGAGTATTTCAAAAATATGTCTTCCTATATTTTCTTGTTTATTTTCTAAATGTTGCTTATTAAAACTGAATGAGTTTTATAATTATGATTAGAAGGAGGAGATTGCTGTCCATTACATTTGTTACTGTTATTTCAAAAAGTATTTAAGGAGTGTAGGAATGTATCAAATTACTGAGAATTTTGATTATGCCTTTAACATTAAGCTGTCAGGAGCAAAATAGCAATTGTTTGCTTGTCAAGATTTATTAATCAGGTCTCTTTTTCTCAAGAAAATATAAATACTGAAAATTGCTTAAAAAAAAAAAAAGAAGTCCTAATATCTTCCAGTAGTCTAAAAAAATACATAAACTCAGACTATCAAAAATTAAAGAAGGTAGAGAAGTGCAGGGAGAAAGTTCAGAAGAGGAACATGAGTCAAAATTAACTGCAAAAACTCTTGATTTTGTCAAAATTACGCCATGTTATGTCTCTTGACAATCTGTCTCAAAGCATTTTTTGAGATTACTAGAAAACCCTCTCCTAAGTATTTGTAAACATAAGAACCTACCTAGGTGATAGACAAAGAAAAGAAGTACTTAGTATGTCCAGCACTTTATTTGGTAGTTCTTGTAGCATTCCTAGGATTTGCCAGAACAATCTATCAGCTAGAGAGCAGAGATGAAACACAATTAATGAGCAGATGTGTGGCTAAGGCAAGTTACCACACCGAGTTTTGGCCCAAAGTTAAAAATAAATCTGCTCTTTATCAAGGAAAGCCACTCAATAGGTCATTTTTATGCAAGGCCTAGGGAAACTGAGAATGCTACCATTTCTGAAGGCTGTAAGGGCTTAACTGTGATTCAAAGTGACAACCAACTTTCCCTCTCCTCTGTGTGCTGAGATGACCTTACTGCAGCATGCCTGTATACTCATACATTTGCACTGTTAACATTGCTTTGCAGAGATGTGATAATTATTGTCTTTAGTTTTTCATGCCAGAAATATAGCTAAATATGCTCTGTTTATCAATTGTTAATTTTGTTTCAGTTTAATAAGGGATGCCAGGAAGAAAATGTGATCTTTCTTTTTTATTTCTACCATTCCATATGTTTCTGACAAAATATGCCTTTGGGTATAGAAAATTAATAGTAAATAAAAATAAAAAATAGAGTGGCAATCATTCTAAGGCTGAAGTCTTGAAAGAACAAAAAGATTCAGTATGCCTTAATTATAATTTTTGATTTTTTAAAAAAATCTGAAAAAACATGTTATTTTTCTTCTTTTATAAGGGAAAAAAAAACAACAAAACCAACCACAAAACAAAGCATACAATCACCCTTAGCAACAGTGAAGAGTGAAGTAATTCATGAAGACATAATGAGATGAAAGAGAAACCTCTTGTGATTTACTTCTTAAGTACTTACTACTTACATTTTTCATCTCTATAAATCTATCTTATAGCCCTATGTAAAAACATATTAATAATAAAGCACAGTTCTGTAAGAATGCATATGTGAAAGTTGAATCCCCTAGTAGTTAAATTTAGTCTTTTGTACTTGTGCTTGGACTTGCAAATTTAAACGTACTTTTTTTCCCCAGCCATTCTTCTGCAATTATTTTTCAGCCAGAAACCTTGAATATACGCATACATTTGCACATATAAGCACAACACCAACAATATTCAACTGACTGGGCAAGGATACAAACCTGTTAACAATGAGAAAACTCTGGACATGAGAATTGCACAGTCAGTAGTTATTATGTCTATGCTGTTCTATTATTTAGACAAAATAAATGTAGTAGTCTTCATATATACTATGGGAATAGAAACCCAGATTTGCTGCTTCAAAACTTTGAAAATAATTCAGAGTAATATTCCTGGATTACAATGATTTCAGGGTTCTATTCAGTCATCCATCTTTAAGTCTCTTCTTTCATTACCATGATAATATTTTCTCATTTACTTCTGAACACTTTTACCTTGACCAAAGTGAAAAATTATAGTTCCTATATATTGTTCATCAGATTCTATCTAGAAAGAATCAACAGCCTCACTGTAAACAAGATGTTCTTCGCAAATAGCAGTGCATTTTTGCCCTCTCAAAATTGGTAACTCTTAATTCAACACATATATACATTTTTTCTGTAGTGTTTTATGTATTCTAAAGTGAAACACAGCTGCTTTAAAAGTTGCACAAACGTCTCTTATTATCCCAGAGATTCACTTTACTATGATGATGATGATGATGATGATGATGATTATTATTATTATTATTACTATTCAGAGGAAGCTTCATCTGCAGGATACTATTTTTACATTTGGTAGTATCAAGAATGAATTTAACCACCACAGAAAGATAACATCTGCATATGGAAGTAATTCTCTCTATGGCATTACATCAAAAAAGTGGATAAAATTTATTCAGTGTAATGCCAACTTGCTATATCAATTTCACCTCTTAAGCTTCTCTGACTATATAGTGAACTGAGCAAAAGTGAGACTTTTGTTAACTCCAACTAAAAACAAGTATTCAGAAACAAAAATGTTCCTGTCATGGAGTAAGTAAAGTGAAACCCTTTTCAGAACTTTCATGTCATAAAGCTGCTAAAAAAGTCTTTTGCAATTGTTTTCAGCCAGATCCACAGCAAGTGTAAATCAGTATAAAGTTATTGAATTAACATATTCCTATGTAGCTCCATAATGAGATTCTGTGGCAGGAACACATACTAGACTGCACAAAGGTAAATGGGGACTGAGTATGATGATGCAGAAGATCCCTAATTCAATGTTGTAGATTGGACTAGATGACCCCACCAGTGGGTCCTCCCAGCTTTACCCATTCCGTGATCTTGTTATAATTTTTATAGATCTAATAAAATATTTTCAACATACATTCACACAACACAGCAATGTTTGACTGCAATTTTCCCCTTAAAGAATGATCTGATGTGAATGTTGTCTGCTGATGCTGACAAGCTATGAACCTTACTTGGTTGGCTATTTCTCTTTGGAAAGGAAGGTGGTGTCAAAATTTCAGTTTTTCTAATCAAATTGTTTAAAATAACAAAAAAGCAAGAAATCTTTCTCTGCTTGAATGCATTTAAATAATGATTTAACATATATCTCAGATAAAACAAAAAACAAGCAAAAGAAAGGCACAAACACTTCTTAATGCTTTTATATATATTTTGAGTGACTTTTTAAAAAATTTTTAAATCCATGGATAAAAGCTAGTTAAAATGGGGTATGCATAGTTTAAGTGAATATGAATCAGTAGGTCATGTTCCTTCTTACCTTTTATAACCAGTTCTTAATGGCAGGGTACCAGAAACCCCCTGTTATTTTTAAGTTAGAAACAATACATATGGCTTTTTTAGTATCTATCCCTTCTCTTTTCGGTTGACCATATCCTTTTTTTTTGTTGTTTTGTTTTTTATTTGTTTTTTTTTTTTTAATTATTAAACTGTTTGTTCACGAGGTCTACTTTTTCTTTCCATTTCTCCTCCTTATTATGGGTGCAGGAGGGAGGAAGTGACTGTGCTTTGTTACCAGATGGGATTAAACCATGACAGGACAATAAAACCAGACCAAATTAAACAAAACAGGGACACAGGAAAAGTTGGGTGACTTAACTCTACTGTAGAGCCTCAGATATGCAAATCATATGTGCCTGTACATACCTAAAACCAAACACAGCTGAAATTGACGACTTAATTTCAACAACTAACTTTCTCCTATTTTAGGATCAGTTTTTCTTTCAAGAAAAATAAAGTTGTCAGGGGAAGGTCATCACCTCTTATCTATTATATATTTCTATGTGCCTAAATTTAGTTGAACCAGATCTCAGCTTTATGTTCTATCTCAGAAAGGGCAGAAGTAGTCAGGTCAGAGCAGCACAGAAGAAATGGACATAAAGAAGACAGAGTTAATGGTAACTTGAACTCTTATTAGAATATATGGTTCCACTTTTTCAATGTGATTATATTATCCAGAAGAAAAAGCTGCCTTTTACTTCTTCTGATGATACTTCAAGCATATAAAGTCACAGACTGAAAGAACTGCGCTGATATCAATGTGTTTTAGAGGCATACCATAAGATCTCACGACTTCATCTGCAAATAAATCATTTACTTTTGTATATGAGACAGTAGTGCTGAAAGATAATTTTCATACTTCAGAAGCTTGAGATACTTTAAAATAATGAAGTACATAAAAGTTTGCAGGAATTTTTCTAAAGGAAAATTTCATAAAAGTTGCTTTTGCATCTTCCAAAATTTTGTATAAGATGAGATATAGGGTCACTTACGAGATATTTTTACATATGATAATTATTTAAAACAACAGAATTGACTGTAAATGAAAGATATTCCAGTGCACACCTGTCTGTTCAAAAAAGTTCCTCTTTATCTTTGAAAATTGGATCCTTTCAGGAGGAATTCCTCACTATTAGATTGGAACATTCAGAAGCTGGACATGTACATTTTTGCTACCATTCAGTGCAAATGAAGAGAATCATGACTGCTCAGGGAGTGACTCCTTTGCTCCTGCTCTCGTTCTGGAATAGATCACCAGAAGGAGCAACTTGTTTGGCTCTGAAGGTGACCTTATGAGGCAAGTTCAGACAAATTACTTATTTCATGTTCTTGTGCAATTATACTAAAATAAAACAATACGGAAGGGGCGGGGGAGGGAAATACCTCCTGAGCTCTTAAGGTAATTTAATTTGGTTATTTTTTCTTAATTGTATGATTTTTTCACCTCATTTTTTATATATATTTCTTCATTCAGGCAGTGCTGGTATTAACTTGTATACTTTACAAAGATAAAGAAGGCCTGTAGTTTTGCTCTCAGTATGAATCCATGAAAGTACAGCCATCTTTTAATAATCTCTGGGCAAATTGACCAGTTCTCTTATGGGACTTATTTGTTGGGTTTTCCTGGGATATTTTTTCTTTCTCTTAAATTTACATATATCTATGTACACAAACATAGATATATGTAATGGGATGGGAATCCTGGAGCAGCTGTCTCAAAGCCTTGGTTCCATCACAACCCTCAGTCTCATTTTATAGAACCAAGCAAAGGAGATGGAACAGCTTCAGCTGCTAGCACAGCAGATGAAGTTCTCTCTGTTATAAAGTCTTTTAACAACTTTCTAGCCAATAGCATAATAATAAAAGCTGACAAGCGTTTGCTCAGGCCAATTAATAAAGCTACATGTACATCTTGCTTTGAACAATGCTTGCTTGCAATGGCTTAAAACAGTGGATAGAGCTTCATTATTAAGCTTACATATTTCTACTATCTTGCTTAACATATTTTCCTGAGGCTTGTCTCTACATAGCTCCTAGCCCTATTGTTTCTTGGCCTTGCATCTTCAGCATTTTTGCATTTCTCCATCCTGAGGTTTGCTTTCACACAACTTTTTGAGGGTTTTATACCTTTTCTATTTCCTACAATTATTAATGTCACTAACTCATTTATTTTTTATTACTTGTCTTTTGCATTTTTTGTTTTTGTGTTGACTTTGCCTTTTTCTTATAAAAGCTACTGTGAAACTGTTTTTCTTAATATATATTTCTGCTCAAAAGAGTGTTGAGGATACAGGAATGTTTTTGTTATTGCTGAGCAGTGCTTGCATGGAGTAAAGCCACTTCTGCTTCTCAGCCTACCCCATCAACACAGAGGTTGGAAAATCTGGGAGGGGATACAAGAGAGCTGAGCCACAAAAAGGATATTCCATGCCATATAGTGTCATGCTCACCATATCGGCTGGGAAAGAAGGAAAATGTGGATGTTCAGAGTCACCATATTTGTCTTCCCAAGCACTGTTATGGGGAGAGTGTGTGAGTGGCTGTGCAGGGCTTAGGCAGTTTGCATGACAGTTTGCTTTTCTTTCTCAGCTAGACAGCTTCTACATTCTACCAGATAATAAAGGGTTAACTGTTAAAAAAAAAAAAAAAAAAAAGGAAGACAGAAAAATAAAACAGATTNCAGATTTTTTTTTTTTTTTTTGTATGGTCATGCCCATATTAACAAAATTTATAGGGTGTACATAGGATCTAATTTTCCAAGCTAGTTTGCAGACATTCTGATAGGATCTACCTAGCAACCCATACTAGCAATCAAAAGGCAGTCAGTGAGAGTTAGGATAATGAACAATTCTACTAGAGATTAACTTCAACTTCCCTTTAAAGTATGTGTGGGTCTGATGTAACTACAACTGTTTAAGTTAGTACTCAGTTATGAGTTTCTCACTAGAAGATTTATGCAATGGCTGCTGAAATCAAGAAACACAGAACCAACTCCCACTCAGTACTTAAGGTGGCAACATATATACAAAGATGGTACTGTAACGTCTCTTTGATAGTAATGATTGACAAAATTTGATATTTCTTAGAAGTTTGTTTTTTTTTTCCAAAAAGGTCTTCTAATCTTGTGACTGGAAATGAACTGTCACTTCTGTGGCTCCATCATGCTAATATGGGAAGAAAATTTTTGAAATAATAAAAAATAAAACTATAATCGTTCTGTATCCAGAAAGCAGTTTGCACCAGTAGCTTCACCACCGCAAACAAGAAGTGGAAAAAAAAGTATATAAAATAGTGTGCAATAAATTATATTCATATTTGTCTTCATATAGATTATATTAATATGTATCTTCATATCAAGACAGTTTATAAAAAATAACCAAAACAGTGCTAGAGAATACTCATGTACCAGTATCTGTCTATTTTGTGTATCTATCATTGTTCTAACAAAGAGAGAATGCATCATGACAGAATTTTTAATGAAAAGTAGGCAGACTTTTTACTTTTAGTTTTTTGTTGATTTTTTTTTTTTTTTTAGTCTTTCACCGTCATAGTTAAAGCATTTCATTTGCTGGATAAAATGTAAGGCAGCTTCAATGTTCAGCCATAATAGAGACAAATGACAGCTTCATTCCCATCACAACTGGATGGAGGTAATTACTGCTACTGTCACAGGCCTGGCACAGATCATTGCTTGTAGAATAGCAGAATAGCCCCATTTCTACTAAAAAATACGAATGTCAGGATGAACGATTCTTTCCTTTTGTATCTGTCCGATATGATTAGAAGATTTTGCATTCTAAGGCCCTTTTTACCTAATATTATTAACAGTGAAAATAGGTAATAAGCCCATTACTAAATTGGATGTCCTATTTGTGCATCCTCTAATGGGATCATAAACTAATAGAAAACTCTATGCTGAAACTTTGATAATGTATAGTTCATTGCTGACTCTAGATTTTTGGTTGCATTATGTGCCAACCAAGTAAAAGGCAGATTATTAGTTGTAAGAACCCTGTTTTGACTCATTTGGTACTAAAACTTTTCTTCTTTTCTAATTTCTTAAAATGTAAATAAAATTTAATCATAACACAGAACGAAAGCTGACATCAGGTGATCAGGAATCTGAAAGCTAATATACAGCTGACTATTTACAAGTCTAAAAATATATCTCTTCTTTTCTATTAGAAGCATGAACATCAGAAAGGAAGAAAGTAGGAAACAAGACTTATTTAGCCTCTATTCTCCATTTATGAGAATAAATTCCTGCTTTGGAAGTAAAATTCATGAAGATCTTGAGGCTTGTAATTTCCTTTTGTTCAGATTAATTGAAAGAAACAATAGATGGCCCCCAAACCAAAAGGAAAGCATACAATTCCTAAAACCAAATAGGTAAATCAATTCACTAATTAAAGAGGTGTTGATTATTAATTTTTTTCCTCTTGAAGGTTGTTGAATAACAATGTTTGCTTGTACATTTTGTGAGTGAAAATGGTATTGAGAAATAGAATAAGACTGTCTGAACACAGCTGGGGAAAGGACAACTAGCGCTGTCCTGAAAGAAACCCAGAGAGGAAATTTTAGGTCAGCTTCTGCCTGAGAATGCCTTGAGGATGTGAGAAAGGAACGAGTTTCGTACAGTTTCTTTACTCTTCTCAGAGAAAGAGCATGTTATTTATTTTTAGAGAATGAAAATGACTGTACATAAGTACACTAGCCCACCATTAAATTCTCCTAATTGAAACAGTTCAAAAATTACCCAGCTTCTGGCTATTTTTAAGTGGTAATGCTTTCTTATTCTCAGGCAATTTTTATATTGGTAATTAGTTTATAAAACTGATCTATAGGCAGGGATTGAACAGTTTAGTTTAATACCTTAATGTCAACCAGTTCAACTTTGAAATTTTTTGGTTCTGCACTCCAAAAAAATAAATTAAAAATTATTATACAATTTATAACTGAAATTATATCCATCAGCAATGTAATCACAGAAAACCCATACACACAGTAGAAAGACACCAGAAGGTAAGCACTAAAAAAGTTGAAATACTTTTTTTTTCTTCACTTTTCATTTCATGAAGACAGCAGTGATTCAAAGGCAAAGACAGCTGTCTCCTAGCATTTAGGATACAGTGTGGAATTCTCTTCTGAGACTAGATGCCCAGAGATATCCTCCAAAGATTTTAACAAGCTATTTGGTATGCTACTTGGAAAGCTGATCAATTTTATATACTTGAGGACCTGTTCTTTCCCTGTTCACACCTATTTGTAGCACAGATAATCTAATGGAATTACTATGAAGTTACTATTACACAAGATAGCTATACTTTTTTGAGGCTGTGGGAAGATGTCATGATTCATGGAGTGGAGAAAAATCCGGACAGCAAAGAGGTCAAAAGTATACAGATACTATCCTTACATACTCAGAATTACAGAATGGGAAAATTTGGAAGGGACCATAGTGGGTCATCTGGTCCCACCTCCCTATTCAAGCAAGTATGGCCTCACCAGGGCTGAATACAGCAGCAGAATCACCTCCCTCGACCTGATGACAATGCTTTCCTAATGCTCCTCAGGACACTGTTAAGAGCCAGTTATTGAGAGGTGCTTCTACCCAAATTAAGGTGCAAATTAGACTATGTGCTAGAGTCAATAGTATGGATTTTATTTAACAGTAAATATGAGGTTGAGAGAGATAGAAAGAAATAGGGAAAGGGCAGAGGATGGGGGAGAAAAAGAGTGAGAGAGAGACATAGTAAGTAGAAAAATATCACCCCATGCAGATCAAAGTGTGTCCCATTGGATCTTTCTTCACCCTGGGCTTCTAAGTGGTAGGGATCTCAACAGCATTTAAAACTTTTCACTATTTATACATTTCAGCCAAAAAAGGAATCAATGCTTATTCACTATACTGTTCTCTTATTCTGTTGGTTAAATGATTCCATCACTTCCAGTGCTAATTAGTCCATGCTCAGTCTTTCTCTTGAGTCAGAGGGCCTCCCATCTTCACTCGGTGAGCTATGCCCTCCCCTGCCAGACCAGACAGAGCTGACCTTCAGCACAGTTTTTGAGCCGGCCTTCCCTGTGGACTCCTTGCAGTGATGCGTTCTTCTCTCCCAGCCTTGTTCACCTCCCCTCTAGGCCTGAGATAACCGGACAACAGTATTATCTTTATCTTGTCTCAAATTCTTTCAGGTAGCTTACCTTACAGTCCACATTCCAAGAATCAATGGATTCCAGGAATCAATCTTCAGGAGGCTGGGGGGTGATTTGGGTTAGGGTTAGGGCCACGTGTATAGACATGGCCCCCAGAATAAGGCGCCCCATCACCTTTCTGGGGATCAAGGTGAGGCTGACTGGCTGGTAGTTCCCTGTGTGCAGTCCTCAGGCACCTCCCCCAGTTGCCACAACCTTTCAAGGATGATCAGGGAGGCCTTGCTATGGTGTTCACCAGGTGTCTCAGTGCTCGAGGATGCATCCCAAGAGGGCCCATGGACTAGTGAATATCATTTTCCTATGTGTACTCTAATCCAAACCTCCTTGATCAAGGGAAAGCCTTCCAACATTCCTTTACACTGGTATCCTGGGGCAGAGATCACTGAGAGATCAGTAGAGATAGGGTTTTATATATTTTCTTAACATTTCAATACACCCAGGTACTTAATTAGTTTATTCACTACTTACAGAAATCACTGTTAATAGAAGAGTGGTAGTAATAAAAAGGACCTTCAGCAGGAATAATGTAGGCTCAAATGACAAATGAGCACCATTTCTTTGAAGTTATAGGTCATTAGTTCAGATGCATTCTTGGTTAGGAAATTGTCCAGATTGTTAGATGGCTTATGCAAAACAAGCATCCCACTTTCTGATGAAGAACTGTGCATGATAAAAAAAGTACCATCAAGAGTAATGTGTAATTACAGCACAGAAACAACATTTCACAGGATGAAAGCACAAGTTGACTTCTCGCCTCCTGCAGTGTTTCATCAGATCATATTTTAAACTCTTTGGAAGTAAGAAAGGCTGAAACTAGAACAGTCTCAGCTTTGTGCAACCTTTGTTAATGAATTTGATTATCAAGAATGTCAGTCAAGTTCTTTCCATCAGATAAAATTGTGCAACACTAATAATTGGGGAAAATTAAAAATTAAAACAAATTTTCTATTTAATAATCAGAAAGATACATGAAAGCATGGAGTATTTTCCATTAGTTTCTGTCATAATTCCTGTAGTTCATAACATTGTCAATTTGCAGAAATGTCAATATTCTTTCAGATCTCTGTGATTTTTCCTCCTTTTTCATTTTCCTTGCAGACTCTCCTTCAGCATAATACCTCACTTCTTTGACATCCCTGAGCACTCATCAGACAGAAAAGCAGCATGTCTATGTGGTCTAACTCCAAATACTCATAGCATGATTAACCACAACACTTACCATACAATATTTTCACAATAATTTTATTTTCTCTCTACCTAGAGAGAAAGGTTTGCTAGTCTTTAGCAAACTTACTGGGAATTCTTCTCTTTGAAATCTCTTCTTCCTTCAGCACGACTGAAATAAGATAATGGGTTCAAGAATTATCTAGAGAGAATTGGAAGTCACCTTCTTTTTAAAATTAGGAAAAAAATATATACAAAGGGTGGAACATTATTATTTAGTTTATTTCCTAGAGAGTTTTGGCTGGAGATTTTTCCTGAGGATGGAATTGGAGCTGATGGAGAGATTCTGGTTTAGAATTAAGAAAATGACATGCAAAGTGGGTGTCTGCTATAGGCTACTCAGGTAGAACAAGTGGATAGCAATAGAAGAAGTCTCACATTAGAAAGTCTTGATCCTCACTGGGGTCTTCAATCACCATGAAGATCGTGGAGGGTCAACACACTAAGGCATAAACAATTTAGAAGGCTCCTGGAGTGTACTGGTGATAAATTCCTCCTACAAGTGATAGAGTAAATGAGGAGATGTGCGTTTCTGGATCTGACAGTCACCAATGAGGGGATTGAGGAGATCACTGGAAATGTGGAGATTAAAGGCAGCCCTGGTTATGGGTCATAAGATTAACATGTTCAAGATCCTGAGGTCAGGGAGGAGAGTGAAAATCAAATCCCACAAACCTGGACAAGGAGAGAGCAGACTTTCGCCTCTTCAAAGACCTGCTCAGCATAGACCCATCAGGTAAGTTCCTAGAAGGGAAAGGCCCAAGAAAACTGGTTAATATTCAAGTATCTCTTCATACAAGCTCAGCAGACCTCCATCCCATATTAATAACGAGTCAGCTAAAAATGCCAGGAGGCCTGTGTGGATGAACAAAGACCACCTGTCCAAAGTCAGAAATAAAAAGAGAACAGACAGAGTGTGAAAATAAAGTTAGAAACCTGGGAGGAATATGGAAGCACTATCTAAACATCCAGGGATGAAGTTATGAAAGCTAAATCCCAGCTGGAATATGATCTGGCCTTGGCTGTCAGATAAAGAGGGATCTACAAATGCAGAGGCAATACAAAAAAAATGTGGTACCAACACTCCATGATTTAGTTACAATGTGAGCTATAAAATCCTTTTTCTGTCTCAGTCTTTATTTACAAGACCTCATCTGAGTGAGAAGGCTGAGAGTGCTGGGATTGCAGCCTAGAGAAGGGGTTTGAGGGGCTTTTTCCTCATGTATATGAATTCCTGAAGGAAGGGTGCAAAGAGCCAGGGCCTCTCAGAAGGGCCAGTGACAGGTCCAGATGAATGGGCACACACTAAAATGCAAGAGGTCCCCTCTGAAGATCAGGAAACACTTTTCGTTTGTTTTTTTTCTCTTTGAAGGTGACTGAGCACTGGAATGCATTGCCAAGGAAGGTTGCAAAGTCACCATTCTTAGAGTTATTCAATACCTGTCTAAATAGTGTGCTTGACAACTGGCACTTAGTGGCCTTATTTGTGCAGTGTGGTTGGACAAGATGACCTTTGAAAGTCCCTTCCAGCCTCAACTCTTCTGTGATTCTTGATGTTAAAGAAAGGTATTAATGCAGAATAAAAGCAATGGTGTCTTGAGATAAGAAAACTTCACAAGTTTAGGATAATTTGTTTGTCTGAGAGATTGTTTCCACTCCAGTCTGCAGTAACATTATCTAGAATCATTAGTAATTAAAAGAAAATATCATCTTAAATGTCGTCACACTTCATGAAAAAGTCAAACATAACAGGGGGACCTCTACAACCTTCTCATACTGTGAAAAAAACCTGTGATGACCTGCAGGCTGTTAACACCAGAATAATTCAAGATGTTAGCAGCATGTAGAAATTCATAAATCGGAGTTCAGTGATATTTAAAAAATCTTTAAATATGACTTTAAAATTCTCTGTTAAAGCAGAGAGTTTTAAAAATACTGCTACCTCTTCAAGAAACAAGACCATTTAAAAAGCATATGAGATAATTTAATAATGGGTTATATTTTCAAAATCATATGCACTTCTGATTGTTCTACTGAGATTTTTTTTTTCTCTTATTCTCATTAATTTTCATTGCCTAAAAGCAATGGTAAAAGAATGTGAAACATGTAAAGTAGATAAAGGAAATATTAATAAAATACATAATAATTTACCAAATATTTTAATTCTGTGACTATTCTACTTTTTGTTTGAGATAGCAGTTATGCAATCTCCACATACTTTCTGGGACTATATTGTCTATAGTTCTACCTGTTTTTGGCTTGATATATTGCTAATTATCCATAGAAAAGTACAACTAATATTTTTGAGCGTTGAGATGTGTAAAATCATATGGAACTATTAAAATGAGAAGTTTTATTAAAAAAAAAAAAATCAGAAATGCACTACAAGAAAAGGACCTGAAATTTTTAACACATTTATCTTTTTTATGTGGCCTGTATTCCAAAATAAGTGGCTTACCTTGAGCTCTGATTTCCAGTTTAATCAATAAGAGGTTCCCTCCTGGTTGTTTTCATTTTTTTTTTTTCTCCTAGATTTGGAAATTTCTTTATAAAATCGATATGAATAATGTAGGTATAAATAGGAATGCCTATGCATTAAAAAAACCTAAGTTTTGAGAAAATCAGTATTAATTGCGCTAAAAATATTTCCTTTGTTCTTACAAAGGAAATAAAAATCAAAGACATGAATTTTCTTTCATGTAAATATCCATAAAATCTATGCCATCTAAAAGAACATAAATAAAAGTTACATGGTCAAGGTGAAATAGCTTAGATCAATTTTTCATAAATTTAGATGTGTATAGGTAATGTAGACATCTATATCACCCCAACACGAATATCTACATTACGGTAATTGAATGTTCTTCTGCGGTGTGATTAATTTATTTTTTAAATGGAGATTTACTAATTGGCTTTTCCCAAAAATGCTTATATATCTCTGTGAAATTGAAAAGAAGTTTGGAGTGGTTATCGGATGTATGTGTTTACATTAATGCACACATAGTCAAGTGAGATTTATCCACTAAACTAATTTTGATTCTGTAACTTAATATGAAGTTTGGATTTCAAGCTCTAGCAGGCTTGTAGAAATGACCTTCAATAGGCCTCTAATCAAGGACTCTCTAAAGATAAAAAGGTCAGTTATTCAGAGACTCTCCACTTAAACCTGTATATCAGATGAGTGAAAATTGCTAAGTGCAAGAACAAGTCTCATCTCTTGCTTGAGAGGACCTTTCAACCTCTGAGTTGAATCAGAGGTACAGTTCTAATTACTTGCTCAAGCAGAACTGCTTCTAAATATATTAAGAAAAGAGAAGACATGAAGAAAGGGAAGACAGCAGCAGCTGCTCTTGCCATAGCAACCTTACTGTTAGGCACATACCCAGGAAAAGCTAAAACTAGATTCTAAACCCTCATGAAGTTCATGAATCTCAAAAAAATATTATAGGTGAGAGAATGATTTTATAATGGCAAGTTAGGATAAAACCAGAGATGTGGATGACTCCTAGCAGAAGGTTGGACTGGGCCAAAGTTCTTCTGTCAGCAGGCAGCCTTTGGGAGGAGCCAGGGGCATGAAAAGCCACTGCATCACAAGCCCTGGGGATTTTCAAAACTTGCTGGATTTTGGAGCTTATGCTTTTGTGTTTGGGGGGCTTTGGAGACTGTGCTTTTGCTTTTGGGGGCCTTTTGGCTTGGGAGCTTTTGGGTCTTACTGCTTTTTGGGGCTTTTTTGAGACTTGCTTTTGAGTTGGGGCTTTTGAGGTCCCTTTCTTGCCCTGGCCATGGGCTGGTTTTGCCCCTTTTGCCCTGGCCCCAGGCTGCCTTTTGGCTCTCCTGCCCTTGCTGGCTCTTGGTCACCCTCATGTGTGTCCTGCCTCTCTGTGTCCCTGACCAGTTCCCTGCCTGCTCCATCGCTGCATCCCTGCCTGAGTCCCCTATGTCCAACCCTGCCCACTCTGAGCCTGCCCATCACCATGATCCTCACCATGACACCACCCAGAGCTCTGACCCTCCTGCCCAATCCCCCTCACAGCATGCCCAGTTGTCACAGGTTCTGTCCACGGGTGGGCAGTGTGCACAGCCTCCATCTCCTGGACATCAGTGGCACTCCCTGACCTCCAGTGGTAATGCTCTCTCTCTCACTCTCCCCTCTCTCCCGTTCCTTTTCCATTCTCCTTCCTTGTTCTCTGTCTCTTCTAGCCCTCTTTAGTAGGGTAACTCCTTTCTATTTTCTTTTTTTTCATTACCAATAAATGGTTCTCAGGTACAATGCTTGTCTCATTTGACTTAATTTCATTCTTGACCATCCATTTTTCAAAGAATTCCTCGCACGCAATCAAATGCAACAATTTGGTAAGACAAAGAGAAATTAAGACACTCAAATTTCTTTTCTAACTTATCATTATTGCATGAAGAACTTCAGGCACAGGTGTCAGTACTAGCCATATCATTATTACTGTGACTTTGAATGGGATATGGCCTGATAAATACCCAAAGGTGCTTGCCCACTGGTCAAAATACAACCGAAAAGATAGCAATGGCTGTGAGAAGAATTCAGACATTTGTACAAACAATTCAATTTCTTGTAAAACTCACTTCACCCTGAAGATTTTCATTATTTAAATAAACCTTGTCAAGCATGGCATTTCATTATTACGACTTAATTACAAGTGAAACGTCTATTTAAAGCTCTTGTGACTCTTTGTATTTATCATCAAAAAACTCTCCAGTAATATGTAAATTACACTGCAAGCTCCCACTTGGCAAGACTTACATGAATTTAGAAAGGTAGAATTTATCTAAAGAATGGCACCATTTAACAGATTAATTGTGTGGTAAAAAGTACCCATAATTGTGTGTTCTGTTACACATCCTGGAAATGTGCTTATGGCTCAAAAGACTGAAAGTAAGATGGTAAGGAGAAGTTTCTCCTGACAAACTGAGTTTTTGTATGAATTATGGCCTAGTAAAGGCCTCAGCATAGTGATTGCTCAATTACCACATTATGCAATTCTAAATTTTTAAGTAAGGTCTGTATGTACATTCATATGAAAAGTCTTCAGTCAGTGCCTTTTCCCACTGATTTAAACAACCCTTACAAAAGTAGTGATCCTCAAATCATATAACTGGTTAGGGAAAATTAAAACAACACAAATTTTGAATTACATATTTAATTTTAATAAATGACACAAACAATTCATAATCTACAATATTTCTCAACATGTATATGGTATGTTATTCTAATATTTAACCTTTTATCTCTGAAAGCTACCTACTTATTTTATTATAATTTTACACAATATGACCTTTTGAAGCACTGTATATGGTTAAAATATAAATTTTCCTGCTAGCCAATCACAGTATGTTAAGACCAGCCAAAGTTTTATAGAAAGAACCTGCCTTCAGGTGAAAAAAATCGAACAAATAAAGAATACTCCTAGCTCTCCATTCAGAACATTCTTTCCCAGTTTATTCGAGTTTCTTTGTTATCTTTGAGTCTGAGTATGCTCGTGAGCTCATGAATCATCATTTTCTCCAGCCTTCTCATTAACTATCAGAAAAAATATCTCAAACAACTTATGTCGTTGATCTACCCTCTTTGATGAATATGTTGTTTGCTCAGCAGAATTTAAGTCTCCCTTACCAAAGCCCCCAAACCTTTGATTTATAGAAAACCTTTAAAATAGCAATAAATTTAAAAACTGCTGTATTACCTTTTCTTTTCCTTGAAAAGCAGTAATGTTGATAGGAAAGCTAAAAAGCTAGTCATTAGAAAATAAGAATTTCACAGAAGCAATTTTAGAATTCTAAGAATACTGATTAATTTTCTGTACATATCATTTAATAGTGACTTGAAGACTTTAAAGACATTGCTTGATAAGGTAGGACAGGTGAGGAGTTCTGAAAATTGAATTCCATGAATATACACACTACTTAATTTTTAGATTTCTCCATCTTCCAGTTTTGACTCATTCTAGTTTGTTCTCTCCAGGATGATGTCCAGTTTGTATGATTCTCCATTGCAGGAACAGTTCCCAGAAGGTACTGCTTCCATCTTCTTTTCAGTCCTCCAACACTATTTCATCAAATTTTGCACTCTCCTGCCCTCACTATGTGTTCAAGACAGACCCACAATTTCATAAGAAACATCACTCAGTTGGGCTGTGGCAGCTTCACATTATTTAAATACTCCTAAAAGAACAATCCACAAAAGTAGTAATTAAGACGCAGAAAGTCAGGGGATCATTATAGAACCCAGGAAAAATTCTGTGGTAAAAATAGTCCACTCTAGGAAATGTGTCCACATGAGAAATATGGACATCTTTCAGTGCTCACAACTTAAAAAACAGGTCATGAACTCTTTGAACCTGAAGTATTTAACAAACCTGTAACATATAAACCAGATTCTGGACCCAAGCTGAATGTTGAAACTCATATGGTGATAATTTTACTGTAGAGGTTAGACTAATCCTTACCATATACCAGTCTAATTTATCAAAATAGGAATGACTGCAAGGGTAAGGTTTTGATTCCCTTTATTGCACATTACATCTTTGGGCTACTGCCCACTCTGTAAATAAAAAAAAAACCCAAACAAATAACCGGAAAGATCACCTAAATCATATCAAGGCTAAACCACAGCTATTTTTAATTTACTATTACAACTGCAAAATGGGGTTTTGTTTTTGAGAGGAGACATAATTTAGATGATTATTTTAAGAGTTCATCAGTCATTGTGGGCAGAGATATAATTCTTAATTGCAATCTGGAAAGGAGTAAAATATAAATAAATTATGTTGCATCTTATAAAAGTCTTACATTACCAGTTAACCTAATGAAGTACAGCTTTCCCCAAGCCATGTTTTTATTTAACTTTATTACCAAAATACAAGAGCTGAAAACCAGCTGCTCCATTTCTCTTTACTGACCTAAAAACTAGGATGCAAGTACACACATCCACATAACAGGGATGAATATACATACAAATATTTTACCATTTATTTACTTTCTAATTTTTTACAAAGAAAAATATTTTCACCAAGAAAATACCAATTATTTTAGACATTCAAAAATAGCTTCATTAAATTTATATTTAAAATCCATATAAAATAGAGAATAATTTTTTTTTTCATTACTCTGTAGAAAAGCTTCGCCTTGCTTGCTTGATAACCTGAATGTCTTAGTAGCTATCTTTGGGTCCTATTATCATTTAATAGATACAGGCATTTTCTGGCATGGTTCATCTGATCCATTAGAGTTCATACCCCTGCCCCCATATTTTTGATATATGTGTGAAGAGTTAAGTATAATGTGGCTCTTACACTGAAGATGTAAAAATATATTTATCCAGGTTAGCACCTGTAGATAAGAAGTTCTTGCAATTTAGACAAACTCTCAGTGCACTTTTGTACCTGAATTGATTTTTCCTGCTTTGAAATAGGACTCGATGGTTCTATGTCCTAGTTATATAACCCCCAGGTCCTGGATTACAGTAATTTTGGTGCTTCATTTTGTTTATGTGCTCATTCAAATCTAGTCATATTAGCTCTAGCTAAGACCTGCAGTGCACTGGATAGATCTCAGAAGACATTTATCTTAAAGAAGCCCCAGAAATTATTATAAGAAAGTGCAACAGGGAAATACACACATCATATTGTTTAGTGTTATGTACTAATTTTGACCGAAGACAAGTCAAATGTCTATGTAGAATGCATCTTTGCTTCTTACTTCTTTGCTAACACATATTTCTGAAACTGTAAGATAGAGATTTGTTAATTTCTGACAATGAAATGGGAGCAAAGTATTGTGCTATCCTAGGAATCAGCCTGAACCTGGAAGGGAAAGTGTAATAGGGAAAAAGAAGTTCTGTACTGAGAAATTAATCAGCAATAAAGATTCAAGGCCAATAGATTGTCTACTAAAAAATTAGCACTGTATCACCAAGTCAGGTAATTCAACCACACCTTCAAGCACTGATTGCAGTGCAGAGACACTGCACCCTGAGGAGCCTGTATGCTCACACACACCTGAGAAAGCCCTATGGATCAGCACATCTGGTGACAATCTCTAGGCAATAATATACAGCATCATGTTATACTTTGACCCCAAATCCAAAATTTTAATTTTCAGTACCTTCAGTCCTTCTATTTCAGTACTTTGATATGAAAGTTATTTTCTTATGTTTTCCTAGTCTCTAGACATTTCTAGCCCAAGAACTGTAGAGAATGGTTTCTTAAAAGTCTTTCTATAGAGTCCACTAAGGGTGCAATAAAAGCCTATATGAGGCACATAAACACAGTTCAACTCACATGTAATTGCTGACCTCATCTCTGTATCCCCCTGCTCTGCTCACCGGCTTCCTCTTTCTCACCCCAAGGCAGAAAGCAGCATGACTGGGCAGAAATTCTAATGATGGGGCACCTGGTCCTCTGATTGCTCAGAAAAAAACACTTGATAAAGACTTCTTAAATTGATGTTTCACATTGGCTGGCTTCTAGGAAAGGAGTAATAACATACTGAGTATTAAGGAAAAGAAAATGAACACTAATGGATGAAGATGAGAGAAACAGACAAGAATCATTGCTGGCTTACAGACTCCTGGCTGACACTGCTCACCTGCAGATTGGTGAGTAGAGCACAAGGGTGGTTATTGCTGCCTTCATCTCCCCATGCCTCTTAGACAGACACAAGCTTCATGGAATGGACTTCTGGTGGAGCTTAAATCTATACAATCTGTTTCAAATAAAAAGAAAACTTTGAAGCTTGCAGATAAAATTCACTACATTTAGAAGAAGCAAAGTTCAAAAATTCAGTGTGAGTACTCCTCCTGGTCTCTAAAGGGACACAGACTTAAACAACAAAAAAAAAAAGAGAGAAGAGAGATAGAAAAAGAAACCAAGAAAAAGTAATTGATCTGAAACTGAGAAAGTATGAGCAGAGAGAATGAAGATTAAGGTCCTTGAAGATACTAACTACTTCAAGCTTAGAAAGGATAAAAGGAAAAGCTGACTTTAAAGCAGATTCACTGCAGAAACTAAGCGATACTATAAACATGAATAAGAGTGAGGCACTGTGAGCTCACTGACATGTATAAGGTCTAACCTAGACAGAGGGTGTTCAACTCCTTCATTTATATTACATCACATCAGGTTAGGAAAAAAAACAAAACAAAAAAACAAAAAACAACAACAGCAACAAAACAAAAACACACACACACACACACACAAAAAAAACAAAAAAAAACAAACAAACAAACAAAAAAAAAAAACAAAAAAAAAAAAAAAAAAAAAAAAAAAAAAAAAAAAAAAAAAAAAAAAAAAAAAAAAAAAAAAAAAAAAAAAAAAAAAAAAAAAACAAAAAAACAAAAAAAGCCCCCAAAATCCTCACTAGCTGTGTGGGAAAAAAGAAATGGTATGTAATTGAGCAAGAAATCAACACCTATAAGCAATCACCTAATTAAAACCTTGATTAAAAGTTTAATAGGATGAAAAGACTCTTCTAGCAGATCTTAAATATATAATAATTAGTATGTTAATACTTATGTCATGCTTCTTTTGGGGTTTGATTAACATTGGCAAGCTCTAGATTAAGGTTCTTCAGGAGATGAGCAACCAACCACCAAAAGTCTTCCACAGGGCTCAATCCTATGGCTGGTTCTGTTCAATAGATTTTGAACTGCATGGATGCAGGAGGTGAATGTACCATTAGAAAATTTTCTGACAGTACCAAACTGGGAGGTTCTGTTGACTCCTTTGAGGGACAATAGGAATAATCAGGGAGCTAGACAAATTAAAGCATTGAGCAATTATTAATGGGAAATTTAATATATCCAGGTGCTAGATTCCACTCTTGTAACAAAGGGACAAGTATAAATTGGGACAGGAGTGACTGGAGAGCAGCTCCATAGAAAGTTGAGAGCAGGCTCAATGGGAGCCAGCAGTGTTACCTTGCAACCCAGAAGGCAACCCCCTTTCTGGGCAGTACCAAACACAACATCTCCAGCCAATAAAAAGTAATAATTATTCCACTGCATTCTGCATTGGTAAAGCCTCACCCTGTGTTCTCAGCCCCGCATAAGAATGACCTGAAGGTCCTTGAATGAACACAGCTTAGGATAACAAAGCTTTTAAAAGGGCTGGAAGGCACATCTTGTGTGGAGTGGCTAGCATGCTGGATTTGTCTAGTTTAGAGAAGAGGAGGATGATGGGTGACCTCGAGTTATCTGTTTACAATATAATTACATGCAATTTTTTATTTAGAGATAAAATATTTTTCACTTTTTTAATTTCATTCTTTGCAGGGTTTTTTCTATTTCTGCCATATGTTATTGCAGTATTTCTTCAGCGCACCTCCTGCTGTTGCATAATATTGTGCCACCAATTAAATAACTGTGCTAGGGAAATTTTTTCTTGAAAAGCAGAAAAACTTCAGTGTTGAGTCAGCATAATAAATCCACTCCTGAACACTACAGCAGCCAAACTTGATCTCTTTTTCTTAATCCAGTAAAATGATAAAACATAAGGTTAAAGTGCAATGTTCTTATACACAGTATGTAAAACCTTGTTTTGGTTTTCTCTTATGTGGCATTTGCCATAACTAAAGACATAAAATACTAGCAGCTCTCACCAGAGGGCACAGAAGTATCTTCACTGGAGATGTCTTTCACTTGACAAAGAAAGGATTTTGGTTATTCACTGTAAAAGTCCACAGCTCTTCCTTCCCAGCAGGCACTCTACTTCCTTACAGTTTAATTTTATGGCTGATGACGCATACAAATGGCAAGCATCTTAGTCTGTTATTTTACTATGCAGTCCTAATGAAAAAAAAAAAAAAGGTAGCTAAGTTAGAGTTCATTAAAAACAGCAAGAAGGATTTTTTTAACATGTTCTTATCCAGAAAAAAATTCAGGTTCATTTTTTGAAAATTAAATTATGCATGGAGAGTATTTTATTAAAATATATTTTAGTAAATTATCAGACACTATTCAGCTATTCACTATCCACTCACATAAAAATTATTGCCTTGTAGTATTTTTAATGAACTAGCTAAGAATCTGTAATTGCTTATCCATCTACAGATGCCAAAAGCCCACAGTAATTGTTTCAGCTGTGATTTGGAGTGACCTATCAGGGTCATGGTGCAGCCTTCCTGGAGTTTTTCTATTCCTTTTATTGGCCATCAGGAGTTCAGATCTCCCATTTAGGAAGACTAACTAGTAGTTAGTTTCCTAACTACCAGAAATATATATTCACATTACTACCCAATTATTTGAATTTTGAAATTTATTCCAAAAAATTGAAATTATTTGAAATTTGTAATTTATTCCAAACAGGAATAAATTTCAAACCAAATAATTTTGACACATGCGATAAATTAAGACTTGTTTTGAGATGTTTTCTTGAAATAACAATCATAGAATCATAGAGCCATAGAATGGTTTGGGATGAAAGGGAGCTTTAAAGGTCATTTGTTCAGCTGTCATGGGTAAGGACAACTTTCACTAGATCAGGTTGCTCAAAGCCCTATTCAGCCTGATCTTGGAAACTTCCAACACTGGGGCATCCACCTCTGAGAAATGTGCTCTGGTGTCTCACCAACTTGAGCATAAGAAAAGTTTCTTCCTTATATCCAATCTAAACCCACACTTTTTCACTTTAAAACAATGATCTTTGTCCTGCCAGTACAGGCCCTATTAAAAAGCCTGTCCCTTCTTTCTTACAAGTCCCACCAGAGTATTGAAAAGGCACAATAAGGTCATCCCAGAACCTTCTCTTCTCCAAACAGAGCAACCCCAACTCCCTCAGCCTTTCATCCTAGGAGAGATATTCCTGCTTTTTGGTCACAATTGTTGCATCAGGAAATGCACTGCCAGCAGGTTGAGGGAGGATGTCCTGCCCCTCTCCCCAGGCCTGGAAAGGCCACATCTGGAGTTTTGAGTCCAGTTCTGGACTCCCCAGTGGAAGAGAGACATGGAGCTCCTGGAGCAGATTCAGTGGAGGGCAATGAAGGCAATTGAGGGACTGGAGCATCTCTCTTACAAGGAAAGGCTGAGGGAGCTGGGCCTGTTCAGCCTGAGAAGAGATGACTGAGAGGGAACCTCATCATTGTCTAGCAGTATCTGAAGGGAGGGTGTCAAGAGAATGGAGCCAGGCTGTTCTCGGTGCCAAGCAATAGGACAAGAAGCAATGGGCAGAAACTGATGCACAGGAAGTTCCACCTTCTTTACTTTGTGGGTTACTGCACACTGGAACAGATTATCCAGAGAGGTTGCACTGGAGATACTCCAGAACCATCTGGATGCAGTCCTCTGACACGTGCTTTAGGATCACCCTTCTAGAGCAGGGAGGTTGGGCCAGATGACTCACTGTGGTCACTTTCAGCCTGACCCATCCTGTGGCTCTGTGATTCTCTCCTCTGCTGCTCTTTCAGGTCCATTTCTTTCTTATGCTGTGACCTCTAGAGCTAGCTGGATGCAGTACTCCAAGTGAGGTGTCACCAGAGGATAGCAGGGCAGAATCATCTCCCTAGACCCATTGTCCATGATGCTTTTATATGCAACCAGAGATGTAATCAGATGTTTGGGCTGCAAGCACACATTGCTAGATTATGTTCATTTTTAAAATCAACTAGTGTTCCCACTTCATTCTCTTTAGGGCTCCTCTCAATCTATTCATCGTCCTGTCTGTACTGATATTGGGGATTGCCCTAACCCATGTCTAGGATATTTCAGAATTGATGGTAACTTCCATTCAAATGTGCTGTGGTGAAATTAATGAACTTGCATATGGGAAAAATGAAGTTTGGACTAAAAGACATGGTGCATATGAAATAGAAAAATACAAAGTAATGATCTCTGGTCGAGGTGGGTTTAAAAATTAAAATATAGATGAACTGCAGCAATTAAAATAGCTAAGACAGGAAAACAGACATGCAAGATTAGTCCTTGGACAACTCGCTCAACAGTTTAATATATAAAAACTTAAAGATGTTAGCTTCTGGATACTTAAATCTAGCACATTTCATTGTTACTCCCACTGTCAACATTAATGAGAACTCTTCAAGTATATTGAAGAGAAATAGATATTTAAAGGATTTCATTTATTTTTTAAAGGATCACTTAAATCTAAATTACCATTAAAAGGAAAGGAGTGCTGAAGTAGAATTGCATTAAAATTACATTAATTCTCTCTCTCGAATGACTGCCATGAAAGTATCAATAATGTATTGAAGATGAGGGAAAGAGAAGTGAAAAAGGAAAAAGAAAAGAATGTTTGCAATCAAATAAAAAAGGTTTCACTTAAAGTTTATTAGAAAGTATTTTCAATTTGATTATTATAATCAAGTTTATTTTAAATATATGTATTATTCATCTTAGAAGATCAATTAACATTTTCCTTTAATTCAAATATTTATGGTGAATAATTTTGTACATAGTAGAGCATAAATTTCTTTATTTCTTATATAATGTACTTTAAGATACAATATATTTATAGCTTACTCTGCATAACTATTTCTTGTTGGGTCTTATAGAGTCTGACTGTCACATACCTACCCAGTCACTGTGTCACACTCTTTCTCCACCATGAAAATAGAAGAAAATAAAATGAAAAAGTTTGTGGTTCAAGATAATGACAGGGAGGTCACTTATCGGTTGTCACCATGAACAAAGAATAGTTGAAGCAAGGAAAATTAATTTTCCCCCGAAATGTAAATTTTTTTGATAGTGAGAGACAAAGGCAGTACTAAAAACTCCTTTCTTGCCCCTCCTTCATTTTCCTAGGCTCAATTTCATTCCTTCAAACCCAACTCCTCTGCCTCCTTACCTTATTCCCAAGGGAATGTACATATATATATATCTCAATCTCTCTCTCTCTCTGCCTTTCTCTCTCTGTATATATATATCAGTATATACCTATATCAGAATTGGTCATTGTAATAGAACTATTTTTCTCCTTACTTTCTTTTATTAAAAGAAATTTGAAGCATATATCTTATATGCTTAAAATTATTTATAACATGTGTATTATTTAGGATACAACAATTTTCAGTATCGTTTTCTAGGAACTCCAGGATGATATTCTTCCAAATCCTGCAGATGAGAATTTTTATTTTCTATAGTGAGGTTTTGGCCACCTAATCTATGCCTAAATGATAAGCATTTTGTGAAATGTTACAATGAAGAATAAATATCTAATTTCCAAAAAGTCAGTGCTAGGAAGTATATGCTACCTTGCAGTTGTCCAAAGGATTTTAGAAAAATGTATCTCAAATAATATAATCAATTTTATTTACAATGTTAAAAATCTTATCTAACATCTTTTTATTTGCTTGACAGGACAGCATTTCTAATATTAAAAATTTAAATATTCACACCCTGGGTCAGCTTTGCAGCTGGTAGAACTAGAATGATTTATACCTTATCTGAAAGATAGGATCTCATGATTTTGAAAAATATGTAACTAAAAGTGATATAGTACAATATGTTTTCTTACATGACAGCATGTCTCAAGTGTTAGTACATGATTTATAAAGGAAAAATTTTAAATGCTATATAAAGCAAGAAAATAAAAGAGATAGCATGTATGGAAAATTCTATATGAAACCTTGACTAGCAGCTATTTCTAAGTTGAAATAATCAGTAATGCTGCTTTCTTTTTAGTACTACAAAGTGTATCAGAAGCAATATGACTGTGTTTAGCCATCAAAAAGACAGTCTTTTGACATGTCTGAACACTTTACTACACAACTCCCTGTCATGCTATCTTTTGCCACAAAAGTTCCTCTGTATTCAGGTTCCAAGTTTTGATATTAAGTGGGGGGTAGAGAGATAGAAAAAGGGTATTTTTAATGGTTGTTAATATTTTTCTTCTAATACTGTTTCACACTGTCTTTCACAGAACTTTCAAAGTCCTGCTGAAGGTTTTCCTCATACTGTAACATCTATGAAGAAAAGTTAATCAAAACAAATTCAATATGTTATGATTACTGACTTTTTTTTTGTGTGTGTGTGTGTGTACCAGCCCATATGTAAAAGGCCTTTACTTGTCTTTTTTAAAGTCAACTCTTTGGTTTCTATAATTTTTATCAATGAACTACCTCTGATAAAGGCTGCTGCAGTGGCTTTGAACACAAATAGAAGTTTTGTGAACTTTTCACTATCAATACCATGCCATGTATGACATTTCTAAGACCTTTATCAAAATGTTTTACACAAGTATTCCTGCTCACTATATGAAGAGCTTCTCACTAAGCACAGAGAGCTAACAATAATTACTAGTGGGTCAGTATTTTTTCTCTTTTCAACACTCAGTATCTACAGTCCAATGGCTTTAATTTTAAATAATTAAAGATTTAAATGCTAATCAGTTCCTTTAACAATGCATGATAACACCAACATCTGTTTCAGTGGAACTTCTCTACCGTAATTAAGAAGGTTATCAAAGTCTTAGGTTTGCTTGTCATGGATTATTCCTAAGCAGATGTGTAGGGCAAATCTAAAGTAAGTGGAAATGCATTGAGTTCCATTTGTACAATCAGTGTTGTACAAGTCCTCATATTTATCGAGGGTTGCATCAAGTTTGTGCACAGATAAGAGCAATAAATGTTCTTCAGACATGAGGGCAAAATTCATGACACAGCTGTCATCCATACAGTCCATGGAGGTGCTCCTGAAGAACAGGCTGGCCACCTACTTATTGTGAAAGTCTACAGGCCATGTTGTTCTCTGGACAGTACTGAGGTTTTGTCTTTGAATTGACTGGAATGAGTGAAAACCAAATAAATGGGTAACACTATTGAAGAATTCTCAAATGCTTAATTTAACTCCATGTCTGGTCTTGTATAAGTTTTAATGTAACCTAAGAATTCAGCTACATAGTTCTCACAGCCGGGAGGGCATAACAAGTGCCAGTCAACTTAATTATCTCACAATTTAGATTGCAGACATATGCAATAGAAATAATAAAAAATATATAGGCAGAGAATGGCAGACTATATGGATGTGGGGCAACTGAAAGCATAGCAGAATAAGGGAGATAAACTGTCATGTGATGTTGACATTGAAGTCGTCAGGTCATCCATATCACAACATATCTACTCTCAGCTTTTAAGGACATCTCTTATCAGGAAAACAATGGATAGCCTGTACTCTCGCTGTCAGGAAAATAGAGTAAATAAAATCAGAGTCGTGGAGACTCCTTTATCTACCAGTCTCACTCCTTGACCTTGAAATGTCTGGGAAAGAAAGCAGCAGTAATAGATTGCTGCCCTCTACCTTTAAATAAGTCAGATTTTTAAAGTGTTCCTATTCCATCTGCGTGCACCTGGACAACTATTTCTTATGTGTACTTTATCTGCACAAATACAAGGAAGAAATTATTTAATACTAAACTTCCCACTGCCAATCATGGAATTGAGTAAAACTAGTTGAGATAAATTAGAAATATTGCACAAGATCCCATGATCTTGCATTCTTACATTTCTAGATGTATGAGTTCATTGGTATGGTCACTCAGAAATGCTGAGTTAAGGAGGACTTTGAATTTCATGCCTTTGATTAATGTGGATTCATATTCATTATCTTTTAATAGAATAGTTCAGTATGACATCAAAAATCCAAATACATGATAACAAAATTAAGCTAGAATCCATTAATGTACTATAGGACTGTTGTTAACAATGACACTTTGTACTGATTCTAAATATATAGTAATTTAACATCACAGCCAGTTATCTCTCTTGGATTATCTATATATGGATCCTTTTCCTATAAGTAATTTTTTGCTTTTTCTTCTTGGTAAATCTTGGAGCTAGTGTGCTGAAAATATATTGTCTGCTGGGAAGGAACCAGGCTTATTCAAGATGAGCTTTACCTGCTTTGTGTCGGCAGAAGTACTGGAGATCTCTAGCAAAGTCAGTACAGGGCTTGCAGAGCAGAGATGATTTTAAGTTCCTGAAGGTGTACTCCACATTTTCACAGACAGTTGACAAGTAAGTTCCAAAATATTCTGTTTGTGGGGAGAGATCAGGATACAAGCCATACCTAATTTGCAATTTCTATTTATAACAAAAAGAGATATTGAAACCAATATATTTACTTTTCATTCTGTGTGTTTCCCCTTTTGGAATATTGAGAGAGAGAACAAAAAAACCAAAACAAAACAAGCTGCTAAGGTGAGGAAAACTTTCCTCCCTTTCCCCTCTTACTTACATTGTCTTTTCTGTCAAAATTCTTCATTGCTGACTTCTATTTTCTACCAAAGGACAGGGGAAAGCAAAAAGAGAACTCTTTCTTGAGAATATGTTGAATTAAATACACCAAAGAGATTCATGTCGTGATCATTTGTTGTGAGAAAATCTAACAGATCATTCTTGACTTTCCAATCCCTTATGTGACCCCTATATTTAAAGCATAAACTGAATAGAGGGAAAAGTTCAAAGACTTGATTACTGGATAAAAGACAGGCTTAGTGTATAAATTTTAAGTGCCTGCATGGAGAACTATACACTAATAACAGATGCTTCTTCAATGTATCGAATGAGTGTATTACAAATTGAGATGGAACAAAATCTAAACATAAATGGATTCAGATTAATACTAACCGTAGAATATCCTGAGTTGGAAGGGACCCACAAAGATTATTGAGTCCAATGCCTGACTCTCTACAGGACAACGTAGAAGTTGAGCCACATAAATATCCAAATGCTTCTTGAATGCCAACCAGCAGGCTTGGGTCCCTGATCACTTCCATGGGGAGCTTGTACCAGTGGTCAAAGTCAATGAATAACTTTTTCCTAGTATCCAATCTGAACTCCTTCTCATGCATTTTTAAACCATTCCCTCATGATCTTTGACTGGATGCTAGAGTAAACACATCAACGGCTGCCTCTTCTCTACCTGTCCTGAGACAGGGACAGTCTTATTATAGGCAGCAATAAGGACACCTCTCAGACTGTCCTCACAAGCCCTGCCCTCCGGTCCTCTCACCATCTTTCTTGCCTTCCTTAGGACACATTCTAATATTTTATTATATCCCTTTAACATTGTGACGCCCAAAACTGCCCACAGTTTCCAAGGTGAGGCCACACCAGTGTTGAGCAGTGGGAGGATTACTTCTTTAGATCAGTTATGTACACTGTGCATAATGCACCCCAGGGTAGAGCTAGCTGCCAGGCTGTTGGCTACCAGGGAACACTATTGACTTGTACTGAGCTTACCATGCACCAACACCCCCCGATCTCTTTTGTTGTAACTCAGTACCCTGAATGTATTGGAAATGGTAAATCCCTCACCTCTGGAATGTCATGTAGTTTGACCCTTCTCCCCCCTGGTCTGCTTATCTGGCAGAGATCCAATTTCTCCCCGCCCCCTTCCCAGACCCTAGAAAAGACCTCTGTGCCCTGACCTCGCCCTCTTTCCGCTCCTGGGACCTCACAAGGAATAAACCTCGGATTCTCCTCAGGGGAGGGAAGAGCCTCTTTTGGATATCTTTTATTCTGTCCATGCGGGGGATATAGGCTTTCTCTTAGTATCTGAGCTAGTCGGGGGCTAGGGGAGAGTCTCTATTCCACCCGCACTCTTTCTGCAGGGCCGCACCTTACCAGGTTTCTCTACCCTTGTGGAAATTTAGTCTTTGTTGTCAAACTTTGTCTGCTCTCAATTCCTTTGTTCACATCATTGATGTAGCTCAGACAGGATGATCCTTCAGGCTTTGCAAACTGTTCATATACAAATATCTTGTACTTAGAGCACTACTGTAGAAAATCACATTATGGCAATCATTATTATAATAGCTATACAGGTGTGTTAAAATAATTCTTTGCAAATATCAGCTTACTTATCAAAAAATTTTACCTTAAATGCTTAAAGTGAGACGCTAACTATTGCATTGATGTATGTGTTCTAACCACTACTTGCAGAAAGGGGGCCTCTACACCTACAGCATTTGTCTTGATTCCAAAGATTCCATTTGGTATGAAACAGAAGTCGATGGATGAAAAATGTGAGTATTAAATTGAACTGGAATATAATAAAATTTTTAAATCTTGTTCTTCAAAAATAAAGGGTTTTTTATTTCTTTTCCAGTGCTCAATTAATATATTTCATGTTAATTTTCAGTGTGCCACAAGCAGACAGCACAAGATTTTAATATTTTTGATCAGAATAAGAGATAGATAGATAGATAGATAGATAGATAGATAGATAGATAGATAGCCAAAATAAGGCACTGAAGATTTACCAATATCCTGAAGTTCCAGCTGTTAAAATTTCCTAGGCTTATAGGCAAAATTTAAAAATTGCTTTTGTTGTGGATTATGGAGAAACAATTGAAACTATAAGGGTTTTCTGAGTAGGTTTTAATCAAAAACAGGGAGTAGTGGAAACACTTCTTTTCCCCACTTAATGAGGAATGTTAATTACATACTTTTACATGCTTCCTGAGAAGTTCATAGAGATTATAGGAACACAGGCATTTAAGAAATAAATGTGTTTTCTTTGCCCCTACAGTGATGAGTTCAGCACTGTTGTTCAGGACACATGACATAGGAGTAATTTCTAAAAGGGCCTAAGAGTAGAACAGACAGTTCCTAGAAAAAGATGATGGCAAGAGGTTGATGTTTCTATAGGTGAAATTGTTTGATTGTTTTCCTAGACGATGTCTCTGATAGTAAAAATACTGACATAAATTATAAATATTTTATAGATATAGAAACTGACTGGGAAGTGAACTAGACTTTTATTATTTAACATATAGAAAAATTTCTTCCAACATTAAATAAAACAACGTAATAGGATGGAACTAGTTCAAGATTCTTAACAATTTTTTAGCATTGCTTATAGGAATAACAAAGCCAGAAGTCTCTGAAAGAAAGTTTTCAGGAACAAGGTCCACAAATATTTTATATGTTTTTTTCATAATTTATTTTCCACAATATATGCATTATGTATCTCTGTTTCTATTTGGTATCACTAAGATAAAAATATGTTTTTACAAGTTCCCTTAAACCTCCGTTGGAACATCATGTCTTACTGTCACGACTTTGTTATTATTTCAGCTATATTAATTCTCAAACAAGCAATACTTTAGCAAAAAGGAAAAAAAAAAAGGAAAAATAATAAAAAATAATAGAATGACTGATCTTGTTGGTTCTTTGATTTACAAGCTACTACCATTATCTCTCTTGGGTAAAGGGCTGATGTTATGGTTTAACCATACTGGCCATCAGCTCAGCGTCACACAGCTTCTCACTTAACTCCCTTTTAGAGCAGGATGAGGAAGAGAATCAGAAGAATAAAACTGAGAAAAATGTTGGGTTGAAATAAAGACAATTTCATAAGTAAAGTTGGGGTCAGCTGTCCCATCTGTTTTGCCTCCAGGCTTCTTATCACTCTCAGCCTGCTTGCTGACACGGGACAGTGAGAAGTAGAGAAGGCCTTGACTCCGTGTGAGCACTGCACAGTAATAACAAACATCTCTACATGACCAACACTGCTCTTATCACCAATTCAAAGCAAACACCACAAATGCAACAATGAAAAAACTTAATGCTATCCCACCCAAAACCACTACTGCTAGCAACCTGTGCTGATATCACTGCAAGTCTTTCAAAGAGGCCAAGTTACTCCCAATAAATACATTAATAGGATCCAATAACTACATTAAGTGGGTAAAATTTTCTTTCTTTTAGTCCTAGCTGTTTCTTTTTTAACCTATTTCGTAGGTTGTATCAGCTAGGGAAGATTGCAGAAGACATGTTGATAATTATTTTATGAACCTATCAATGGTGCTTTAACAAGTAAAGCACATCCAAGACCCTTCAGCAGCAGCTGATTTAAGTTGCTGTCATTTCCTCCTGGGTGCAGCTGGGGTGGGATAAGTGCTGATGCTGTTGTGAAAACAGCTGCACAAGCTATTCAGCCAACTGGAGCTGGCTGGCAGCAAGCTGCTGAATACAAGCTGCTGCTTATTTGCAACAACAGCAGCCTAACGGGTGGCACTGCTATTTGTTGCTATAGAGCCTTGAGATTAGTGCCAGGTAGGAATTTCTGAGAGTTTAATCCTAAATCTCATTTCTGTCTGGTATTCTGTGACATTCTTAAGATTACTAAAGGCCAAAAGACTAACTAAGTACTTTGGGGTATGATCCTGCAATGAGGAATGCAAAATGAAGATTTTGTTCTGTGTACCTGGTGGTAAGAGCCAGTTGGCTGTACGGACATAGCTGCTGAGAAATATGTAATGGTTAATGTATTCAGCTTTTTGGAGTAGATGAATATAAACTTTTTGTGAGATTCAATATCCATAAATCATAGAGGGCTGTGACAGATAATTTTGTTTTGGAGGCAATTCTTAGACTGAAAATATGCCCTCATATTTTACTAGTTTAGCTGGAGTGATGGAATAAACCCTAAAATATTAACAGAAGCTATTCACATGATCAGTACAAATAAAGAATGCAGTCTTGTAAATGGGTAGGATCATAGAGACAAGTCTATCCTGAAGCAGGATATTTATTTTATATTAAAAAAGACAGCAATTTAATAAGATAAATCTCTTAGTTTTTCTGCTCCAGGTTTTTTTTTTTGTTGTTTTTGTTTTTTTTGGGGGGGGGGTTGGGTTTTTTTT
>VWZS01007209.1:3374787-3671276 GCA_013397075.1 Rhabdornis inornatus
GGGGTTGGGTTTTTTTTTTTTTGGTTTGGTTTGGTTTTTTTTGTTTGCTTTTTTGGTTTTTTTGAGGTAATGAAAGGATTAGATTTCTTATGCTTTTAAAACTCTACGTGCTAGGGTTGCATACAGCAGAGGAGGACAGTATGCAACAGTCTTTTCCAGAACAAAAATGAGTTCCTCATGAGGGTTCTTTTTATTGATGTGACACCTTAATGCCAAGAAATGGAGCAACATAAAATGTTTATTTATGTCATGTCCAATTTCACCCATATGAAGCAAAAAAATCTTGAAGAGCCGAGTAGTTTAATGGCAAGGCTTAGAATGATTTGGAAAATTACATTAAACTATTCAGAGAAAAAGGAATAGATCCAGGATGTTGCCTTTGGGGCTCATTTTTGAAGGATAGAACAGGGATCTTCTGCATTATATTTGCAAGGCTACAGCAGAATACAGACAAAAACTTCCTAGAACATTTAATTTTGTAAACATTTTTTATAACTCTATCTAACAAAACTTAAAAATTCCCGAGTGACCTTTGCAGGACTGACAAAGGGAAGCTAAGGAGAAGAAAAGTGGAATTTCCTTACTCTAAATATTGCTATTAAATCAGACTTTTTTTTTCTCCAGAGAAATAGGTCTGATCTTGAACAAGAGAACAGTTTTTTCAAAGCTCCTACTAAGCAAAATTCAGCTGTGGGAATAAAAGGCAATATGAGGAAGCTAGAAACAGAATGCAAGAGCGTGATGGGAGTTTGGATTCACTTTCATGGAATTACGTGTAAAAAAACCCAGATGACCTTTAGCACATTCCAGAAACATTTGGAATTATTATTTTTCTCTACTTTCAAGTGCTTTCCTTTGCAAGTATTTTGGATTTTTTTTTTTTTTGTAAGAAATATTAAACCATGTTCTGGATGCCTATGTGAAAGGTGAAAAAATTCTTCCTGTATAATAGATTATATCTAGCACATTGTCTAGACTTGAGGCAGCTGCAGAGAAAAGAACATTAGAGCAAGGTTAATAAAGTACATACAGAAGTGACAAATAGGTATCAAATAATAGTATGTAACAGAAGTTATTTCGAAAATATTTTGCTTTGATACATATTTCCTCTCTACCATTATTTACTTAGTGCAAGAATGTTAAGAATAAATGGGAATGTGTATTTTTGCAAGCTAGAGTACCACAATCAAGAACAATGAGAGAAGTACTCTTCAGTGGGCTGACTTTTTTGTTGCTGTTTTATTTATTGCTATTTTTTTTCATTAGATGCTATCAGATTTTCTGATGAAGCTTCTTAAAAGCAGACACTTAAATCTAAGAGCTGTTTTTGTAACTCTTTCACCACCAGTGCTTTTTTCTCCATCTGTTTAATTGGATTAGTTTCACTTTATATATTAATTCCTTGTAAATAATTTTCTTCTAAGAATTTCTGTAGATAGCCAGCTAATAATTTCATTTGAATTTCTCTTTCTGTTAATTATTTGCTTTTCATGCTTACAAAGGCATGAGTCTAGACAGAGTTTATTAAAGTCAATATATTAAAAAAAAAAGAAAAGAGAGAGACCTAAAGGCTCAGTGGGCTCTGTCATTTACACTGAAGTAGTTAAGTAAAAGTTGAAAATTCTCCAAAAATATCTGAAAGGCTCTCACATGGGTGATTTTTTGTTCTCAGGAACAAAAGCTTTTGATAGCTCTTAGTATTTGTTCAAAAAGATGAAAATTGTTTGCTAAATTGCCTTCTCGAAACTGAAGGCAGGCTTTAGACCCATTCTTTTTCAGGTGCTGGAAAAATGCTACTAATACTTTAAAAAGAAAAGTCACTAAAATGAGGTTGAAAATTCAGAAAAACTTGTTTGATATCATACTAGCTGGGTGTAAGGGTCGGTCCAAAGTTTTCCTCATCTTTGCCTCTCGACTGTTGCAAGGAGACCTCGAGGACCCCCACCCAGGCTGACTCTGAGCAATGGTTTCCTGGCCTGGCCTAGGTGGATGCTTGTCAAGTGACTGTGTGCAGGTGTGTTGTGCTCACTGGACTGTGCTGTTGTGGCATCAACCGGAGATTGTGCTGTCCCAGCCGGAGACTGTGTGTACTGCACGATCTCACCTGTCTCCTGGAGCACCATACAATGCTCCATAAATCTTCCCACTTTTTGACCAGAAGCCACTCGCCTTAGAGAAGGACTATAAAAGAGCAACCCTCTGGAGAAGACCTTTGAGATCTCCCCATGGATGAAGACCTGTCTATTGGCTGGCCCACGAGGACGTCCGTCTCATCTGTTGGTAGCTATTTTCCCATCCCCCTCTTTTTCTCTCTATACTTTGTTTCCTATATCTCTCCCCTCTATCGCAACTGAGTTGTTGGCATTTAATAAAAATGCATTGCTATCGTTGAATAAACTGATTTTGTCCCCTGCATTTTGCCTGTTTGCACCTCTGAGATCAAACAAACCATCATGACCCCCGCTCTGTATTAACAGCGGATCGTGACACTGGGTAAGTTGCCATAGAATGCTGGGTCCTTAAAACATTGTTTGCTTCATTTGGCTTTTAAAACAAAGATTATCTGCAAAACTAGACTGCAGGTGCTACAACGGGAATTTAGACTCCTATTTCTAAAGAGTTGCACCTTTGCAACTCCAATAATTAACAGAGAGCTCCTTTGTGACATACACACACTACATTATTCCAAGAACGTCCCTATAAGAAGTATAACTCTCAGGTCCTAAGAAAAACTTTTAATTGATAAGGGCTCATCTAAGCCACAGAACAAAAAAAAAGGGCATCTGTAAATTGCTTGGCAAGTTCCCATGTGGGGGTCCATGGAGATTTTTAAGTCCCTTAAAGGTCAAAACACCAAAAAAGTCCCCACAAAATTTTAAAGAGAAAGGTAAAAGAAAGGATATTTATGAGCATTTGAAAGCTCCCAAAATTTTAAATTAATTAAGAAAATAAACTTTTTCCCAATGGATTTTTATTCTTATTTTGTTTTCACAGTTCTCCAATTTCCACAGCAATCTTTTTGATCTCTAGAAATGGTCACTGCTGAATTTCAAATACATATATATATAATTACAGTATACTTTAATAATTCGGAATTACTAAAATCTGAACTTTGTAAGCCTCTGCTATACTTACACATATAACAGTCTTGCCTACATGGTCACCAACAACATACAAAACATAGAGAAACTTATTTCTCTTGGTGATCTCATGTCCACTGTAAGGTATGTTTGAAACTGGAATTCAAAATATATGGGATAGAAGAAAGAAATGAAAATTGCAGAATAAGCCTAGGAAACCAGGCTTAAATCACTGTAGTTTTGCCAATGCTTTTATCCGACTTTAGTTCTTATAAATTGCCCTACTTTATGTACCACAAAGTAGTGCTTGCTGCTTGCCCTCCCACAAGTGATTTTTATATGCGATATCTATCCAACCGCTAGCAAGCTAATCTTATTTAAAGTACAGTAAATAGAACTCAAAAGCATAATGCAATGAAGTGCTAGGTTGGCATAATGCCAATTCAATTTGCCTGATTTAAAATCAACTTCATTATTATGTGCATTTTTCATTCAATAACCTTAATTATACATTGAAAACATGAAGAACGGCATAGTAAATCTGTAGGTAGGAGACTTTTGACCAGGTTTAATCTCAAGTGGCTTTATATACAACAGATTTATATATTAATATGTATTTGTTTACATCAACTGATTACTGACCACCTAGTGATTTTGCTAACAATGGAATGATAACTCCTTGTCTTTCCTTCCAGGATTTCATACCTTTTCAAACTGATCTTTTCCCTCTTGATTCCTTAAGCTTCTGCATAGAAGGAAATAGAATAGACTAATTTAATTTGAAGAGGCCTACAATGATCATCTAGTCCAACTACCTGAACTATTCAAAAAGCTAATGTTGTTAATGATATTATAAAAATGTGTCTTGAACAGTGGCTTCGGGCATTGACCAATTCCTCAAGGAAGTCTGCAATGTTTGACCACCTTCTCCTTGTACTTTCTTATGTCCAGTCTGAACTTCCCCTTGGCACAGCTTTGAACCAGCCTTTCTTGTGCATCTTGTCACTGGATTTCAGGTAGAAGAGGTTAGCATCTGTCTCTTCCCTTCCCCTCCTCAGGAAGCTGTAGAAAACAGTAAGGTCAACCCTCAGCCTCCTTTTCTTCAAACTAGACAAACCCAGACTCCTCAGCCACTCCTCACAAGACATATCTTCCAGCCCTTTCACCAGCTTTGTTTCCTTCTCCTCTGGATGCATGCAAAGACCTTCAGAATTTTCTCCAATTAAGAGGCCCAGAAGTGCATGCAATACTTCAAATGAGGCCACAGCAATGTTGAATACAGTGGGATAATTTTGACTGGCTGGTGATGGTTCAATGCACATTTCTTCCTAAGTTACACATTCATCTGAACTTTTATGTTTCTTATGCTTCTACAGATATTTTTACAGCTTGTTCTCACTGCTTACCAATTTTATTGGAGGTCTGAGCCACAGTTCCACAGCTGTACCATATTAGTGCAAAACTTCATATCCTTACAACAGAAATAGTCAAATTTCTAAGAGCCACAAAATACTGTACTAGAGGCTATGGAAAAAGACTGCTGAGCTTCACTTATTATTTTATATACCCAATGACAGAGAATTCCTGAACAGAGAATCTTGGAGAAGACAATTACAAAATATAGATACTTATTTTAGGATTTTTTAATGCTAGAAGGCAGTGCATCCTTTTTTTTTTTCAACTTCAGCATCACTGACTTAGCAGACCAAAACAGCTTTGATATTGTATATGTCTAAATAATATAAGGGAAACATAAAAGATCTTTGTGGTGATAACTTGATACGTTACATATATGTCATTTAGGAACCCTCCAAAACCCTTAACACCTTTAGAGCCCTCTTCTGATGGTTTACTAAGAAATATTCCTGAAAAGCAGAACATGACTCAGGTGAAAGGAAAGGAAGGAGAAAAGAAAGGAAGAGAATACTAAATGAAAAAAAAGAAGAAATGAATGTCAGCATTGTCAGAAAACCATTATCAGTACAACTTATGCAATTTTTATAATTATGTTTTTCTTTGCCTGAGAAAATCAGCTTTTTTATATTTTTTTTCAATACATTTAGAAAAGGATTGTGATAAATTTTGGGTTTCTACATAAAACTACACTTCACAATGACAATATTATTTTCATTTTATCATCTAGTTTATATAAAATGGTTTAGCTACATTAATATTTTAAGACAAAATTTATTACAAAATACCTGCCTATCAAAGATACTGTGAATTCTGTACTTTGAGCAGTTTATCAGTCTGAGATAATTTGCGGGTCTTGGTGTTCACATGAGAAATGATGGCTATTTTTTGCAAAATTTTAGCTGGGAAGAATGTGACACACATAAAATATTGTTTCTAGGGTTAAGTCTTCATAACAGGGTGAGCTTATAGCATGGATTCATACAAAGTTTTTAAGGGGAAGATGTGCCCACATGTATGACAAACAAAGCAAAGTACTCATACATCCTGGATAGTCTGTAGTCTGTAGTCCAACTGCAAAACAAATCTCCACTTGCACATATTTGTGGAGCAGCATTTCATCATTTCCCAGGAGTAAGTTAATGACTGTAATTACAATATTGAAAGAGAAAGAATATCAATAAATGCACCAAAATCTATATGAATTTTGTGGTTGAAAAGACAGCAGAGGCTTGAATAAATGTCTTTCATAATGTGTCAAGTAAGATTGAACAAAAGCAACTGACTAATATTTGTCTATAACCATACTGATCTTTCATTTCTTTGTAATTAGAATTTAAAGGCTTTTCATTCCATTATGCTTTCACCCTCTTCCATCTGTTTCTATGATTTCAGATCATCTAATTCCTTCAACCCTCTGTCAGTTCTTTGAAATTTCTCTTGAGCTGTTTTCTCCCTGTATTGATTACCACTGAACTACAAGAGATCTGCCACCAGCTTGCCCTCTTTACTGAAACATTGCCACGGGAGGTAAACAGTTCAGAAAGAACTTGCAGCAAGAGTTCAGGGTGTTTCTTAATCCAATTCTGGTTAAAGACCAATATACTCGACAAATTACCATCCATAATGTCACCCCCATGAATTTCTATACCCGCCATCACTCTAATAATATCTGTAAAGCCTCTTACAGACTTTTTAAGGTAGACATTAGGAATTCACACCCACAATGACAGTCTTTGCACTCAACCAAAGATTAACTAACTGGGACAGGCTATTATATTAACAATTTGTTGTTGTTTTTTTTATCATAGTGGCATTGAATGAGCACCGTCATTGTTTTATCTAAGGTTGGTGACCTCAAACACAATGTGTATTAAAATAACAGTGAAGGGAGTATGGAAGTGGTTTTTTAGGATCAATATCCTTATAGCAAAAGGTATACTAATGACATAAAAATGAAAGACTTGTCAAAAGTAATAAAAATAACTGTATCTGGCCTACATAATGGGATGCTCTTTAAAAATGGTAACTGAAGATCACATGGGCTTTTTCAGGTAGATCTACATTTTCCTTTCATAATTATCAGGAATCGGGTAACCAGACAGTAAAATTCAAATTCTGAAAACTAATATGAGTAAAAAGAATCACCTTAGTAAAAGTGCTTCATGTAGTGGAATACCTGAATTTCCTTTTTGGCCTTTTTTTTAGTTGGTTTTTGTTTGGTTTTTTTTTTTTATTATTCTCTAAGACCAAGAGAAGCAGCTTTTTGGAATCTTCACATGTTCAGCCCAGCTACTTTAAACTAAGAATGACTGTAAACAAAGATGTTCAAAACTACCATGACTAGGAAAAAAAATAATCTGTCATTGGATGCTGATCCACACTTTGACAGTAAGTGACGTGATCTTGATCCTGTACCCTTACTACTGGTAGTTTCATTCTAATTTGAAATACAAAGGCAGCCTAGGACCTCCAGGTCTGTCACTCCCAACTGTGAGATGTTATATTAGATGCTAAATGTATGCTCAATCCATAGCATTCTTTGTGTTTCTTTCCCTCTCTAGAAGTCTTCATTCCTTGTGCCAGTAGCAGACGGAGCTGTGGGCTTTCTCCTATCAGTGCCCAACACTTGTTGGTGACAGAGTTTTACTGCTTAACATGGGCCAGTACTGGTGAGTGACTTAACTAGAAAACTGACATGTAAAATGTAGGCAAGTTGCATCATAAATTCCTATCTCTGGGTATTCAAAGTTACTGCCAACATTCAAGCCTATAGGAAGAAAATATTGTGGATAATTTTGACTACCTGTTGCTGTACCTATTGGTATTGACTAGAATCTATTGAATACAGATGGTATCAGCTAAATTATTTCACTATTATTATTAAAAAAAAAATCAGGCAAAAAGTTATTGATTATGAAGACCTTATGACTGTTTAGGAATCTGTCACATAAATCCTGAGTTTAATGATGATCTTATCTTATTATGATTTTCTCCACATCTCACAGTTGTCTTCTTCCTCAGCTTCAATTCTAAGTGAATTAATATAGGCTATATTATATATTTTCAGACAGCATTCTAATATATGGAACTTATACGTTCCTTATATGTTTTGAAGTGTGACAAGGGCTGGGTGTAAGTAACGAATCTTTTTAGACCAAAATTCAAACATCTCAAATTTTTTTATCTCCTCAGACTTCTTAGAGCTAATTTTTTTTAATTAAATGGATTTGTTTATGCAAACATACAAGTATGAGGGGGCAGGGAGCTGATGGGACACTTGATAATGTAAAAAAATCGAATAAAATAAATTTCTTTTTATAGAATTATAGATAATTTCAGTTGGAAAAGGCCTGTAACATCATCAAGTACAGTTGTAACCATAATGTTGCCACTGCCAAGTCCACCAGTTTTTTATTGCCTTCAGTGTTAGTATCATTGTATAAAATAGTATGTAATACTTATGTTACTCTTCATATAATGGTGCTTCTTAAATTCATGACTGAAAGTGCTTTTATCTGTTTTAAAACACAACTAAAGCCTTAGAACTTCCTTTAAATAAATCAGTTTATAACATCTTATAACTAATAATCAAAGGTCAGGAAACTTAACAAGGCTGTTAATGTGTCATGTGAGTTGCATTGATGAGATGTTGTGTGCTTATCAAAACATTAATCATTTTAGAAACCTGAACTAACATGTATGAACTTTTTTGCACTTGTAAGAGTGGATGCTATACCAAAATTGATTTAGGGTATAGAAAAAAATAAACAAACCAAAAAAAATGAGACCACTCTTCTGGTTTTGGTTACAAAGCTTTAAATTATGTTATTTAGATATATTTTAAAAAGCAAACCGTAAAAAAAAAAATGTAGTTAAGAGTTAATGAAAGAGGAAATTGAATGAACATTAAAGAAAGCGTTTTGTCTTCATACATACCAGGATTTGGTTTTCTGGCAGGTCAAAAAAGAAAAAATAGAAACTACTTAAATGTGGAAGATAACAGTTTATATTGATTTTGAAATTGTACTTTCAATGAAATTGAAAAAAAATTGGAGATAAATGTATCTGGAATTTTCATGTCTCATAAAAGCTTCCACAAATCTGAATGTCCATGCAAAAAACTGTCATTCAAATATTAACAAAAATTATACATTTGCCCAGGCTTACTAGACAGAATGAACAGAAAATATAAGATACATATACTTGAATGTAGTATTTGTTGATGTTGGTGAAGAAGGATACATTTTTGATGTAGCAGAACAAAATTATTTATATTTGGATATTGCTCAAGCAAATTTGGGAGATGAACAATATGACATCTGCTCTTGGCAAAGGAGGTTCTACTCTCTTATGCCCTTCAATTCCATTTTGAATGCAAATTAAACAGTCAAGTAAAGTCTTTATTAATACCTAAATAAAATGCTTTAAAAATACTCAAATTCTGGCAGTCAAAATTCCTATAGAAATTACTGTTAAAGATTTGCTGCTAGCTTTATTTCTGTGTTGTTTAATTTTGATATTGGAAGTTCTTCAGTTAAAGCAGATAAACCTAAGTAAAGAGTAAGACCCAGAAGACTCAAGACAAGAAACAAAATTACAGATTTTTTTTTCTACATGGCTAGAAAGAAATATAAACAACTAAGAGTCCAAGATCACTGCCTGACTTGCTTGCTTAGAGATGGGGCATGGAGCTAGATCGTAATATATAAAGAATTAAATTATTTGATGACCAAATTATAGACTGGCCTGGAAGTAAATGTTTCAATATTCTAAATTATGAACTGAGTTTTAGGTTGAGACAAATCAGAAACCCACTTAGATGTTCTGGTTAGACACTGTGAATTCTGGACCAAAAACTAATGACAATGTTAGAAGCAAATTGGAGGTGATGAAACTATCTAACTGTATCAATTGTTTGTGTTTTAACAATTAATTTAACATAGTTTACACAGAGGAATCAAAGGAAAATAAAAAGGCTTTTTCATTTCCAGGGTTGAAAAATTTAAAAAAAACCTGAAAACAAGAGCAACCATGTGGGAATAAATCCTGCACCACTTTATTATGTTGATTAATGCTGGAATCATTTATATTCACCATTATAATCAAGCAAAGAGGAAATTTCAGCAAGTCAAAAAACCAGAAGTTTGGCAGACATTAAAGATTCAAACTTTTTTATTTTTTTAAATATTTTGTTCTTCTACCAGACTGTCTGAAAAGTCTTAGTTTCACATTGACTCATGAATGGCAAAAGCAATTTGGAGCTGATTTTCAAGTAATGTTTCAATGCCACTTCCCCCACATAGCGAGACTTACTACCTGTTCAAAGAATGTGAAGAGGGAAAAAGAGTTGAGGTTTCCATAGTAACCTTCAGTAGTTCAAAGTAAAATTGCATAAAATGAAATCATTATCACTCAGCAACTAAAGAAGACAGCTCAGCTGATGAAGATGCCAAGTTGTAAATGACTACCGGTGAGTAGCAATTTTTTTCCTACCTTTAGTATTACTATGCCTTTCATGGCAAAAAAAGAGAAAAATATAACAAACCAAGAGACAAAACCTATGCTTCAATTATGTTTAACAATTCTGAAAACTGATTTTTAATTCAGAAACAATGTGACTTAGAATACATGGTATCCATGGTAACCCAGGAGTTCCTAAAGATCACTCTGTTTCATTTATCGGGAATATGAGCAGATTGTTTGTCTCCTGGTAGACTGCAAAATGTCCTGTTACTATATGGCTTGAAAACAAACTCAAAATGGCTTATAGAGCTTTCATTTCTCTTGCACTGCAGTAAAGAAAGATAGATCTTTGTTCACACCAGATAATAGTAGTATAAAATAAGTTGAAAAATCTTTTAAGTAGTTAATTCCTGAAACCCTCCTAAAAGAAGCTGGTACATTGAGCAAAATCACCTTCTCAGAATCAATAGAAGAAAGCAAATCCTTGAAAAAAAACAGTCTTTTTGATTTTTTTTTTCCTCCCCTCCCACCAAATGACTGAAGCTAGACAACCACTTCAATGCTTTTGATCCCTAAGGGGGTTTATCAGTTACTTACTATGAGTGACAAATGCATCAGAACATTTATTTATTATGTTATTTCTTTATAGATATAATCTCATACAAGGAAACAAAGTATGTGGTGTGGAAGAATTTTGTTTATCTTACATTTCATTAAAATATCTTTATGGAATTTGCTGTGCCATCAAAAAGATAGAGCTCTTCAGTCACTAGAAACCCAGGAAAACATATACCTAGTGCCCAATTGCTAATCCCTTTTGGACTAATCAGTAAACAATTTGAAACAAAGCAACAATGCCAAGAAGAAAAAAAAAATCACAGGCAATAGATGAATTTACTATTGTTAGGCTGATTCTACTGTAGCCTCTACTGGGATAGGACCTGGTGTGCAACCTGTTTCTGAGGAAAATATGGAGAGTTCCCTCTCCCTATTCCACGGTCTGGATGAAGAGATGTACACAAGGACTATGGAAGCATGTACATATTTATAACTTACAGCACAGTATGGTTAGTATTTCTAAGAACCCCAACAGTAAAATAAATAAGATATTTTCAGTGCATTTTGCTTCTGATGTGATATTTGAAGTAAATTTTAATCATTATACCTGATGAAGAAATTTCTTTTTAGACATCCCTGCTTAGATAGAAATGGGTTTTGACTGATGTTTGGGCAGTATTACTAAGCTGTATGTTAGGATGTGTCTTCAGACAGATGTGGTCTCGACCTTTGCTAACCAAATTGTCACCAAGGTGGAAGTCAGGGCATTATATAAATCTGATGCTACGTCCAAGCTAACAGAATGGTGTTCCAAACTTCTCCAAGATCTTGTGCTCCATAGCATGGGATTGCATTGCAGTAGCAGTGTGCCTACCATGTGATCAGTGCCTCATTCATGCAATGATTTGATGTGATTGGATGGAAACTGAAGTGGAAAGCTTAAAAATAATATTTTTGAGGTTTTGCATAAAATTCCCATAGAATCACTTTGGTAACAGTGCATAGTTTTAGAATGGAAAGATGAAAGAAAGATGTCTTTAAATGCTATACACATATTTTCAGACTGTTGTGTTCCTCTACACTTTAGTTTTCTAAGTGGATTAGTTTATATACAGGAAGCATATCTATTCATTCACACATGAGTTGCTTTATTTTGTATGTGAATTCAACAGAAGAGTAAAACAAAAATAAAGGACCAGCAATTGTGGAGAGAATTAAGCTTTTCTTCCTCTCAGTCCTGGATCCTTGATGGTTTAAAGCCATCTATATTTTCTATTTCGATTTCCAATGATTGTCCCATTATAATTCTCTAAGGAGTAGTCAAAACTCCACTTCTGTTGAAATGTGCTACTTAAAACATATTTTTACTTAATAATATTCTCAGACATCTCAAAATTTTTTTCACAATATATGATGATGAATTTCAGAAAAAAAGAAGACATCCTTTCAAAAATATTTGAAAGAAATTTAATTTATTGAAATTAAAAACTACATCTGAATAGCAATTCAAGTGTCACTTCGTAACAATTTTTAATAAATTTTCTAAAGAAGGCATAAGTGCAGTTGAAGTAATTAAAGGCAACTAATCATTTGACTTAGTCAATATTTTATATAAGAACTTTTACAGAAATAATATTAAAGAATATTTAAGATGTTCAGCTCAGGCAAATTCACCAGCAGAACTAAATTTATAAAAAACAATATAAAATGAGAACTGAAATTGTTTATTGCTGCAGAAGATCATTCAAGACTGGAAAGCCTATTTCATAAATAATTTGCATGAAGGCTTTATAACAAAGGAAAAGCTGAAGAAAAAATATAAGCCATCCATAAAGTACATTAATATTTATTCCTGCTACTAAATCTTCAGTGTTTCCTCTTACATGGATTTAAGTACTGACTTCCTCTTCTCAAATACAGCTCTACAAAATTTTGTCTCAGACGTGACATTATCCAGCCCTTGCTGCTTATGACTGAGCACTGATTCCCCTGTATTCCTATGCATTTATTATCTTATAACTTCCCTCTCCACTCTCAAAATTAGCAGTCAGTATGATTTTTTTTGTGGTTACTGCTCTTTTTTTCTCAAAAATATTCCTGTTCCTGTTACCTTTCTGAGAAGAACATACATTTCATTCTTTCATTAAACTTTTCAAGATCTGTCTTTGCATTAACGTCTTAAATTGTCTTGATACAACTCAGATGAAAAATTTGTCTCTTTTCCCTTTTCCTCTTTAAAACTCCCATGCAACACTTGCTGCTTCATTTTTTTTGACATTTAAACACAGAGAATGATTTAAAGCGTATCAATAGCATCTAAGAGGACGTGCTTCTTCTGAAATAAATTTAATTTTAAAAATATTGTCTTATTCTTTGTTTTCATTATATTTGTGATACAGCAGGTATCTCCATTATCACTCTGTAAGTTCCAGTTGTAACAGAGCAGCATGCTTTTTATTATATTATATGCATATAGGCTCTTTTTGGTTCTTAACTCTGTAAAAGAACTGTGAGTGATTGCAGAGGTGAACAAAAAAGAAAAGAAAGAATACTTGGTTACTTTCAGGATTGAATGCATGGTAACTAATTCATATTCTCCAAGTTTCATTAAAAAGTACAAAAATAAAAAAATATTATTTTACAGTATTTACAGCATAGTGAAGTTTTCTATAGCTGAGATATATATTCTGTGTATTCAGATGCTGACACTAGGAGTCACAGCTTGGTGAATCTGTTTTGATTTCACTTCCCACCTATCTGACAAGCATTCATGTCAGACAAGAATTCAAGCTGCACGGAACTTCTTTGCTCCTTTCATGAGTTCTGAAGCTAGGTATAGGTACAAGTAAACAGGCATACACATAAAGCAGGAAATTATAGAAGTTGCTTATTTCCTTATACAATAAGGTACTCTCTATGTGGTAAAGTATGAGCAAAATGGAAGGCTTGGGTCATTTTTCAACTGCATTCTTAAAAATGCAATAAAAAATATTACATGGTAGCTTAATTTTAAACCTGTGTACACGTATATGCCATGCATGTTAGCATGTTGGTTGCACAGTGTCTGAAAGTTGAAGAGATTAATTCAGTTAGATGCGAAAAGTTAGAAATTTTTGGTTCAACCTGAAAAATTAGTCTTGCCTAATTGTAGCACAGGATGGCAGACCCCTGGGGACACAGTCCCAGCACGGCCAGCAGGGCCATGGGGTTTGGGACAGGCTTACAGGCCAAGATATGGGTTCATGGGTATTTCAGTACGTTCTGTAATGCCAGCAGAACCTCAGTACTGGACTTCCATCTGAACTGTCCACTGTGAACACTTTCCATCTGACAGTGCTTGTTTCTTTCAAAGCAGTCCTGAAGACTCATGCTATCTCTTTAGTCTTTTAATATGTGTGTTAATATGTGTTGGTTGTGCTAGTTCTTGGCCAGCTCTTGCCAGTGTTTGTCCAAAGCAAGACTGACAATAATTCTTTCTTCTCCATTAGCCCCAGTCTAGTTGGCATTATCACACGAACACTACTGGTGACTGCTAAGCACCTTCCTCAGCAATTCCCTGGGCCCCTTTTTCCTCTCTAGTCATAGCACTCTGTCTGACCTTGTCTTTAAGGTGTGGACCTTTCACAGCAGTAGGAGAAGCAAAGGAAATGGCTGTAACAGCAGAAACATTCATGATATAAGCAACATTAAAGCCATTCTCCACTCCCTCTTCAAATCAGGTTAGGATGGTAAACTAAGATGTATGCTTGGTTTCAGCTCCCTTCAAGATAAGTTAATTTGAATACGGCACCAGTCATGAGCAGTTAGCTCATCTTTTTGTTTTCTTGACTACCTAAATGAGCACCTTTAATATTAGTCTTTTACTACAGACATCAAAATTTATAGAAATTAAAATGAAACAGTAGCTGCTGTTTATATACGGTTTATTTAAACACTTTTAAAGTGTTTATACATGGTTTATTTAAACACTTTTAAAATGTTGTGCATTTTTATTACTTTTCTACATAACCTTTTCATTACTAGATAACCATATTTTATATAGCATCAACAATTAATACTAAATCAATTAGTGAAAATTTCAGTAGTAATTAAAATCAACACTATTAGCTTATACAGAGAAAATAAAACAAATCTTTTGGGTTGCAAAAAGAACCCCATACAAATCAACAAAGAAATTAACAGAAAAGAAGATTTCAAAATCTTCCTTAATTCTTTGTCTCCAACTCAGCATGCAAATCCCAAACCCAGAATTGCTGTCTTTCTTATTGGAGAAAACTGCCTCTTGCTTTCCTTTTTTCCCTCTCAGAAATACAATACTTTTGTTGTTGCTTCTCTGTTTTCTTTTTTTACGTCTCTTTGTTGAGTAAATCAGTTTTATGACACTGTAGTCACAACAAAAAGATGTGTCAGTATTCATGTTCTTCCTGGAAAGGATGACTTACCCATTATTCAAGATAAATAAAGACATTTGTGTAAAATTAATGCAACTTTCTCTGGAAAAACTGCACTTCAGAATTTAATTTTCTATTTTATTTTTGCATTATAAAAATACATCTTAGACTGTGAATATTTCCACTGACATTCCTGTGGCTCCAGCATTTTCTTTCTATAAGCAATGTAACTCTGTGGCTTAAATTTAATATAGCTTTTATAATTATGCACTTATTTTTGTATGTTTGATGCCACATTAATGAGTAACAATGCATTCCCTTGTACTGAAGGGGCTGGTATAAATTTTCCATTCCAAGTACCTATAGGACTGAACTTTTCTACTAAAAGGTGAAAGCAAGACAAAGTCCTCAAAAATTTTCGTTTTCCATTGTCTGATTGAGTTGCAGAGTAAAGCCTCATTATTGGGAAATATTAAGCTATGTCATAACATATCATGATTCAAATTTTCAACATAAATGAGTCGTGCAGAGCATACAGGACATTGTCTGAGCTCAACTTTAGAAATAAAGTCTTTCAACAACTCTATTAGAAGCAAGTAATGAAAATTGATTATTCTCAGAACTGCTATCTCATGCAAAAAACTACAAGGGTCTCCTTAAATTAAAGAAATACAAATGAAAACTGCCACTAACTTTTCTTTTTTTTCATCTTCTTTTATGTGATATATATGCCCCATTAAGCCTTGTGTGAAAATCAGCAGCACTTTAGCTGAGCTGTTTTGCTTCTCTGCTTTAAACAATTTTAGCTTTTAAAACTTCCTCATTTCAACAAAAGGACCAAATTAGTATTTGGGAAAATAAAAGTTTGTTTCAATATATGTAAATGGAAACTGGCATCTCCCCTCCCATTATAATTTGTGCACACTGTGTTCTGTGTTTTCATTACTTCTTTGGTCAATAGTTGGTTTTGTTTCTCCTTTTTAGTGCAAGCCTTGTGCATATGTGTCAACACTTATATATTTGCATAGCATGCCTAGGTGTTCACATTTGTATACTTAAGCTGAGCATATGTGTGTGTGATTGGATGTCGGTTGAACCCGATGTCACCAGTTTTAGAAACGTCCATTAGCCTTTGATACGCTTTGGCTACATTTTTTCATAAAGTACAAACAAAACTTAACATCTATTTGAACCCATCTTGCTGAGACCCTGTTCCACCACTGCTGGCAGTAATTGTTTGCATGTGACCTTGCTTTTTGATTATGCTGAAATTATATTAAGGAGCAATCTTCGGGCAAACATTCTGGTCTGTTCACTTGAATACAATTTATTTAGAACTTTCCTGCATGCTTTGTCCATCATTTAATCTCCGTTTCTAAGGGAATTAATCTTGAGTTTCTTAGCTTCTAAATTATTAAAGTAAATACAGGCAAGAATGAAAAGAGAGAAGAAAGAACCATAAGAATCTTTCTTCCCTTTTATTCTTTAGGGAAAGGTACGTTCAGTGCAATGAATAAAACTATCTTTCATGTGGAAAACTGCTTTACCGGCAATGCAGAGTACTTTATTTATGAAGATGAGTAAGCTAATGCTCATTAAGATGAAATATAATGAAGTGTGGGGTTTTTTTAAGTCCTAGAGTTTTATAAAGACATCTGGGATTTGAAATACGATGAAAAATAAAGTACAACACAAAATGAGAAGAAGTTTTCATTATCAGAACAACCTAAAAAAAATAAAAAAGGGAATGCTTAAAATTAGTTTATAGGTTGAGATACTAGAAGAGTATCCCCACTTCCCAAATGCAAAAGTGATATTGATCATTAGTATAATTAAGGCTAAGATACATTCTCCAGAAAACTGGTCTGAATGAAGTAGCAGGAAATTTTAAAAAAGAAGAAAAAACCCAGGGGGAAAAAACCCCAAAACTGGGGACATGGAGCTATACCAGCTTTGTCTCCACTGGTCTACTGAACTCAGCAAGCCCCTAAAAAACCTGATGCACATTTACAGTCTATTTTATAATTTCTTATGTCTTTTTCTCATGAAATGCATGATTATTGAAAAAGCTTATTTTCAGACTTGAAATGGGAATTTGCAAATGTGCCTGTGGGACTTTTGAATATTGTTGTACAGACACTTCCCACAAAGAGGTCTCATATAGAAGATTTTTCTATTTCTATTACAACTGATTTTTTTTGTTTGTTATTAAGCTCCAATTACTTTTCCTCACATTTTGCAGCACTTATTATACTTCATGCTCATTAGCCTGTTCTTCAAGGTGAATTCACACTTTCTAGCCAGTCATCTGATTTTCATTGGTACATTAGATATTCTTCAGCTTTATGTAAAAGTGTGGATTTTGCATGGTCTGGTTATAGGTAGCAGGGGGTCCACAGAGGTGGCTCCTGTGAGAAGCTGCTGGAAGCTTCCACCATATCCAGCAGAGACAGTCCCTGAAGGCTCTGAAGATGGACATGCTGCTGGCCAAAGCTGGGCCAATTAGAGAGGTTGGTAATGCCTCTGTGATAACCTGTTTAAGAAGAAAATCAAAACAAAGTGGGGCATGCACAATTTTTTACTAGCCAGAGAGGAGGAGAAGGTGAGAACATTTGAGGGAAACAAAATGGAGACACCAAGGTCAGGGCAGAAGGAGGGCAGGAGGTGCTCCAGGTGCTGGAGCTGAGATTCCTCTGCAGGCCATGGTAAGACCATGGTGAAGCAGCTGTGCCCTGCAGCCTGTGGGGATCCACAGGGGATGCAGAGATCCATGCACAGCCCATGGGGATCCACAGGGGATGCAGAGATCCACCCACAGCCCATGGGGATCCACAGGGGATGCAGAGATCCACCCACAGCTCATGGGGATCCACAGGGGATGCAGAGATCCAGCCACGGCCCATGGGGATCCATGGAGAATGCAGAGATCCATCCACAGCACGTGGGATCCACGGGGGATGCAGAGATCCACTCACAGCCTGTGGAGGAGGTGTCCATGCTGGAGCAGGTGGGTGCCTGGAGTAGGCTATGATCCAGTGGGAGACCCATGGAGAGAGACACCCTGGTCCCAGGCTGGAGCAGCCTGTCCTTGGAGGACTGCACCCCATGGAAAGAGAGACCCATGCTGCAGCAATTTTGGGACTGTGTGCCCGTGGGAGGAACTCGTGTTGCAGCAGTTTTGGGAGGACTCCTGCCTGTGGTGTTGGAGCCACACTGGAGAAGTTGACAGAGAACTGGTTCCCATGGGAGGGACCCCACAGTCTCACAGAGGAAGGACTCCTCTCCCAGAGCAGTTGCAGAAAATCCTTGGGTGATGAACTGACCAAACCCCCATGCCCTCTCTCCCTGTTATGTCAGTGGGGAGGAGGGAGGGGGTGGGGTAAAAAGATGTTTTTAAGGGCTTATTTTACTTCTCATTATCCTCCTCTGACTCTGTAATAAATTCACTTTGAAACTTTAAACTGAGCCTCTTTTGCCCTTGAAGTGTTTTCTCACCGTCCTTAACTCATGAACCCCTTATTATTTTTTTTCTCTTCTCTGCCCAGCCGTGGCAGGGGAGGGTGAGCAAGTGGCTTTCATGGGTGCCTGGCTTTGGGCCAGTGTAAAACCATGACAAGTAAATTTTCTTCACACATTCTTTCTCCCCCAAAAAATAATTTATGAAATTATTAAACAGAATCAGTCTTGGGGCTTATCTTACTTCTAATACCTATCTTAATTCTAATATTCTGAATACCTCTAATAGCCTGAGTCTGAAGCATACTCTCCATCTCAAAAACTACGTGGCATCACATAATTCTTACTCCAATTCTCACCTTCTCCCAGATAGCTAATATGATATCCTGTGTTTTACTACACAAAATGATTTAATAAATCCAGGTCAGCAACTTTTCTGTGTTCCCATTTTCTCTAAAATTTTTTATCGAGAAAGCCATCAAACTTACTGTTATATACTTGCAGTAAATCCAAGTGCATTGTTAATGTTTCCCCTTCATAGTATAGACATTGTGGAAGACTTGGCCATGCACTGGTTTTGAATTGCAGAACTGACTGTTGCAGCCTGGAGTGGAAGAAAATTGGTTTGATTGTAGAATAATACCTTGATCAATTAGGGAAGTGACTTAATTAATTAAAATAGTATATGTTAAAGAAAATACTGAAAAGGCAACACAATCTAACATATGTTTTAATTAAAATATTAGATAAAATTTTGGCAAAATGAAAGAAAATAGAATAACTTAATTATGAATATTATTTATATAACTGTCTCTGAAACAAGTTGTGGGAACTGTATAGAAACTGTAACATATAAAACTAAGCATTAGTAGAGCAAAATATAAGGAGATGGAGACACTAAGGATGAAATGCTCATTTTGCTAAATTAATTATACTTCATGATGAACAGTCTTTCTCCCATCCAAGAAAATACTTCATACATCAAATGCACATCAGAAGCAATCCATTGTCCTGTGAGTAACATAATGCATTAATGTATTCTGCTGGGAAACATCCCAGGGTACTCAGAAACTCTGAGTACTGAAATAAAGGATATTAATGATAAAACAAAAGTGAGTGGCTGATACAGAATCTACTTTTTATTTATTCTGTACAGACACACAATTACTTCCTTTACTAAGCTGTGTTTCATGACAGCTCATTAAGAAGAGAAACCATGGAAAACAATTTTTGATGAAATATTTTTTATTATCTATGAAGGGATAACAGCTTTGACAAATAAGATAAAATTAAAAAACAAACATACAAAAAAAATTCAGTGAAGCAATTTGAATACTTCTAACAGTGGTTAATTGCCATAAAACCAGAATAAAATTATTTAGGCCATGTATAAACATGATATAAAAGGAATGCAGTATTGAATGCAATAACATATTTGTGATTTACTACTCATTTTGAATTAAATCTAATTCCCTTTCCAATTTACTAAATATCATTGAAATACCATTAATTTAACAAATGTTCTGTAAGTCTCACTCAACAGGTTATAGCATGGATGTGTCTGATCAAAAGTGTTTGACTTTGATTGCCCTAGCTATTCCACTACGGGCTTTGGTTATATGAATTTAAATAAATGGAACAATGTTGTAAAAACTACAAAATATCTTTGAAAGACACCTTCAGTTCTAGCACACTACCAACACTCTATAAGTGTCAGAAACAGGTTCAATTAACAGAGTGTGGTGAACAGCATGGGTATTTTTATTAAAAATTGCTTTAAGAACCTAAGAATAATATCCTTAAACTTTGATGGTGGATGTTTGCCATGACTTCTTCTGTCTTAGAATCTGGGGGTTTTAATTCCATTGCCCACACAGAAGTACCTCTAAACATTTGAGTTTGCTCCTGAGATTTACCTGTCCTTTCAGAAAAAAACGAACAAACATGAATTGTCTTTATGTTCTCTTTCATATGCCCACAAGAATATCTCAAACACCCTACAGCATCCCAACTCAAATAGACTTTAGGTGTGGATAGCAGAAAGGTGTTCTAAGTTCTACTTTTTTGTTAATCATCCTAGACTTCTCTTAGAGTCACCAGGAGAAATAAAGGCTCTGTAGGACAATTAATAGAAATTTGAGTTCTGATCCAAAACCATATGTATTTCCTTAAGTGATTACCAATCTACCTACTGCCTGTAAAATTAGCCGTGGTCAATCATGGACAAAAATTATCCTAATGATGAATATCTGAATGTATAAGGTTGAGAAAGAAGATCCCCATTGTTGCCCTGGTGTTTCAGCCTTCTGAGGCTGACAGATTCTTTTTACACTTTCTCACACTCTTTCTTCTAAACAGTGATTGTTTTACATTCCTCTTTGGAGGAAGAGAGCATTGATGGACTTATGATGGAACCAATGGAGTCAAGAGGTCTCACCATCACTGTCCAAGCCATGCTCATTGTTGGAATTCTATAAATAGACACGTAATGTAAATAAAGGGGTCTTTTCCTGCTCGACTTCTTTGGAGTCAGGTGTGAGTCTGTCTCTCTCTCTCTGTGTCCTAACAGCGACACCCTGCCTCGCCCAAGACTCTACATTAGCTCTGAAAGTAGAACTTGCGTGCTAGGTCCTTTAAGCCTTGCAACACTGAGGAGGACTACATTAGTCTACCTTCACATAATAATGATTGCAGCACAATGATTTCAATGAAAGAAGAGTCTGTGTGTCTTCACATCTGCACTAAGATATTTTCTTATTAGCTCCCTTGAAGTTCATACAGCTTATGTCAGCTGTTTTCTTTCTACTACTTTAGAAAGACTTCTTTGTCTTAAAGGTCAATGCCATAGAAAACCATTTTATATTGCTAGAGGGAAACTGTAAACAATCTCAGAAGTTAATAGGACAAACAACTAAAGAATATTCCTGAATTCACTTAAAATTTTACAGTGTATAACTTCGCAGTGAAACACAGTAAACTGCCATGACTAATTAATCAGATTTTCTTCAGGCTGTTCAAACTTGCACCAGAAATACATATTTGATTGCCATATTGTATATGTCAATATTTTACCTGCATAGCGTTAGAGTGGATTTCCCCACATCCATCAAAAATGCTACATTGAAATATTGGCGGTTTGAATCTGCTTGTAGCTGTGATATATTTGATTAATCTCCTTATCTTCAGGTCATAAAATTGATGGAAAGATAACATTTTGATTTAATTTAGTCATTAGGAAGAACTTTACCATCAAAAGTTTGTGATAGTTTACTACTGTCCTATTGCTTGTATGGCCTTAGTGCTACGTCTGGTCTGTAGAACCGAGGAATCCAGAGCTCTGAAGATATTACTGCCACATCACTACTGACTGTAGGTGGAGCTAAGAAAATAAGATGTGCAGTGAAGGGCAGAAACCGCTAAGATTTCTAAGAGTTCTAAGACCCACAGAAAAGTGATGATGAAAGTGCAGCTTAGTAAAACCAGCACAAGCAACAGAGGAGGCCACTGTGAACCTTGGATTGGAGAACTATGAAATGATTCCACAAAACTGGTATCAAACATGATCAGTGTAATCTTATCTCCATGAATATTTGGGTGTATCTCCATGAATATTTGCGTGTATCTCCATGAATATTCGGGTATACTGTACAATGAGATATAAAATATATTACATTTTGTTTGTGATCTAGAATGACAAATTTACAGCTGTCTCCTGTACAGAACATGGGACTGTAACATTTTGGGTACAGAAATAGTCAACTGGGTTCATACATTTTGCTCCTGTAAATATTGCTTTGGGACTGACCTAGTTGTAGAACTTAGTGTTCACCTAAAATTCCATCAGCTTAGTGGGTTCTAGGCTTATGCACATATATGTAGGAAAATATGCACTATCTACACACTTAAAGCATACAATAGATAAAGATTCAATATGATGAAATATTTTCTAAGTCTTGTTACAGAAAGATGCACATATGACATTTTTCACATTACTAGTGATTAAATTTGCATGTTCATCCTCATCACAGAGAAGTACAAAGTCCTGCACCTTGGAGAGAGTGACCATCTGCCTGAGAACAGCATAATAATAAAACGGCTGAAAAATAGTTTAGCTGAAAAGGACTTCAGTTTTACTGCAGGCACCAAGATTATGGTAAACCCAATAGTGGGCTACATCAGGAGGAGGAGAACCAATAAGTTGAGTTAAATCATTATCCCATTTTTATTAATATCTCATCTTGGCCCGGGGAGGTTACATTTGAATTACTGGGCCCAGTTCTGTTTTACTTGGCCCCATGGCAAAAGTGCCTCAAAAAGAAGGTCAAGCAATTGAGCAGGGCCCTGCGGACAACTACCAAGATGGTGAGAGAGCTTGAGCGTGACCTGTGAAGGAGGTCAGACTGAAAGAACTGGATTCATTTAGTCTGGTAGAGAGGTGTCTGATGATCTGTCATTTTAATTATTTGGAGGGGAATTTCAAAGAAAGCAGATTCAAATGCTTTCCTGTAGTTGCAGATGGTGTAGCAGAGTTGTTTTGAGGGGGAGATTAAACATCAGGAAAAACCTTTTCAGTTGGCAGAAAGTTCATCGCTGTAAAATATTGTCCAGAGGGGATGCATTAAAAGCCATGTCTGTGGATTTTTCATGCCTCAAATCTGACTGAACTGGCTTTGTCTTGATGATAATCCTGTTTTGAGAATGATAATGGACAAGGCATCTCTAAAATCTGCTTTAAGTAAGCATTTCTGGTTTTCTGTCTTGCATAGATGATAAACTCTGAGGACAGCATAGCCGTTTTACTTGAATTCATTAGATTTCAAACTTTATTTTATTATTTCAATATTTTAAAATCATTTTCTCAGGATAAGAGAGACATTAAGGAACCTTTTTTAATCTATTCTTATTTTTCAGTTACAAATAACACTATTCTGTTTTCTTAGCATTAGGTACAGTTGAGGAGAAATATTTGGGAGGTTGGTTTTTCTCAGCCTGTCTGAGCCCCACAAGTATATTTAAAGCTTAATCTTAAAATAGTTCATCCAAACAGAATGAATGGAAATGACATTGAAATTTGATGTTTACAAATGGAAGTAGCCTAGTAATCTCTTTTAACACTAAGTTTTATCACAGATTTACCACATATATGACTGCTTTGTTCATGACTTTGTAAGTGACACAAATATCCTCTTTTGATCTGTCACTTCTTAACCTAACTCCACATATATAAATATATGTTTGTATGAGTAATTTCCATTATTGAGAAGAAAGAAATCATAACAGCATGTCCTTTGGAAGCACTTTATCTTTCTATTATGTTTCTACATGTTTATCCAAAATAGCCTAAATCTAATGGCTTTGTTATATGTATTGAATTGTGCTCTCTGCTAGGGTTAAGAAGTGCAGTGGAAAAATAGACTGAGGTGTGGCTTCACTCAAAAATGCAAAATTTTAGCCTGTATAGATAATTCAAAAGATTTTTATTTTTAACGTTTTTATTTTAACCAAAAAATGCTTTATAACAAAAAATGGAAAAAGATGAATTAATGAATGATTGAACATAAAGAATCTTGGATACATAACTGAAGGTCATACAGTCCTATCAAATATTAATTCATCTGCAATGAACCATCTGGTTTTCTTATCTTCAATTTAAAAAATCAATTTAGTCAGCTACCCATCTGAATTTTCAGTATATGAAATCCAGCTACAGACTAAGTCTTCTGGTTTGATATTTATGAATTGCACTTCAAAACAGAGGCTTGTGTTTTAGTCATGTACAACATAGCTAATAAATATGCAGAGAATGGAAACATACTAACCTAAAAATATAACTAGAATGACATACTTATTTAGATTTAGAGGTAAAGATCCCAAGGCAAAAGTCTAGCTTTTCCCTTACTCATTTAAATTGAGTTCAAATTCAAACCTTTCCAGAAAATGGGAAACAAACAAATACTGCCAAGGCATAATAGATCCTTAAGCAAAATCTTATTGACACAAAAAGGTGACTTGAAATTTCAAACAACTCACAACAAAGAAGGGACATTAAGCTTCTGAGAGTTTCAGAGGGGACATGAAGTCCTGACACCATTTTTTCATGGAAAATTTCATACGTAGTTCAGTCACACAACTTGAAAGACTATCTAATCTGGATCAGAAATGCCATAGGAGTCCCACATCGAGGCCATCTGTGACTAACAGTGTAGGAGGGACCGTGATTTTGACCTTGTTGTACACCTGGGACAAGGATAGAATGCTACAGGCGGTAGGGAAAAATGAAGAGGTTATGTTTAAGGGCATGAAGATACTATTCTTTCTTGATGTAGGTCCAACCTCAGTTAAAAGAAGAGAACTGAATGAGAATTAAAAGGCTTCCATGAAAGGAAAGGTTATGGTCACAGTGCTCTGTCTTGCAAACTGAGAGTAACTTTTAATAACTGCACACTGGCTGAGTAAAATGGCAGCAAATAAGCTTTCATACAGTCAAAAAGAAAGCACCTAGGAAGACCCTGAAAGTAAAGACTGTGGAGAATGAATACATTGCTGTTTGGGCCTACTTGCATCTCTAGTTTTACATGGTCTTCAAACATCACATGGTCTGTTGTAAGCTTTATTCGGAATGTCCTGCTAAGTCACCAGCCACTGTAATCTTAAACAAGTAGGTAAAGGTCATATGTTAAATATACAGTGTCTACTTTAGTATTCTTTAAAGCTAGTACCAGTACTGGAATTTGGAGCGTCTTCTTGCTCTTATATGTATATTAATAGAAAATATAGACAAATTGCTTTGTTGCCTTGCTTTTCTTAACCAAATAACTGATTAGAAATCTAATGTATTTATTAACTTTTCTTCAACAAAAAGCAGAAGAAAAAGAAAAAAATAAACACCTCTCCACACAGTTACACCATTCTTTTCCTCTCCAAATGTCAAGCAAGTATTGGCTTTGTGCTAATTTCAGTCACTCATAAGATTGTTTTTATTGCCCTTACTAGAAGCTCTGAAAATTATAATGCTTATAAGAGTTTAATATTTATTTTTCTCAAATTATTAATAATAATAATAATTTTATTTTTCTAGTAGGTATAATAATATTTGTAATGGTTTATAAGGAACTTATATACTGTAACTATTTAAGACATTTCTTTTCTTGATACAATTGCGCATATATTCCAAAACTTACAGGCCTCTTTTCGGATGCAAAGGCATATCAACTCATGTTTATTTTGCTACCTACTGTCCCATCAACACCTACCAGAACTCTAGGTTTTTTTCAAGTTTTTAATTAGCCCAAGTTAATATCTAAATTCTGTATTGTTTCTTTTGTTGTTTTGGGATTTTTTTCCTGTCAAAGGAAGCCCGTTTTAAAATGTATATATATTTATTTTTTGTTGTGCTTTAATCTCCTTGGATTAAAATTTCGTGTTTTACCTTATCTTCAGAAGACCTTAGAAGTATGATTTATTTTTCTCTTTCAAAGATTTTTTAGTTCACACTCTTTTTGTCATCAAATATTATTTTTATTCAAATTGAGAGCTAGATATGAGGTGTGTCAACCTATTCAAGTACAATTATGCTATAATTACAGAGAACCATATTTTGTCCAGAGAATAGAGGAAGAAAGAAAATAAGGGGATTTAGATATTTGCTAAAAATCCTATTCTCTGTAGACAATAAACTAAAGCTACATGGCAATAGAAAAGCAAGCAAATTATAAAGTTCTTATTTCTTTTTTTAGAAGGAAAATTGTAGAAGTATTAAATGTATTTGCTGCATATATTTATAGGAATGTTCAAGAATATTATTTTTTCTTATTTAACCAAGAATACCAGGAATAGTTTTCTCTTTTCATTTATTTTATTTATTTTAATATTAAGTACAGGTAATTATTTATTTCCAATGAATGTGGAATCCGTAGAAGCATAAGAACAATCCTGCAAATACTAATAAGACTAAAATACAATCAGTACGAAACTAAAAATGTTTTCTTGTACTGCCCTTTATTCTTAATTCAAATACATGAGATAGAAGAAACTTTACAGAAAAGGATAACACAGTGTTGTTCACTAATGAGATAGAAGCCAGGAAAAATCCGCTGAGAAATTACTACATGACAAAATGTCTCAAACTTGGAAATGATGCTGAATATTTCAAGAGAGTGTTCACATTATTGTTATCCATGGGACAATTACTTTGTTTCCTGGCTGATGGTTCAACCATATGGCCATTTCAGCTCTTTGTAATCAAGTAAATGTGTTTTTTATACTAGAAGTTCATCAAGCAGACCTGATTTGAGATTTATACCATTTTGATTTTGAATGAGACAACTCTTCTTTTTCACTTCCTTTCATTATAGAGAAGCTACAACAGATTATAAATCCCCATAAAAGACAAAAATAACCTATAAAATCACCCAGTATTTCTTACAATCAGCTCCTGAAAATACATGGGGTAACATCTCTCTTAAAAGCTGTTGAATATACAAAACCTTATTAAACTAAAAGTACTGAATTCATTCCTTGAAATTAATTTCCTTAATTTAATAACAAATTAATTCCAGTCATTACAACAATTTTTAAAGGAAGAAACATTATTACAAAGGTAAAATTTTAATTTCATTAAGCAAACATTAATTTTAAGCCTGAGAGCCAGTCTTTTCTTTTTCTCCTCTCTGGGGCCTTTCATTAATTTTGAATCAAACACATTCTATGAGGGTGCATTATAATAACTCATATTTCAATGAAAAAATCTCATTTTAAATAATTTTCTGTTTAAATGTTCTGGGCAATGAACCTGCTTATTTGTGAAAGACTAAAGTCAAAGCTCATTTTACTTAATGGAAAAGTTAAGCCTGTGATAGAGTCTAGAATGAATTCCATTTACTTTGACCTTTAAGTTACACATGCTTATGAAACAACAAACACTGAATCTTTGAAAATTAAATTCAGAAACACTAATTTTAACTAATTCAAGGAAAACTGAATAATTAGAGGTGGGTTTAAAGTTTTGACTCATATATTAATATAATGGACCAATATGTCCTTAACTCCTTTTAACCATGATTATCTTTGAAGTATGCCTTTGAAAGATATACATTGTTAAGGACATTTTCTTTTGATAAAGAGTATTTATCTAAGATTTGGAATATATTGCATGATTGTTAGTCTTCCAGGAGATGACACACCGGCCAAACATTGACTCTTTCATACCAGGTATGCCTAAATTAAAAAAAAAAAAATAGATATAGATATAGATATAGATATAGATATAGATATAGATATAGATATAGATATAGATATAGATACATATTGTTATCTATTACTTACAGACTGTGTAGAGGGCAAGAAGTGTTTAGGCTGCCTTGTGTTATCCTGTGTATTAATGGCACAGAAATATTAAGTAGTTCCCACAATGAAAGTCTGAGTAATTTGGTTCTTTTCAAAGATTATCAGATGGTCAGGATGATGCTTTCTTTAATTTCTAGAGTTGCTCTGCATTGTCAGCACACAGCATCTCTCATAAAAATTCTCCTTCCATATCTTACTGCAGAGAAATGTTACTAGTTTATTTCTATCTCTATTTTGATTTAACTAGAAGGATGAAAAGCAAAATTAGAGACATAGTTGAAATATATTTTACATCATTATGGCATGAACACTTTACCTATATATGTTGAGAAGTATGGAATATAGGAATAACAACCTGAAAAATGGAATATAAATTCTAGTATGAGAAGGTCTTAGCTGAGTATAGAATGGGCAAATCTTTGATTACATTTGATTCTATCCAATTACATCCTATTTTGAAGCATGTCAGTGTTTCAGTGTCTACCCATACTAACTGGATTCTGTTGGTAAATTTTTATTTTACTCCTTGAGACAAATTAAATGCATATTTGTTCTTAAATACTAAGGGATTTAATGAGCAATCATAGAATGGTTTGGGCCAGAAAGGACCTTCAATATTCATTCATAAACCTCTTGCCAGGGGCAGTGACACATTTCAGCAGATCAGGTTGCTTAATGCCCTGTCCAGCTTGGCCTTAAACTCTTTCAGTGATGGGGCATCCACAATTTCTCTGGACAACCTGGTGTTAGAGTGTTTCACCACACTCACTGTAAAAAAAAAATTATTCCTTATTTCCAACGTAAGTCTATCCCCTTTCAGTTTAAAACCACTACCACTGTCCTATTTCAACAGCCCCTCTTTCATCATCTTTCTCATGAGCCCTCTTTAAGTACCAAGAGGCCCCCATAAGGTTTTCCCAGAACCTTCTTTTCTCCAGGCTGAACAACTCTTGGCCTTTCTTCATAGGAGAGGTGTTACAGCACTCTTACCCTGGTGGAGGACCTTGCATGTGCCTTCCTTGAACTTCACATAGGCTTTGGGCAGACTCCTACCTTCATAAATGATTCTTCAAGGAGTCAGCAAAGATACATAGCCAATTCCTACGAGCCAATTACTCATAAACCCTTTCAGCAAGACAGACCTTGTGGACAACATCATCAGATTGTTGCTGATTTCATTCCCCAGCACCAATTCTGTTTACCAGAAGGAGGCCCTGAGGACTTTAATTCCATTATTCTCACAAGAAGATATTTAAGCATTTCTTACCTCATCAACAAACTTTACTGTCTTATATGGAATGAAGATATATAAATATATTTATATCTCATATCCTTCCGTAGTTGGGCCATCTTGCCCTTCATGCCATATCAGTCCTTGGTCACAAATTACTGCAGAACTACTACAATGTGAATTTTCACTTCAATTAATAAAAATACAGCTTTTCTGAGCACATATAAGAGTACTTCCTAGGTGCAATATTTCTGAAAGAATTATGTACAGCATTAAAAATACTTTTACACACTTATTAAAAATAAATAAAAATCACAACGCTATTTAAAAATCATCAAGCTGCATAAATAAACAGTTGCCAATTTTATCTGGAGCTCTTCTGAACTTTAAATTGTCTGGTTTAATTTTGAAGGGTTTCCTTCAAAACCGATCCTGTAAAGTATGTCAAGTAACTAGTGCTACTTTGTAGTCTAACTTTTAGATAGTGAGGGCTTATATGGCCTTCAAAATAGGTGCATTTGAAAATGACTGGTCAGAAAAAAAGATAAATAACATTGAAGAATTGATTAGAAACATAAATTCAGCCTCCCAATTTTTTTTAGGTATGTCTCAAACTCCATGGCTAATGGAAACACATTTCCAGAGTATTATTCATCTAAACTTTTAGGTATCTGTTTGATATTAACATAGAGCACTTTTCTCGTTACACATTTATCTTTATTTGTTATGAAGAAAATATTTGCTGACTAGCACAGGCTTAGATATTTATTATTTCAAGCTCAAACTCAGTTCTAAATTATCAGTCTGAGACTTGGACAGAAGAATTCCTGTCTAATGAGTACCCTAACAGTTGATTATTCAATGGTAACCTTTCTTCTTCATGAGCTCTTTCACCCTAGATCTGAGAAAATTCAGCTGATGTGGTCACTGTGATCAATATTATGCATATTTCAGCACATAGATGTTTACTGAAACGTTCCTCATCAGTTCTAGCAGACTCCATTACCAACTGCTGCACGAGGAGTGGAAGTTCAGTTCACTCAGCTAATCCTCCCCACCTGTACATTCTGTCAACTTTTCATTTGTGAATTAATTCAAGCTCTCTTGAGACTGGAGAGGAACTCAAGGCACATACCTAATTCAGAGCATGTTTCTACACACAGGCACAAAGCCATAGATGTTTCCTCTTTCTTCTGTGTACTATTAGACAGATTTCTACTTTTTCTTCACCTCTGATAAGATTAAATGACTAGGATTAGAAATGATGGATCAATAATTCTGTTAGGAAAAAGAAATTGTTTTTCTTCATTCTGACTTTATTTATTTGAAATAGTTGCTGTTACTAGCACTCAGTGTGCAGCAGGATAGCTTAGTACCTTTACATGGTGTTCTAAGATAATAAGTACAGATAAATCACTGTAATCTGTTGTGGGTTGTGGGGGATTTTTTAAATTTTGATTTTTTTGTTTTGTTTTGTTTCATGTATTTATTCAATTAAATCACAATTAGGAATGAGCTATAACTTTGTGCAGGTACTTGCAACTATATGCTACTTCTCTACACATCCCCTCCTCCTCCTCCCATTCATAACTTCTGAATCTGTGCGATTTCTGCCAAGTTTCACAAGGTCTCTCAAGGGGCCAAGGCAAACCAAGTTAGTTGCTGAATACTGCAGGAAGTATATAACCGAAATTTTTATAAAGCCTAGTTTAAGTTCTGGTGTTCACAGAATGACAAGTTTTAAGGTTAAAATTTAAAAGTTCCTCTAATGCTTATTTACTCATTTTACAATTATAATGACAGAAAGAAGCTTTAGTTTGTTTTGTGTCTTTAACTTTGTTTACCAAAAAGAGCTAATTAGAAGAAATATTATTTCTCTATAATGCCTAATAATCAACTATGTTTTTATCAATTTACAAGGAATAGGAATGAGTTTTTGATTTCATTTCTTCCGTTGTTCCATTAAACCTAGCTTTTATAACATTTTCCTTTGCCTTGTTTCTTCCCTGCTCTCTTCTACTGTGATGTTTTTTACTAATTCCAAAGACACTTGGAGATAGGCGTTTTACATAGACCCACCCCCTCCTTGAAATTTTGTGACTTGTAGAAAAGAACAGCACAAATCATTGTCTCAGAAATAAAAAATGCTGCAGATACAAAGAATTGTCCTTTATATTTTGACAGGACCTAAGAGTGCAGAAGACTCATTACAAGCAAAACCCTGGATAAGTGACTAGACTGAGCACATGGTGTTCCTACTTCTCTTCTTTACAGTAAACTTGCACCTGGGAGACAAGCTTATGTAGCTCAGTACTCAATCAACAATTTAATTGTATTTTTCAGTCTGCTGTTTCAAAGACTATATCATTTGACTCTTGTCAGATAGAGAAATATATCATTGTAAGACTCATTTATATATCTTGAAGCAGTTAGGACATTACTGGAACTTTTGGATAAAGTGGATTGGTATAGTCCTTAAGAAGTCTTTGCAGATTTGAATGGGGCAGATTCCTCTTCTTTCATGGAACTATATAAACTTCACTGAACTTGTCTTTTTTCCAGAGAAACAAATATTTTATGAGCTAGAAAAGACTAAAGGATAAATTTCATTTTAGGTAACGATATTTTAAAGCTTACAGATCATATGAGTATATCTAAATTCTGTAACAAAAACTGAATGCATAGGATTTTCTCATTGAAATAAACGAGACGTGTTGTAAGACTATTGTAAGCAAAGACTGTAGTCACTAAATTCAAAAGTTACAGGATCAAGTTGAAATATTTAATTTTGCCAATTTTTATTCTAAGCAATTTATTATCTCTCAGATATTAAACACTCATTTGTAGTTCATTAGCTAAGCATTGTTGATCTATACATGTCTTACTTAAACGAACATTTTTGTCTCCATTACCTTTCAATGTACAGAAGATCAAAGTAATACATTTTTCTACATATAATAACTTTATTTTAATAACAGCTATTTTCCCGAAGCTAGCAACTTCTTTCAAGTATCAGGTGAATGGAAAGGTGCAGAACAACTTTATAGAAATAAATCTAATGTTATACATTACCTTATACCTTGAAGTAAAAATATTTTGAAGATGCAGTTTTATAGAGTTGTTGTGGCAGAACTTCTTCTGTTTTAGTCTATGGCCATCACTCCTTGTCCTGTTGCTGGGCACCACTGAAAAGAGTGTGGCACCATCCTAGTGACACCTCCTTTTAGGCATTTATGTGTTGATGAGATCCCCTCTCAGTCCTCTCGCCTCTAGACTAAACAGACCCAGCTCCCTCAGCCTCTCCTCATAAGAGAGATGCTCCAGACCGATCATAATCTTTGTGGCCTCTGCTGGCTCTCTCCAGTAGCTCCTTGTCTTTATTGGACTACAGAGATGGGAACTGAACACAGAGCACCAGGGCTGAGTGGAAGGGCAGGATCTCCTACCCTCACCTGCTGGACACTATCTTCCCAATGAATCCCAGGATACCATTGACCCTTCTGGCCACAAGGGCACACTGCGAGCTCATAGTTAACTTGTCATGCACCAAGACTCCCAAGATAAATCTATCAAAAGCCATTTTATAATTCAGCTAGGTAATTAGCTTTATTCTGAGTTTCCATGTTGATGTGAAATCCAAGACAATGAAGCTATGGAGGTGAACAAGCCAAAGTTCTGTCTCTTTTTATCTCAATTTATATAAATAGACCTTATAGCTACATTTCTTCTTCTTCATTTAATTATACATGTCCACTAGATAAAACACATAAAACATCTAAACTGTCTCACTTGTTCAGTAATGGAGTTCCAACAGACCACTGGAAATGGGGAAATCAACCTCAGCTTGTTTGACAAAATCAGTTCACAACTGGAAGCCAGAAAACAAACCTCTATAAATCTGATCTCTTATTATTGTCTGACTGTTTTTTATTTCTACACTGAGGATTTTATGAGATACACATGAACCTTGATTTGCCATGTATGGATCAAACACTTCTTCGTTCATCATGAAAAAAAATACATTTTTCTCTTACTTGCTCCTTCGTGTCATTAAAAAGCTAAACCAAACTCATCACTGGGCCATAAGTATATATCTTTGATTTTCAGATGAATAGAGTTCAATTGCGAGAACTGCTTGTATGTTTTTATTTTTTTCTTTCTTTTTCCTGAATAATGTATACATTTAAATTTTTTTATTGTAAAACTTATATAAAATATTGCTATTCTCTGTACAAAAAGAATAATATAATTTTAAAATTAAATTTATTGTGATAATTATTTATAATAATTCATAACTTTGACTAATAATTCATTTCTGAAATTGTAGTGGCCTATATTGACACATGTTGTATTTCATACTGTGCCTTAGAAAGCCTTATAAGAGAACTGATGGTTAAAAATTGCTTAAAGCTGTTTGTTACCATGGAAAATCTGACCATCCCAAAATATATCCCACACAGTTTCTGCTGCAGAATTGACCAAACTCTGTATTGGTAATACATGTAAGTAATGTGCATAAACTGTTTCTAAAGATTCATAAGTGGTCAAAGAGAACTGATGTTTACAAATAGTTATGGTGGTTCAGAGAGGCTATGCAGTCCTTTTAAGGTAATAACTATAGATGCTGCAGGTGCTTGGTCAGGCAGGAGCATGGGCTTGCTGGATATAAAGATTCATTTAAGTCATCTTAATAAATCTCATCTGATCCTGCTAAAAACCCTTCCACAGAGACCTTAGAAAGGAAGAATCCTGTAACTCTGGAAAGCCAAAGAATGCTGTCTGAAATTCAGACTTTCCCCTTAGTGACCCTTGATGTTATGTCATCCCTATACTCTATATCTATTTTTATTATTGCATCCTCTTTTATGAAAAGGTTCCTTAGCTGTGTGGTCCCAGTTAATTTTTTTCAAGTAAGAGTGAAATTCCCATTCCTCACCTCTCCCACAAGGAAGATTTCACGAAAGCGAAAACTAGACCCTGCATGACCTTTGTCCAGTCCTGGCTCTTTAAGAAAACACCTGTAGGTTTATATAATTGCATGTGTCTCTCTGCACCTGTATATCTATTTATGTGTTTATACAGATTTATAAAATGCATATTGACATATATGTGTATACGGGTATATATGGCAGGAGGAATTGGAAATAGGTGATCTTTAAGATCCCTCACAACTCAGACCATCCTATGATTCTATACAGAAACCAGATATTATTTGCTGTAACCAACAAAGTTATTCTAGGTTCTACTATTTTTGTGTGTTGTAACATCTCTAAAAGTTGATGTATGAGTCAGCACACAGGCCAGTAGCCTGTGAGACAGCCACCAACACACAGCTAAAACACCGACTAAACAAATTTCCATTGCCTTGCTTATAAAGAGTGTCTGTTTCCTTGCAGGGGAATCCCTCAAGGAACACTTGGGCAGTGGTACACAAGCAGACATCCAGGCACTGCTAAACTTGTTCTGTGCTGGAGCATCTTTGGCCTCCTGTTCACACAGGTTTATCAAGGGTTATTTCAAGATGCAAGGTCCTTTACAATCCTCGCCAGTGTTCTGCTTTTAACCCATTCCTCCCAACAGCTATTTGTTTTCAGTGGGGCAACAGAAGTCTCAAAGGGTATATATATATATATATCCATACTTCTGAAGAAAAGATAGACAAAGGAAAAATTTGAACACTGTTTGGGCACTGCGTATTTCCTATCTCTATACTTCCCACCTCAATTTTGAGCCAATCCAACTACATCTCTAGTATAAATATGCCACTGAGCCTAACCCAAAATAAGGGGAAATAAAGTGAATATATACCACCATAGATTTCAGAGTCAGGGACATGTTCATGGTTTGTTTTATTTTTCAATTTATTTATCATAATAGACAAAGGCAAGCTGTTTGGCTCCCCTGGATTTCAGGAGCACATCAGACTACATACATTTTTGGCACAAAAGTCAACTATTCAGCAATTGCCAAATCAGCTGTGACTCTGCAATAGGTCTCATGGGATATGAAAAAGATTTAAGTAAGCAAGGAAACAGATGCTCTTTGTACAGGTGAGAGCATATGTTGTTTTCTCCATGTGTCCAAAATTTCACAGTGTTATGGTTTCAGCACTGAAGTTCAAACTCTGATACATGTATACACGTTCAAACATGAACCAATTTGTATTTAACTTTCCTTCTAAACAAGCTTTCTTCTTGCAGTTTACCGTGAACTGGTAGTACAAGTATTCATACACCAAAACAATTATCTGGAGAAGTTTCAGTTTTCATCAGCAAATGGTATTCAAATGGGGTCTTTTGGTGGTTGTGGGATATTTTTAGTTAATATCTGGTTTCACTTGTTTATTTTCCATCCCCTATATTGGTCTTTCGGTTTTCAGTCAAACTACACATTAGCCTCCCCAAATACTAGCATTTCAGCTTTCTCTGCACAGTTTTTTCCCCTCTGATCTATTTGATGGTTTGTATACTCTATTTTTATCAGCGTTTTGTCCTTAATTATGCCTTCTTAGATCAAACACAGACATCTGTGCTGTCTTAAGCATTATATGAAGAATTATTTCTGGCACAGATTCCCTCATGCATAGCTTAAAACTAAGAGCTGTTACACTAGTAGTGTTCCATACTAGAATAATTTTGCTCAACTCTCATTGCAGTTATAAACTTTGTAAGTGTTGGAGAGAAAATGGGTATTATAAAAAGATTTGAGAGACAACAGCTGTGGACAAGCTGTACAGCTGGCACATTTCAATTCATCATAGCTGTAGAATGCAACAGACAAGTGTAGTTCATTCCCAGCTTTTGATTGATTTCCTTAAAATACAGAATTACTCAACACAAGTGAGATTTCTGTCTTTTGAATGAAAGAAAGGAAAAGAGAAAGAGAAGAGAGGAAAGATAGAAGAGGAGAGTATGGGAGGAAGGATCTCTCTTTATATAAAGACATAAGTAATATATTATGTAAAGATTTTTTCAGTCCTTTAATGGTTTACCTCAGAAACATTGGTTGAGTTAGGGGAGGAGGGGAATATCTGCTGCTCTATCATGAAAAAGTGCTACATTTGGCTCAAAGACATTTTTAGCCATGCATATTAGTAATGTAATCTCCCTTCCTCAGATAAAAATAAAAAATAAAAATTTAAAGTTTTAACACCAAAAACTTCTGTAAAGATGCTCACATTTAAAGCAAAATATCAAGAATTTCAAGATATCTTGAAAAAAAGAATCTAACAATCTAAGCAATGGTTAACTCAGCAAAGTCATACAATCAATTTAAGTGATTTTTCTTTTTACAGGTTCTACTTTAGTTATATTAATTTTAAACCTGCAGAAAGACTTCAGGGAGAAAATATAATTAGGATTAACTGAAAACATTCTGTAAGTAAAACAAACTTCATTACACAAAGACACACAACCTATGAGTCAGACATACACTTCAACACAAGATCACACATATGTGCAATTTAGTTTCTGAAGGTGGGTATTTGTCTGCAAGATACGTGTCCAGAATTCCCACTGTAGTTAATGAAATCTGGAAGTCTATTCAGCTTACTCTAAAAAGATTCTTGTGTTTGATCAGTTGAAAATTTTCCCAAGCTTCACTGATTGTACAGACAAAGTCTTCACAGAATACAGAGGAATTTAGATATCTATCACATCCCAACATAACTGAGGTGGAGAAGAGTAGCTTAGACATCACCACCCAATATCCTTGTCTGTATATTAAACAGATGTGGATTTGATGTGTGGAATTTTTGATGGATGAATAACTGGCTGGGCAGCCATATCCAACTAATTCTAGTCAGCGACTCTGGGTCCAAAAGGAGAATGCTAAGAAGTGATGTCATCAAAACTCTATATTGCAGCCAGTATTGTTGATGACATAGGGGTTGGGATTGAGTGCATCCTCAGCAAGTTTGCAGAAGACACCAGGCTGAGTGGCACAGCTGATTCTCTTGAGGGACAGGATGCTGTCCTGAGGGATCTTGACAGGCTTGAGGAGGCAGACCATATGAAACTCATGAAGGTGAAGAAGCAATGTGTGCTCACAGCCCAGAAAGCCAAATGTATTCTGGGCTGAATACAAAGTGTGACCAGCAGATTAAGGGAACTTAGATTCCCCTTCTACTCTGCTTTTGTAAGACCCCTGCCTGGAGTACTGCATTCAGATCTGAAGCCCTGTGTTCAGGTCTGGAGCAAAAGGACATAGACCTGTTAGAGCAAGCCCAGAGGTGGGCCACAAAAATGATTAGACAAATGGAGAATCTCTCCTATGAGAAAAGACTGGGAGAGTTGGGACTGCTCAGCCTACAGGAGCGAAAGTTCTGGGAAGACCTGATTTTGATGTTTGAATATATAAACTTATAGGAAAGAGGAAAAGATACATTTTGCCAGGGTCTGTAGTGACAGGACAAGGGACAGTAGTTTTGAACTGAGAGGTGGTAGATTTAGATTGGTTAAGGAAGAAATTTTTTACACTGAGAGTGATGAAACACTGGAACAAGTTTCTCAAAAAAGCTGTGGATGCCCCATCACTGAAAGAGTTCAGGGTCAAATTGGACCTTGGGCTTTGAGCAACCTGATCTAGCAAAAATGCCCCTGGCCAGCATTAGCAGGGGAGTTGGAACTGCATGATCTTTAAAAATGTGAGAGACTAAAATGTTGTAGTTAATGGCTTAAACATTGTTATGAAAGACTTTTTTCCCATTATGACAAAACTATTTAAAGAAGCTGCAACCACCTAAGCTCACCCTTCCCTGAATACACCTCCTGAACTGGAAATTCAGACTGTGAGTTAAGTTGCCTAAAGGAATTTGAGATAAGACAAAGGTGACACTACTGTCCATTTATCTCAGGTCTAGGCAGAAATAAACAAGGCTGAGGGAAAAGAATTTATCCACAAGAAAATCAAACCAGCAGCTGTCCTGAAAATCATCCCTGGCTTGGTTTGGAGGGAGGCCATAGCCCACAGGCCTATCTGCTGAGGCCAGGTTTGCAGAGGTTCCCCCACAACCAAGGGGGGAGGAGGATAGTTTTGGGGATGTGACATAACCTCTGGTAAAGGGAGTGAACACCCATTCTCCCTTACACAAACTGGCTCTGCTGTAAAACCTCCCACCCCAGGGAGGCCACATCCACGGGGCATTCATGTGAGGGGCAGCTGAGGGTGTGTCATAATCCATCAAAGTCCCCCAAAATATCCTCAGACTGACTCCTGGGCCCTTGCACCGGAGCACTGCCCGTGATGGGAAGAGATGCAATAGACCCAGTCTGTTGCAAGGGACAGTGTCAAGCCTGCCCCCCTCCTCCCTCAGGGGAGGTACCTGGTCATTCCCACCTGGATGTTACACGGACCAGAATATCTCTGATTTCTTCAAGTTATCTACATCATTATGCCCCTTCCCTGGCTATTCCACATCCCCTAATCTGTTCATGGGGGGATAAGGAGAGGAACAAAGTAGGTCTTGATGCTGCACCCACTTTTCAGCAAAAACTAGAATGTTAATGTGTTATCAGTATTCTTTGGGATAAAAAATCTAACACAGCAGCATACGAGATGTTATGAAGAAAATTAACTCTATCATAGCCAGACCCAGTACAATATTTTGCGATTTAATTTGCAATTTTGCTATTTGGCACACAATTCTTATTTCAAAACTAAATCAATAATTCTTCCAGTAATTCTACTGTTCTATGATAGTTCTCTTTTTATTTCTTACTTCTTTATTTTGTCCCCATAAATAGTGGCATATAATTTTGCACCATGAAAAGCAAAATACAAATTTAGAGTGGAAATTGCCTGTGGTTAATCTGCAGTCTTATTGATCATTTTTTTGTTAGTTTATGGCTGGAGCTTTTTTAATAATTTAGTAAGATATTTTTTTCTCTTTTGAATCTTTAAAATGGGACATAGAACGATGTATTTTTGTTACTATTGTATATTGGACAACCATAAGATGGTATTGAATCAAATCCACATGCTAACACCAGAAAACAGGAAATTACTAGCAGATTCAGAAACTTTTGAGCATTTAACTTGATTTTTATTATGCACTGTTATTTCAAAAAGAATTATTTATGTGTTGGACAACTTCTGGCAAAGAACAAAATAATACCACAGGAATAATTCTAAAGAGCCAATATTTTAAAATGTAAATCTTAAAAAAAACCAAAAAAAACCCAAAAAACAAAACCCAAACCAAAAAAATACCAAAAAACCCCCCCAAAAACCCCCAAAAATAAAAAACAAGAAACAAAACAAACCAAACCAAACAAACAAACAAACCCACAACAAAACAGTTTAAAAACAAAACAAAAATTGCAATTTCAGAACAGCATCAAAATGTGTGGGGACAACAGATTACTGAGAACCAAGAACTTTCATAGGCAAAATAAAGGGCTAATGAACCCCCCACATACTTCAAATGCTACTAGAATGACAGCAATATGGGTAACACTCAGGAAAGATCTGAAGTTTTAGAATATCAGATAAAATTGTGCATTAGTATACACATGAGTCTTGAGGGGGCTGTTACTACAAGTCTTGGTACTGAAATACCAAACAAACAAATATCAAAGAGACTGCAAGTTCTAGATTGAAAGAATTAAGACCCAAGACCAAAGATTTATCTCCCTTCTCTATCAGAACGAAGTGATGTTATAATTCTATATGAACTGCATGTAGCCAGAAAATATAGTAGTAAATATGTTGTGTATTCATTTCATGAAAAGCGTTGATATTTTCATTATTTGGTCACAAATAAAAATTGATTACAATCACTTTAAATTACTGTCTAGAACACAGTTGGAGTCAAAAGACTAAATAGATAACAAAATTTGTTAAATATTGATTCAGCAAAAATGCACATACACATGTACACACATGAACACACACATGCACACACACATGCACACACAAAAAAACAACATTTTGACATGTCTGGAAAGTAAAGTAACTGAGACCAGACATAAATATCTTTTTAAAAGAGAGAATATGAACACCATAAAAAGAAAATAGTAAGAATTTGTCTATAATAAAGAATAAATTACACTAAAGACTAAAGGTTCTCTGTTAGGACCTAAATAAATAACTGAATAAATTTGGCCAAACATGAATGAAGATTTTTTTCTAAGCAGATAGGAAATATCACAATGTATCTACATACAAAAACTGACAGACTAACACAGAGAAACCACAGAAACGTAAGACCTTCACTATTGTGAAAAGCACTTAAATGCTGAATCCATGACTTTCTCATTCTATTCTGATCTATTGCTGATAGCAATAGAAATGTAGTAAGATTGATGTTAACTCCCAAGCTAAAGCAAGAAAAAACATCTATTAAAGAGCAAATGACTGAGCTACACATGTGCAAATTCACAGGCTCTGCTAAAATATACCTTCAAGAATTTTTGAAGTGCTTGTTTATTTCTGAAATGCTGGTAGTTATTCATAAACTCTATCAAAATAATAATGACTCTTCTCTTTGATAGCCAGCCAGTGTTATCTATATTGGTTTTACTAAACCCTTTGATGCATTCACTCATCCTATTGTAATTTTCAGAATTAGGCTTTTCTAAGTTAATGGCAATTATAATTAATACGGTGGTTGAAAATCATTCATTAATGTTGAAATTAACCAACATATCTGTCTCTCTCCCCAATGTATATGCATTGCAAAAATGAAAACCTTGATGACATTTTTCATTTCAGAAGCAGAAAATTATGTTTTTAAACTTTCATTAAGATATCATTTTTTGTTTTAAATATTGAACAGAAGTATTTTTTATATTCTAAAAAATATTTTGCATAGAATGCAATTCCAATGCTGTAAAGTGCCAATATTTTAATACCACTCAAAAGAGACAGGAAGAATAATTTCTGCTTGAACTGAATCAATTTTTTTTAAAAAGGCACAGTTGCTGTTGCTGCAGGGGACCCAAATAAATGCCAAGTACTGGGGAGATGTCATTTCACTGAGAACTAAACTGTTGTTTCTCTATTGAGGAGCTTATAAAAAAAAGCATTTGTTCAAAATTGTTGATTATGATATCTGTCAAACTAAAATATTAATTTTTCACTCTGTTTGACATCTAAATTAAAAGATATATGATGAAGAGAAAATCCATGCAGGAGAAATGCATAATTGGTTGGAAAAAACATCCTTCCAATAGTTATTAGTAATAGGCTCCCAAACTGGAAGATTATTCCCTGTCGTACCTCAAGAGGTCTTTTTTTTATTTTCAGTGTTGTTTACCGATTTTTAATTTTCTGTATGAAGAAAAAAAAAATATTATACACTTTGAATGGCTAGACTAGAGTTCATAATTTTCTAAGTGAATAAATTTAATCTCTGGTCCATAATATTGATGTATAAATTTAAAAACATTTGCTTGGAAAAAAAAAAAGACATTTCTTTATCGTATTGACTTCCAGGCTATCCTTTAGTAATAAAATGCCCCAAGGACCAAGGATATGCGCATAAATGTAGGCATATACATGTCAGGAGGAGCCTAAGAGAGGTGATATGCTTCTTAAAGCCAAATAGTTATGCATGGGAGATGAGCCATCCAGCCTGCAGAAAATTAGTTATGAATTAATTATTCCATTCACTTAGAGGAAGGAGAATGAGAAACATAAGGTAATGAACTTTGGGAAAATTTAAGAAGCAATAAAAAAAGTAAAAGCATTTAACTTGAAATTTAGTTACACATACATTTGTAGAATAAACTTTCGGAAAGTGATATGAAGGTTCCTCACTCATTTCAAAACACTGAAAATTGTGCTGTTGTTGTAAAAAAGAGAAAAGACGTTCTGGGAATACTAATAAAAGTATTGCATGGAAGACATGAAAAATGCTATGGCTCTTTTCTGGAAGTATGTGGTCAGTTTCTGTCATCCTCCCTTCAAAGACGAAAGTACACTGGAGAGTGATATCTTTATTTTGTGATGCCTGAATGCATACATACAGACATATATACTTTTGCAGACTGTCCAGACACAAGTGCTCATGTTCCAAAATGACATAGTGCAATCCAGCTTCGTCCAGAAATTGCGTTGCTACATTGGATGTCAGTGTGATTGAGATAATCAGCCCAGTTTCTCAAGTGTATCATTATGTTGGCAGCATCAGAGGCTTTGAATCAAAGCTCTTCAATGTTGAGCCAGTTTGGACTGGGAGAACATGCTTGAGTCCATTTCTGTGAGACATTATAGTTATATTTCCAGGGGTACTGGAAGTAAAAGACAGTAAATATACTACAAATGAAGTATGAACAGTTTGGAAAAAAACGGAATTAAAGAAAGTAACCTTGTCTTTCAAAATAGTTTCATGGAATGAAGAAAAGCAAAAAGTGTGGGTCATACTGTGATTTTGTATGTTATTTTAAGATTCATTTTGCTAATTTGTTAAAGGGTAGTGGGAAATCCACTGTAAGTGTCAAAGTGTTAGTTTTCTATCTATTATTTCCCTGAAGGCATTAAAATGTGATTCACTGACACATCCCAGGCAGCACAATTTAAACATTTGTTTAAAAAATCTGTGTAAAAGACATCAGCTAATCGTAACAGGATAGTAGCTGCTTCACTTGCAAACACGACCTTCAAATCCAAAGCAAAAGGTCATCATTTTCTTTAGTTCTCAAAAACATTATGTGAAAACCTTTCCAGCTTCTTGACTTTTTCCTTAAATTCAGTCACAGGTGTGTTATGATTTTCAGCTTTGTTCTTTTACAAATTGACTTTCTTCTAAGGTTTTTTCTACCTACATTAGTCAATAAAAAATGGTTAGATTACCTCAAAAGGCTTTTTTCTAGTCAAGCTGTTACTTCATCTGGCTCACAGATCCCACTTCTTAATCCCGGGGCATAACCTCCCATTGTTACTCAGGATTTATTTTCTGTATGATTCAAGATAGCAATATGGGACTAGTTTCCGTCACACGTGTTCTAACATTAGTTCAGTGAAAGAGAAATTAGTTTGGATTTCTCAATTACTTTTTTTTTCCTCATAGCAATGCACCATTTTTATAAGACTTAATTAAAACAACAACAACAACAACAACAACAAAACCAAAAAAAACAAAACCCAACTTGAATAATTTCTGTGTTGAATCACTGTTCAACCCAGATCACTCAGTATCTCATTGGTTGGAATATTGATTTTATACATGTCATAGAATTACAGTTATAGAACGCTTTGGATTGGAGGAGGCCTTTATGTTCATCTATTTCAAATCAACTAGCCACTTCCCATCCAATCTGCCCTTGAACACTTCAGGGATGGAGCATTCAAAGTTTCTTGGGGCAATCTGCTCATCACCCTCACTGTAAAGTTTTCCTGTCCATTAATACTCATTACCCTGAAGACGTCAGGAACATATATCAGGAATTAATGTAATATATGGATGTGATTTTGTATCCATTATTTATAGACAGATAAATTTTAAATAAATCCAGTATTTTTCTTCAGCAGTATTTAATTGTCTTCTCTGAAAGTTTATTCAGAAGATGCCTGAGTATCTCCAGCATGAAAAATCAAGAAGGGATCAGAAAACACATAATTAACTCTTAAAGGATACTAGTGATTGTAGTAATTATTCTGCTAGGTAATTTTGGAAGACTTATCTATGTGAATTTTGGTTTGAACAACAACTTTTAAAATAAATTATTGGACAGCGCCATAAAACTTATAAAGTGCTTATATTTAAATTTAATTATTTTGAAATTCACTTATTTTCATTCCCCTTTGTCTCACTGTGTATGTTGCTAATTTAAAATTCTCATTTGTTTCCAACATGACCGCACAAAACTGTATTTTGATCATTTCACCTTGTCTCACAGTGATTCTTTAATATTTTAATTCCTTTAAATAGTCTGCTCATCAAGGACTGAAGTCTAGTTTAATTACAGATTTCTGCAAAGACGTTTTCATTCATGTATCATATTAGTCTCATCTGTTCGGGGAAGAACAGGATACATGAAAACTGACATCCTGTTTTTGGGGGCTAAAGTGACTGGGGAGAAAGGTCACTTTATACTCATATAAGTTTATCTGCAGTAAAATAGCTTCTTCCGAAAACCGGGTTTTCACAGGGGACTACTGCTATGAACTAGATTTGGATCCAAAGGAAATTAGATGGTTCTACTTTCAAAGACAGTATAATAAAACTGAAGCCAACTAGCTTACACTAATGTAAAATCAGAGTAAGCAAAGAGGTACCTAAGGAGGTGTAAAGAAATTGCTCCTATAGAGGACTTGCATGGGGAAAAAAAAGAAATGCCTCCACTTATTTAGAAAATATAGAAGAACTAGAGAAATAAGAAACTAGAGATTTTTATTGGCAAAATGGCAGGAGTTATTAAATATCAAGATGGACTCCAGTTTGTAGAGTGGCAAATTTGCATGTAAAATTAGATGCCTAATACAGCAGCTGTATTCTGTACTTGGAAATTGGTTCAGCATCCTAAACAGAGCAGTCTGATGCTGCTTTAGATGACTTGAAGTGTGACTCCCAGATGTTCTTTAGCTACAATTAGCTACCATTTTTAGCTACTTACGTATGGTGTGACATGTATGCTATATTCATGGAGACCTCTTATCTACCTAAGGCTTCTTAAATGCTATTAAACCCCTTTATCTAGGTATTGAGGTGCAAGTATGTACGTGTGAACTAAGAAAGGAATGCAGCTGCCTGTCACTGCTGTTCCAGCAGGACTAAGGCCTCTAACAGTTCCAGGGTCGCACCAGTCAGACAGGAGGAAGTGCTGTCTCAAGCACCTCAATGTCACTAGCCATAAGTTTAATTGGTGAAGCCCATGTCAAAGTGTCTAAGTTACCACTGCAGTAGAAGTAACTTACTTAGTAGTAGTTTTCAATAGTGTAAGAAAGAGCATTTGTTTTTATTTGGTGAGTTCTGCTGCATCTGTTTACTTTCCAGATACTGCTCCAGGAAAGTATAAATTTCTGTTGTCAGAATCATCTCACCTTCTCAAGAGCATTCCAAATAATGGGATATGCCTGTGTTCTAGAAACTGAATCATGTCATTGGACTCATGCTTAGCCAATTTGAATGCTAAATTTAGATCTAAAACCTGCTGATGAGCCCACCTCAAGCCTTAATTCTTTAGCCAGATCTTAGGCATCCAAGTTACTAAAACTGAATGCATGAATTTTAATCAGCAAAAATTTTCTGTGATAAATTTTACCATTGGAACTAACCCATCTAGACTATCTAACAGACAAAAGGTTATGTACCTAATACAGTATAGATAATCTTTACTTTTTGCATTTCTCATTTTTAAAAATGGTTTATTCTTTGTATTTTAAAGCAGTTGAATGATAAAAAAGCCACTTAGGAAAGCAAGACTCACAGGATTTTCATTAATTAATATATTGGGATTTTTATATAAAATTTGTTTTGGATGACATCCAGAGGGGGGGTGCTTTCTAAGTAATGGGAAATTTTAAATGAATCTCTCAAAAATAAAGTATTAAGATGGAAGTGGTTTAGCCTCTTAGTTCCATGTGCTTCCTAGATCATTACCCACTTTCTTAAGCTAGTAGATACAGTGCTTAGTGAGCTCTTCACACAGTGGAAAGAAAATTGAATTAGTTGACAGAGTCAATATACTTGGAACAATTTTATACTGTGTATTAAACAAATGAAGAAAAGGGATTAAAATGCATTTTCCAGTGTTTTTCAGATGTACTTTAGGGCACCGCACTAGTAATTACTTGATTAAAATCAAATCTGACATGTTGATAATATTTTAATTAGTAATACTCCTATGACTTGCTGGGAGGTGACATGCTAATTTTGGCATGCAGCTTGAGAGACTGGCTGGGAAGCAGATGGAGATAACTTGCAGAACGATCTCCCTCCTGCCTTCCATTTTTATGATCTGTGGTAAAATGAAGCTTCTTTGGTAGGGCTGGAAAATGTGGTATGAATTCTCCTTCTCAGAAAATCATGATCAAGCTTTGCCTTTCTGGTTTACCTTAGAATTTATCAGCACAACAGAAATCTATGGAACACCTACATTGCTAAGAATGTTTATAGAATCATAGAATAATATTATTTGGAGGGGACCTTTAAGGATTGTATAGTCCAATGCCCCTGCAATGAATAAGACGTCTCCCAGCACATCAGGTTGCTCAGAGGCCTGTCCAACCTGATCTTAAGTGTTTCTAGGGATGGGGAATCTATGGGCCAACTGTTCCAATGTTTCAACACCCTCTCAAAACAAAGTTATTACATATATCTAAATCTATGTTCTTTTAGTTCAAAACCATTACCCCTTGTCCTATAGCAAAAGGCCCTATTAAAAATTTGTTCCCATCTTTCTTGTAAGCCCCCTTTAAATACTGAAAGGTAACTGTCTTTCTCATCCCCAACTAATCTAATCCCCTACTAATCCCTCTACATTTAAATTCCTATTTGTAATAAATTGTGTATACATTCATGAGCTGGCTCTTGATTATATTTCTGTTAGAGGTAAATGACAGAGTGGGAATATGTTTAATAGAATAAACTACTCTGTTTCCAAAAGGACTATTAGAAAATGACAGGCATTTGAACATAAGCCAGTCTGGTTGAAAGTAACTAGATAGAATGGCCAAATTAAATCCAACAGTTCTATGAAGCTAAAAGGTATCTAATATTTTAATTAACTAAGGAAAACAATTATATTTTGTCAGACTCAAAATAACTGGTAGCTCCAGAGGCAAGTATAACAAAGAAATTGAGCTAAGTCAGTGATTCTCATTAGACTTTAGTTAAATTACAGTTCCACAGTAGTATAAGGAATGGGCTTTAAATAATTGTTTTGCTGATATTAACTTTTTTCATGGAAGTTAGGTACTGCAGAAACCTCACACTGGACTTCAGCATGACCACACAGAGAAAATAATTGCTCCTGCTCTGATGTTAGCACAGCAAAATTGTAGAGGTAAGCAAGACAGTGTTGATAGAAGATGTCACTCTAAGAGTAGCATAATTTTTGGCTGTGAGGGTTTTCTTCTGCATTGTGTGATGAATCCTTGAGCAATTTGAGGGAACAGGCATGATATAATCTAACAAAAGCAATTGAATAGATAGAAAATGAAGCCCGCTCTGGTTAATTTTAGTAGGAAATGTCTGAAGAGAACAATGAACCACAGAGAAAAAAGAATAATTTTCTGCTATTTCAAAAGTGTTGCAGGAAAAAGAATGTGCTACAGTGGAACTATTTTTTGCTAGAGGTTTTATATGCTAACAGAAAAGAAAACCTATAATGTATTATTTTTGTAGTTGATTTACTTGGTTATGAAGTCTAAAAATATACAGATAAAATCTGCAAAATGTATTCTTAAAATGATGACTATGACAACACAGTTCAAAAATAAACATGTCATAAAATTTGAATTAGGATGCCTATTTTATCTGACATCCTTGAAAAATAGGAGCTCGTTCATAATGCAGATATTTTATGAAAAAAATTTGCATAGAGAAAAAGATTTCAGCATTCTACCAACAAACTCTTTGTATTGGCTGACCTCTTCATATTAGCTAAGTGCTATTCCAAAAAGAAAAAAAATCCATCATATGATATGAATATTAATATACAGTAATTTTAACTATTTACTGTATGACATAGTGGAGATGGATTTGTAGCTTCTCAGCTTCATTGATGCAGATTTATTACAACCAACAGTAACTTACATTGAGAATGAATCAAGTTAATATTAAAACCACTTTTAATATAAAATAAAGGGAGTAAAATCAGATATAGGGAAGGAAATTTTCTATAAACACTTAAATAGTAAGAATTAGGGAAAATTCTCAGTATTAATAATTTTTGAATACAGCTTGAGATACCTTGCCCATTTTGCTGTTAAGAAGAGAAAAAGCTGTTGAAAACATACTAAATATTCCATAAATATATTAAACACATTACACATTGTGTAAGGACTGACTTAAAGAGAACAGTTGTGTGTCTCAAACACTGTTAAGGCCACAGAAGGAGTTTTCCATGAGATAAATACAGAATGGAGTGATGGGATGGTGCTGATTCCAGGCCTGGCAGAGGTGAGATCTGGTTAGCATAACCTGGGTACTGCAGCCAGACAAACATTCCCACTGTGGCAAAATTTCTCAAGAAGCAACTGCTCACACACACATCACTAGTCAAACAAAGATGGCATCTGCCCGCCTCCTGCCCCAAATATGCCTTCATGGATACCTGGAACTTGGACTGTAAATTAAGACACCTTGACAAGAATTGAGATTAGATGAAAGTGATACAATTGTCCAAATATTATCTCAGACTAAAGTTGTGGTTAACAAACCTGGGGGAGAAGAATGTATTGCTAATAAGGGACAAAAAGGATGAGAATTTATGGGCCGCAAGAAAAGCCAACTCAGCAGCTAAGCTGAAATCAGCTCAGAATGTGGTCTCCAGCTGGGGGAGACCACAATCACTAACCCACTGACTCAAAAGGAAAGAATGAACATGCAGACGGATTAGCATTAGAGTCGGGGGAAAAATTTAGCCAATAGCGTGAGAGAACCGTGTAGGCAATAAGCATTAATTCCTCTGTTAACTAAAATGTATCAATAGCAAAAATTTTGAACAACCTTGGAACCCCCCACCACTGAGAAGCACAGGATAAAGAAGAACCAATGGGACACCACTAGATCCACGGATGGTGGCTGTTTTCTGCTTAATCCATCTGTCTCTCTTTCCCCCAACCTTTTCTATTTCTTTCTCTCTACCTCACATTGTTTGTTAAATAATATCCATATGTCTTTGTCATATGGCCTTGTTTGCACCTTAAGTAAGGAAGATGCATTTCTCTGTAAAATAATCTTAATAACTTGATCACTGAATTTTCTTGCCCTATTGTACCTAATACTACTGAAAACATGCATTTTTGTCTGGAGGAACCAATGCACGTTTGTCAGATGATAGTTTACTCTAGGTCTATTAGCATTTCTCAAAAAGAGAAAGTTCTTGGAAAGAGTATTTAAGATTGTTTAGTTGAAGTATAGCGTGTATTTTCTAAATTTCTTGCAGATGGCACTATATAGTTTTTACATTAGATGCATCTAAAGAAATTATGAAATAAGGAAAAAAAACCAACAAAGCATTAAAAAAGTTTAAGCAAGAACTGCTTGGATAGGAAGGAGAAAAGGGCCGATAATAATGTCAAATATTTCAGCAAAAGGAAATTCAAAGTACCTGGAAAGAAATAAGTCCACACACGAATACATGAGTACTGAAAAACAGCTGGAGAAGAGAAGAACTTGATGACCAGAAAATTGAAAATTAGCCCACAATTTTTTACTGTAGAAAAAGAGGCCAGCAACTTCCCAGACTCCATTAAGAAGAACATTGTCAGGAAAATGTGGGAGTTAATTGCCCTTAACTCAGCACTGGTGAGGCCACCTCTGGAGTGCTGTGTCCAGGTCTGAGCTCCTCAGTAGGAAAAAGACATGGACATAGTGTAGTAAATCTTGCAAAAGATCATGAATATTATTAAGGACTTCAAGTGCCAGATATGTGAGGAGGGGCTGAAAGAGCAGGGACTGTTCAGCTTAGAGAAGAGAAGGTTTGGGGAAATCTTACCAATGTGTCTAAATATTTGATGGGGTATACCTTGCTGGGGGTGTGAAGAAGAAAACCATATCTCAGTGATATTCAGTGAATGGGAAAGACACAAATTTATATACAAAAAATCACATGTAAGCAAAAGGAAAAGCTTTTTTTTTATTGTAAAATGGTCAAACACTGAACCAAGTTTCCCAGACAGGTTGTGGATACTCCCTTTTTGGAGACATCGATAATTCAACTTGGACACAGCCCTAAGTAGCCTACTGTAATTGATCCTACTCTTAATGGGAACACTGAACTAGAAGAATTCCAGAGGCTTTTTCTCACCTGAACAATTCTATGGTACTGTGCAGTACAATCACATTTTACCACAAGTACTAATTTGCATTGATTTCAGCAGCTTCTCTAGCTATGCCTTCACATATTGTCCAAATGGGTGAGATGAGATTAATGAGATTGATGAGATTGATATCAGTCTCTCTAGAGACAGATAATCTCTAGAGACTTGTTTTAGTTCTTATGTCCTTTATTTTATAGTTTGCTTTTGTGTAGAAAGTGGCAAAATGAAAATGTATTTTGGCTGTATTCTTTGAAAAACTGAGAATATTAGTACCCTTTCTTCTTTTCAAAAGGGCTCAGTACCTAATGCCAAGTCACACTGTGATTTTTTACTTAGGTGAAATTCATGCTGAGCATTCTCAGTTTGCCAAAACACTCAAGAACTTTCACAACAAATGCAGTGTAAGCTGTAACTAAAAGGACTGTGACTGTGTTGTCAGTTTGATGAAATAGAGATAAAAACAGTGGTGATGCCCATAGTTTCTAACTGCCTGTTGTGTCTTTCTTGCAGAACTTTTGCACAAACTGAAATAGAATCTTTCTCTGTCTTATGCATTAATTTAAGGCTATGTGACTTTGCTGTCACAGTGACACAAATGAAATTAAATTACTGAAATGGTCTTCTTTGCCTCAAATGGACAATGGAGAAGTATATATATATGAATCTTTCTTCTCTATTTCATATGAAGTGCAAAATACAAATTATTTATTTATTTAATATTTTTAGCTGAAGAAAACTGTCTGGCATACGCTGTTGGAATAGTATGGTAAAACATACCTACAGTATTTCTTTCAGAAAAAGCTCTAAAGCTTACCTGTTATAGGTTTGAGAAAATTCTTATTTTAAATCTTTTTTCAAGATAAAGCTGTTATTTATACTTGGAATGAGACACTCTGGAAATTGATTTACAGGTATTATAGGAATTTAATAAAAGTCAAGATTTTAATGTGAAAATGCATTTATTTAAAGTTTGAATCTTGTCTAAATTAAATGCAAACATGCTTTCATCTTCCCCTCCCACCCGCCACAAAATCTGAAAATCCAAAATAATTTAAAAGCTTAAAAATACACAATTTTTCTGAAATGTCATCTATTGTGTAGATGCTGGAGATATCCAGCATAGTTGACATTCTTACCAATTTCCTGGCTATAAAGAGAGAATGTCAACTGTGCCTGGTATACTTCAGCCTCAAGGGTTTTCAAAAGGTCTTGGAACATGCTTGTTGCCCCAAATATCTATAATGTCAATTTTTTATCCAAGCTAAACATTCAGATTAACTTTAAGGAATTGGCACTTCTAGAAATAATTAATCTTGTCAAAAAACCTACTTCAGCAATTGATCATCCATTTGAATTCTGTTCCTGACTGTGCTCCTCAGGTGTGAGGAATCAAATATAAGTAGCTCAAGAAGAGACTATGCTGAAGATGGTTAAAACCACCTGGGAAAAAGACCCAGATTTCTTGGCAAAAACTAAAAGTTCTGAAAGCACTGGATCACCAGCTATTGGGTGATCCCAACAGTTTTTTACAATATCAGTGACAATGACAGTTCAAAATACTATTAAATCAGTGCTGGAACTGAACTGCTTAGAATAGTTTTTCCCAGACGACAGAAACATGATCATACCTGATGTTTTTGAGACAGTCTTTAAAGCTTCCACAATTACTATTTTACATGAAACGTGCCTAAAAACAACTGATTGCACAAACTGTGACATTTTATCATCTGTTCTTCATATTTATTATTATTTGCTTTGCAGACATTTAAAACTAACATTGGTAGCAAACTATGCTGTGAAATATATATGGCAAATCCTGAGGTTAAGTAGACCTAAATATAACCTATGTATATGAGCCTCAGAAAGCAAATCAAGGCTAAGCACACAAGCACAATATATGCAAGGACTAGCCAAAAGAGATAATATAGAAAAAAAGAAATATAGCAAGAGAAAAGGCATATCAGAAGGACCAGTCATGCAGACTGTGCTTGCAGAACTTGACAAAAGTCTCAAATGCTACAAAATTGAGGGGCACTGGCAATGTGGCAGAACTTTAGAACACTAATAATGGCAAATAGGGTGATACAATTGAATTCTGGAAAAAGGAAGATATTTCACTGTACTAAAAAGTAGCTCTGGCTTCTGAAATGTGAGTGTTTTGTTGAAATTTGGTGTCCATGAGTTGAGGAAAAGAAAAAGATTTACGAGTCCTAGGAATCATAGAGTAGCAAAACCAAAACTAAAACATAACCATGAAGAAAGCACAGAAAGATATACTCTGCCATTTAACATGCTCAAGGTGATCCTGGTAGATCACTGGTTGCACCAAGTGAAGGAATATTCTACAGGTCCTCTACCATATTCATCAACCCTCTGATGATGTCTAATTTATCCCAGCACATAGGTAACAGCTCTGGCTGGATTGAAAAGTCCAAACCTTCAGCTCTTTAAGCGAAATCAGCAACACCAGCAGCTCCATCAGGAGACTAGGGAGCATAAAGGTATAATAGGATGTCAAAACAACATGTCAGCAGATATGCAAGCTGCTGTGTTCTTTACTAGTTTCAGTTACCAGGCTGATTTAAGTTTAATTCCCCTAAGAGCTCATTACCATACTCTAGTTTGGAGTATTTACATTACCATCATGTAATTGAATAATAAGGAAAACAGACATATATTATAAAATTATAGTGAATAGAGGATTTTCAGAATTCCCTAAAAAACACCTTATTGATAAGTTCATTGAAGTCCATTAAAGCATGGACATTAAAGCAGTAAAAAACAAAAAAAGCCTCCAACTGACAATCCCTTCACCCAAAATCTAAGTGACCTAATGGGTATCACCCTTAGCACTTCAAAGACATGCTTTAAAGCTGTTCAGATTGCTTTTTTCTCACTTCATACACCAGGCACGATGCCTAAATTTATAATCAGTTTTGTCAACTATTTATAGACAGCTAGGAATTATTCAAACTGTCCTCATTAAATGTTTACCCATCATCTCTGTTAAATATGCTTCCTTTTGCTCATATTAATAGGAGTATTTGACATCATCTCAGTATTTTGAGAAATGCAAAGCAATTTGCAATGAGAACAAAAATACTGAAATCAAGACAGGAACTGAGATATCATTAGCTTTCTTTTAAAAATGCAATTAATATTTTTCCATCATGTAGATAAGTTTTTATTATTCATAGAACCACAGAACTGCTAAGGTTGGAAAAGACCTTGAAGATTACCAAGCCAAACCATTAACCCAGCACTGCCAAGTCCACCACTAAATAGTGTTGCTAAGGACCACAGTTATGGGTCTTTTAAATATCCACAGGAATGGGGACTCAGCCACTTCCCCAGGAAGCCTGTTCCAAAATTTGGCAATTCTACCCTTTCGGGGTAGAAATTTTTCCTTATATCCGGTCTAAATATTCCCCGGCACAAATTGAGGCTTCTTATTTAATCTCATCATGTAACTTGCTACTTGAGAGAAGAGACCAACCCCCATATCACAATGTTGGTCCGAGCTTGATGCTAATAATGCCAAAGTTATGGTTTCAATACTTGTGTGGGCCATTCACTTAAGAGTTGGACTTGATGATTCTTGTCCCTTCCAACTCAGAACATTCTGTGGTTCTGAATTCTGTGATTCTGCACCTCCTTTCCAGTTCTGGTAGAATGGAATAAGGTTTTCCCTGAGCCTCCTTTTCTCTGGTTAAACAACCCCTCAGCTGGTCCTCATAAGACTTGTGCTCCAGACCCTTCAACAGCTTTGTTTTCCTTTTTTAGACACAGTCCAGCACCTCAGTGTTTTCCTTGTAATGAGGCACCCAAAGCTGAACACAATTCCTTACGTCCCCATAATTTGAAAACTGTGTTTTCATTATTTCTATGCCAAACATGGCCTTTAGCCATCACATCACCCACCAGCTCTTGTCTTTTCACAAACAGCAGGTCCAGTGGGGCACCTCCCCTGGTTGACTCATTCAGCAGCTGTGTCTGCAATTATCTTCTTTATGGAAGCAATCTTGGTGCAGGTTGTAGGACAACTTCACCTCACAAACGCTCCCAACCTAGATGAACTTCTATGCTTGTTGTTGTACAGTTTACCTTGCAAAGCTCTGTACCTGTGAAGTCATGGCACTGTTTTGTGATGTGTCTGCTGTGCCGTGCAGGAATTTATTGCCATTGCCCCCAGCTGCTTGAGTCAACACATTCAGCTAGGTAGAGAAAAGATAGGGAATGCTCCATACCATGTCTCCTGTCTTCCTGTCTGGCCTGAGCCAGAGCAACTTAACAATGGTATATCTAACTGGAGTAAAATATGCCTTTCTTTCACAAGATTCTTGTAACATTTTTCTTTCACATGTTGTAAAAACCCTGCCTGGATATATTATTAGCAAACACATTGAGATAAAGCATTGTTTGAAACAGAATAGAATTGTATTTATTGAAAAAGCTTGAAATAAAATTAATTGGTAATAAATCTGACTTTTATCGTTCTTTGTCCTTCCTGGGTAAGGTTGTGCTTTTTGCTTAGGTCTGAGTTCAGAGACTCGCAGGGTCTTACTGTACTGCAACAAAGTCAATCCCCAGGAAGATTTCTTTTATCTTGTTGTCTGGTTTTTTGTTTGTTTCCTAGCTTTTTTCTCTCTGTCTTTCTTTATGTGATTCCACATTACCTTCATCTCATTTAACTTTCTGGGTTTCTACAAACTACTCATGATAATTTGGGTACAGAAAAATAGCAATCTCTTTTTCTTTCTCTGCAGTTTCATTTAACTCAGAAAGTATTATCCAACAATAAGGTAAATGGATAGTTGCCTTTTTTGGTATTCTGCCGTATGCTTTGAACAGAACACAAATAAAAAGGACATGCAGTAAACAGCAAAGAAATTAAACAGTTACATCACACACCTTAGTTAGGAAATTTTTATCAGACTGTGTGTAAGAATATGAATTAAATCTTTCATTAAAATAGCCACAGTAACATCCTCCCTCAAAGTCTTTAACAACCTTCTTAGTAAAATCTGTGGTAAAACTGAAAGTATTAACAAAAAAAAGAAACAAGAACCCCCCCAGCAACACAAAAAAACCAAACCAAACCAAAAACAAACAAAAAAATCCCCACAAAACAAAACAAAAAAACCCAAAAAAAGAAACAAAAAAACCAACCAAACAAAAAAACCCAAACAAACAAAAAAAACCCCAAAAAACAAAAACAAAAAATAAAAAAAAAAAACAAAACCAAAAGCATGGTTGATGAATCCAAATATTTAAACTACCTAAATATTTATACTTCTTTTTGACGATTTTAATCTATGTGAAATCTACTTAGGCCTTTAATTAGTTCACTATGGTGCAAAATCCTCCATCATTACCATAAAAAAAAACACTTTTAGCCTAAAAAAATGTGTAGATGGTAAGGTCAATTCCATCTGTCTGTACATAGACAGAATATTAAGCACCCTAATTTTTCCTGTTATATTTGAGAGGTTTGATACACTTGCTGGAATTAGATATGAGATCCGATGGATTGTAGTCTCTTGCATTAGAGTGTTGTATTCTTTGTAACAGGTATAGAACTGTCTGAAATATTTCCTGCCATTCAATTAGTGCAGCTGTAAAGAGAGATGTTCCATGAGAACTTGGGTTAGATGTCTGAGTTGATGCAGTTGTGAATCAATTCAGTAGTGAAGCAATTTATTTAAAAATTAGTAAGAGGAATTATTTTTCTTTTGTCTGTTTAGATTAAAGCCTGAACATCTATATGAATTTAGGCAACTTGATAAAATATTAATGTAGTGATGAACTTTCCAGAACCATGCTCATCTCTTTCTAAACCTGAAAGACTCCTACACAGAAATTGTTTCTATATGTTTTCCAGAAACTCGTGGCAACTTGTGACCAAAGCTGAACCCAGGTTTATTCTCAGACCAGCACTCTCTCCAGATAAATTATGTAATGGTCAGAATTGGAAATTGTACACGTTTTCAGAGTCTATACAGGAAACAACCTTCAGATTGCCTCTTCTGGACTTGAGAAAGCCAGATGAAAAATCAATGTTTCATCATGTAGGGAATTAATCAATGTAAATATGTTTTACAGGTGAGGATGATATCTTGGTCAAATTTCCAAATCCCTCTATTTTAGCAGGAACTTGTATGTAGAGCTAGCAGACTTTGCATAGGCAGAAAACAAAATGATCAAGGGATAATCTTGACAACATCTGGATCACCATTTCACATTTCAAAAGCAAATGGAAAGGATTTCTCCCTTCTCTCCACAAGTCTCTTTATTAAGAAGTAAGCTGCTTATTGGGGAAAGACACTTTCCCATGTGCTGTATGTGGAAAAAAAAACCAGTCTTTAATTTTGAATGTGAACTCAGGGAATCTAATAGGATGTCTGTGTGTTTGGGTGTAAATGTGCAAAACTGAGATCTTGAACTTTCAAAGGGAAGTCTGATACTTCCTAGCTGTCCATGGCAAATCTTGCTGCAAATTTTGAAAACACTAAGATTAAACAGAAGTGAATTCTCCATTCAATAGAGACAGGATACAAACCCTGCAAAATTACAAAACTGAGAACATTTGTTTATGCACACTAACCGTTCTGATTGTGAAAACCAGGGACTTGATTTTCCAGAAAGAAACTGCTACCGAAAAAAAAGGAATTCTGAAACAAAGAGGAGGTTTTAGAAAGAAGTCCAGAAAGAATAAGAGGAAGATCCTAGCTGTAGGAAAGCTCCCAAAATTGTAGAGGGTCCTGGAGATAGGAGAGAAACATGGAGGCAAATGCCTGACCTTAACTAGTGATGCCCAGGACTGGTAACTACCAGCAGCTGCATAGCAGTAAGCAACAGAACTTTATGCTGACCTTCTCAGAGCAGGAAAGATGTTCCTGCAGGAAAGGGAAGCCAACATCTAGTGAACTAGTTTATGATCTCTAAAGTATTTTTCAACCTGAATGATTCTATGAGTCTATAAACTTAATATTGTGGGAAAGTGAGGGAGATAACCAAGCAGAATGAAAGTTCCAACTTCTTTTTTATTATTATTTTTTATTCTCTATAATAAATTTGCTTGACTAAATAAAGGTTTATTAGCTCAAGGACTCATCCCATACCTTCTGCTATCTGTATTGGTCTCCAAATCACAACCTTTTTATTTTATATTCTCTTTCTTCTTATAAATATTTTAGCAAACATATCCCAGTATACAAAGACTGAACTGGAAAAGTGTAAGACCTATATTAGTGTATCCAAAGTCTTCATAACTAAGGCTTTCTCTGAATTTTTAGAATATTTTTGTCTATCTTTTTATAATTGAGCTGGCAACAGTTGTGGCTTTTGGGAAGGATTAATAAAAAAATAAAATACTTTTATTCTTTCTGTCCCACTCCATACCAAGTAGATGAGAAATTATTCATTTCTAATTGCTACTTAAGGAGAAGACTTTTGTGAAATTCCTGAATAGGAACAGGTCACCACTCCTGACTTTAAATTATGTATTCCCATCAGTTTCCCAGAATACCACAACAGGAATGACAGTAACTCACATGGACTCAATGTACAAGTAATCCCATAATGAAGACCAGCTTACTCTGATTTTCTGCAGGCAATGAAATGCCTCGTTTCTGACTTGCTGCTTACAATTTAGGGACTAGAGATATTTTTATTCCTTTCAGTACAGTGGATGATATAGGAAGATTACTTGCCTAAAGAGAAGTTAGTACCCAAACTGTAGCAATTGAATTAAATAAATACTATCAGGAACTTTCTCCCTCATGCACCATCACTCCTCATCAGAGAAAAATCTGTGAAACATAATTCTGAGCATAACGTCTCTAAAGAACTCCTTTTTATTATTTCTTTGCTGTTTCTAATGTCTTACAACCAAATAGTCAAATGCTTATTTGAGAATAGAAAAACTAATACACACTTAAAACATAGAATTTCACTTCTCCTCTGACATAATTACACAGCAGAAAAAGATTTAATTATTTCTTTGCTGTTTCTAATGTCTTACAACCAAATAGTCAAATGCTTATTTGAGAATAGAAAAACTAATACACACTTAAAACATAGAATTTCACTTCTCCTCTGACATAATTACACAGCAGAAAAAGATTTAATTATTTCTTTGCTGTTTCTAATGTCTTACAACCAAATAGTCAAATGCTTATTTGAGAATAGAAAAACTAATACACACTTAAAACATAGAATTTCACTTCTCCTCTGACATAATTACACAGTAGAAAAAGATTTAATCTCCTCTTATCAACTTTCTTGGTCATTAAAATGACCCAAAATATTCCTGGTATCCCTCACCTTCCCCATCCCTCCACTCCCAGTATTTTCTAGGGTTAAAACATATGTCTGCTGTCACTGTTGTTGTTGTTATTATTAAGGATTTTTTTGATCAATAGAGAAAAGGCATCAGTTGTAGTACTGCAGTTATCTCACAGCTCCAGCAATGTAATTTTAGAGTTTTTTGAAAGTACTGTCTTTTCTTGACACTTCTCAGAAGATTGCTCAGGAGAAATTCTCATTTACTAAAGTGACTGAAAAACACTGTCACTCCAAATCAACACAGCCATTTAATGAAAATGGGCTTTTCAGTAATATAATAGATGCTGCCAAAGCAATGATCAAAGAGAGAAGAAAGGGAATGAACTAAGGAACATGAGCTGTTAGAAACTTCAGCTGTGTTTTGCTAAGCTGTCTGCCAAAAGATGATATCTGCCCTGTTGAATAATTTCCTTCGCCAGCTTCAGCTACTTGAAAGTGTCTTCACTTTTTTTTCACGGACCACATATTGGCTAATAAGGTGAAAGGTTTAATTCTTGTCATGTTGAAATGAGTCATTAATACAGAAGCATTTTTAAAGGAGCTTTCACTGCAACTAGTGTTCAGATAATGTCCAAAGAATATATTTTCATTTTTGTCTCTTAATTTTTTTCCTTTTGAAACTAGTGCTCCATCTTCCAAATTCATTAATTAATATGAGATTTACCTTTAGGTTTCTATAATAAATAGAATTACGTGTTACGTGTCTAAAATTTTCTTCTACAGTCTTTTATGATAAGGTCCAGTATTTCAAAAATTTTTGCATCCTGATTGAGAATGAAAATCTGAAATATGTATTTATTTGATGAAGTAATTTTACATGATGGAACTCCATGCCTTAGGCTCCTACTGATACTATATCATGGGGGAACGTTTAAAGTCGTAATAAAACTATCCAGAATTAGAACAACTCTAGCAATAGGAGTCTGGTGATTCAACTAAAAAAAGCCCTCTTTTGAGGTTAATCCAAGTGTTTTCTCATTTTGAAATTAAATATTTTATTAATTTGCCCAATTCTCTAATGAAATTCTTTTTACATGAAAATTAAAATGCTATTTTCTTTTTCCTTTTAATCCATAATTTCTACCAGCTGCTTCTTTTCTCTCACTTGAGTACAATCCAGATTCAGGAACACTTCTGGCTGACCAACACTGCATGTTTCAAATAGTTCACCCACTAAATCTTCATTGGTCTTAAATATGTAATGTTAGTGTACTTCTAAAGGAAGTCTCACATTCTAGGGCTGATGAAATTTCTCTTAAAAACAATGAGGGAGGCCTAACATAGAAACAAAGTACTCCAATCTGTTAATTAAAAAATGATTTCATCTTGCTTTTGAAAAATCTAGTTCAGACCACTTTGTATTTTGATACTCTCAGCAAACTGCTTTCACTCAAATTTGTGAATTAAATCTTATCACATTAGTAGAGTGTGTTGTTTTTCCCTTTGATAAATAGCAGCTTTCTGAAGGGGAAAAGGTTTTGAAAAAGGGCTTGCTTTTCCATGTCCTTTCCTCCTGCTAAACACAAATAATTCCACTAACTCTGTTACACTATTGTGAAATCTAAGTGAAATAATAACATTGATTCATTTTGTTTAGAATATAAGCAATATATTCAGATGCTTAAAATAGTTTTCCCTGGAACACACACTTGTCATTTACTTTTACCAGTGCCACAGATCACAAATCAGTGATCAAAACCAGTGATCTACTCATATTTGTTAGAAAACTCTCAGTGGAGAGAGGATAAGAAAATATTCACAGTCTTTTCCATCACATTTTGTCATTCTAACTTCCTAGAAAATCTGGCTCACACATACATAATTGATGCCCATCTTTGCAGGTGATAAAATTTCTTTTAACATATTCAAGGTTCTGTGCATAATTGAAACTGAAGACTCTGCTTAGCCAACTTCACAGCAATCTTACCAGGAACAAGAGGCATCTATGAAGTGTAAGCGGAGAAATAAGAAGGAATTCTCAAATTCTTAAAATAAGTTTTTTCCTCTGTTGCAAAAAAAATATAAATGTTTCAGGCAGTGTTATCATTCCTACTCAGAATTTTTCTAGGTTTCCTAGATGGAATTATTACCCCATCACAATACATTTGGGATCATGTTAACACCTCATAAAATCTCAGTATTAAGTTGTGAAGAAAACAATGTTTCTTTTATAAATGCAGTTCATTCTAGAGATGCTGAATCACAAATATCTTTTTCCCTCCATTTGTGCTCTTGTTCGCTTTTCATTATTTTCTGACCATTATTTGTAAAGATATTGCTCTTTCTTCATTTAAATCCCAACTTCATCATCTAACTCACTTTGCTAGATCTACAAGTTTTGAATCTTTAAATAATGTTAAAAGTAATAAAATATAAATTATTTCTCTAATATATATTAGCTTTTCATCTGTTTTATGTCTTGTAATTTTCAGGGTGGTTGGATGAAACTCATCCTCTTTCATTATTATCACAGCAGGATGATGTGAATATGTAGTTTTGATTTTTGTCTGATTTTCTTTAATCTGTCTCCAGTTGCCCCTCATATCTTCCACTCTGTGCAGTGTATATTGATAATCCTTAATAGACAACATATCCCTTTTGCTCTCCATAATACCCTAAGACAAAACACTGAGAAGTAACTTAATTTCTGTCAGAAAAGTGAAATTGTTTTAAATCTGATACTGTAGAAAAAACAGATGTTATCAAAGTTCTTGAAACTTGTAGCTGGCCACTTAGTAGCTGACAATTTACATCCGAAGATTCCACTTTCCAAGTGGTTAAAATTACGTCTACTGGAAACAGGAAATAAGTCAGGAAATATCCTTTTTTTATAGACTTCACCAAATCACTAATGGAAAAAGATTGTCAGTTTTGAAAAAGCAATTTTGAAAGGAATAGTTCTGGAAAAGTCTTATACAACTGGTGTAGCCGAGGGTGTATCACTGAATGGCCCCATATTTGTAAGGCAGCAGCTGTTAAAAAGCCTTTAATTCAGACTGCAAGATTAAGGGCATTAGATGCATCAAATTTTCTCTTCCCTTTGTTCCCCCTGAGTTGCCTCTGTTGGACTGATCATGTGATATCTTGCTGGATAAAATTTTTCAGTCTCCAAACTGAAAAAAAATGAAAAATATGATAAAGCCATTTGTTATCCATTTGTTTCTACATCACTAATGACCCAGGACATTAGTCAAATACACACAGTCCAACTGTTCATTTTACTACTTGGAATGGTAGTTGAAGTTCAATGCCATATCTGGTATATTGGCTTCTCAACCCGAGATTGCAATCCTTTTTACTTGTGAATTATAGATTAGCTGATTAAAGCTGATGCAGCATGAAGACAAAAACTAATCCTTTAATAAATAGACAATTAAAAAAAAGAAAAAAAATCTTGTGAATTTTCTGATTCATTCTTTCTGCTTGCCTCCTCACTTGCGGTTTCATATTTCATTCTTCACCTTTTGGTAAATATTTCTTGCTCTGGAATTTATGTCTGCTGTCTGTAGGTTCTCAATTTATAATAAACTTCAGTGGACTTGACTCCATCATTAGTTGTTGTCTCTCACTTGCTGCAATGGGGCTTTTTCTTCATGACAGAAGGTTTCTATGTTTCTGTGTTTCTGTGTTACAGTTAGGGCTATGAAGGGAAGGCTGGGGTGCACTACTGCAAAAGCAGGAGTATCTGCGCTCTGGGTATGTGCATCTTCTTGAAATCAGTGCATATAAATAAAATGAAAGGGAATTAAAATCCTCAGGGAATTAGAATAGCTAGAATGAAAAGCACTGAGATACCTAAACTCAGGAAACAAAAAAACACCAGAGGCTAATGGCAGAGAATCCACTCCTCAAATGAACAAAATGAAAATTACAAAGAGAGAGTGCTACAAGGAGAGAATTTGAATTACACTCCCATAAACATAAGGGTCAAAATTAGCCATATCTCATAGCAGGATCACAATTCATCTTAAATAGTTTCACCTAGATTTTAATGGATTCTAATTAAGATGAAATGTTCAGATTCATATTCTTTTAAGTTTACAGACTACAGGTTTTTAGTTTGAAATCTGCATATAGCACTTCAAATTTAATTTTTTTTCTTTAGAGAACTGTTTTTAAACTCAATTTTAATAAAATAGAAACCTCATTTTAAAAGTATGGGATGTAAAAAATATCCAGAATTTTCCAGGTTTACAATTCTATGAGAGGATTGGTATTTATTTCTTGCCTCTTTTATTTTTCAAATTTTTCTAACAACACTCTTGCTACTTTAAGGCTTTCTTCAGCAGTGAATAGTAATTACAAAAATTACTACTACTTTAATAGATTAAAAAGACCAGTGCATTAATGAGTTTGTTTAAACATTCAGTAGGGTTTCTAGAGAATTTTAAATCAAAACTATTATGAAAACTGGCATCCATTATTTGCTTGATTTTTGCTTACTTTTCCATTTTGTAACAATTATTTCCTCTGCCAAATATGTCAACAATGAAATCTGGAGATCTTTTTTTTTAAGCTCTCCACAAACAAAAGCAGAAGGAAGGTAACAGTTTCCTCACATTCCCAGGTGCTAGGAGGGAGTGTTCAGTGGGAAGAGTTGCTTGCTCATTTGTGTGGGTGGATTAAGGGAGAATGAAAAACAGAGAGTCTCTGTGTGTTCCTTCTATACTGCATTTTAAAATGAATAGCACCTACAAATATTAAGGAGGAGACCTAATGAAATTCATCAAAGCAGAACAATAAATATGTATGTATGTGTAAATACACTTATAAAAATTCATATACATAGCCACACTTATGATCGCACAGAGTCACAGATTAAGTAAACCTGCTCCTCTGCTGCCTGAGCTTGTTTGACAGGTATCAATCAATTTTAAAGTACTGAGTTTAGTTAAAAGGAAAAATGCCACTGACCTGATGCATGTCTCATGACTGGATAACTCAGGAAGCTCTGAGAACTTTATGTGACCTGTAATGAAGTTGATATGAGGACAAGATATAGATTTACTCTATAAACTCCACTTCTGTATGCATTCTGTGTCTGTTTTTTGACATAGTATGTTCCTCTTAGAAGAAAATTCATAGTGTTAGCATAAGGATTATCAAGTTTCAGAGAAATGTTGATGTGAGTGCTACAGTGGCAGAAGGCATAAATGTCACAAGCAATATAGCATAAATATTTTCAAATTTTTGTTAATCATTACTCCATTTATTACTATTTCTTACTTCATTTTTATATTTTTAAGAGAGAAGAAGAACATATTCTGAACAAATAATATGCTCAGGAATTCTCATCAATCTTGGTGTCTTTAAAATTCTAGAAATTCATTTTCTGGTTTTTTTGTCAGATTGGGTTTTTTTGTTTGTTTGTTTGTTTGCTTGTTTTGTTGGTTTTTTTTTTCTTTTAAGAGCAAGAACATCTTTTTAGTTCAGGTTTAATTACTGACTTTTAAGTACTTTTTTTTTCTTTCTCTTCTGATTAGCAAACTTCATTGCACTCAAATTGTGAGCTTCAGCCCAAAAACACTAACTTTCCTCATATCACTGTATAGTCATTTGCAAAAGACAGGAAAGTCCACGAGGTAATTCAGACCAAGAGAATAATTTTAGATTTTTTTTTTTTTTTTGTATTACATCTGACTCTTGGCAAATCCTATGAAGACTGTTGTATGAAGACATCTTGTATAGGATAAAATTAGCTCTTGTGAATCCATCTTTCATGTCTGCTCTCTTGGCTTCACCTGTGGTTTTTGTCTTCTCTCAGTTCCTTTTTCCCGGGAGTTCTCTTTTACAGTAGGTCAGCTTAAATTCCACGTGTTCTTTAAAAGCCATCAGAAACTTTCAGTATCCTCTTATGCTACTATGCTACTCAAAACTTTAAATCAAGAAAAGGCAAAAAGCTACTTCAAACAGCTCTCCTCTTTCTGTCTTTACTTGCAGAGGTGTGGGAGAACTGAAGTTGCTTTCTGCTCCTCTAATATTTTATAACCAGAAGAAGGAACATAAGGAATGTCTTTTTTTTTTTTCCCCTTAAAAATAATCAATCTTTCTCTGAGAACATTGAAGGTCAGTGCCTGTCAGCCTTATTTTTACTGATGTAGTGAGAAATATCAGATTTCTAGCTTAGACATAATTATATTCTTAGCAGGTAACTTGGTTTGAACCTCTCTCCTTTGCTTCTGGGTATCCTATATCATTAACCTTTACTAATTGTCCTCTGGAGTTCTGTACAGAGTCCTTGACATTGCTCATTTTTTCACATATATTTTCACTTGTGTCACAAATGAATGATTTGGTTGGCTTAAAGAATCAGTATCAGAGGTATTAGCAAAAGCGGTTTTAATATTATGTAGAGTGGATCCATCACAACTTGCCTGATTTCAAAAATGTCATAGAAAAATATTCTACCTTTGTGGAGGGGGAGAAAAGGCGAATTAAAAACACGATTGTTTTTCTGACTATTTTTCTAAGTTTATATTCCACTTGGAGCTGATCATTGACCTGGAGGCCAGCCTGTGCAGACTGATGGGGTCAGACTGCTCAAGCTTAACCCCTGCTTGAGCAGCTGGGCTACACCTACAGCACTTGGCCTTGAGTCTCCCTGAGTCCTCCATGGCTCCAAAAACATGTTTGCTTTTCTATTTCACAGCATCTAAAATATGATTGAGTCACCATAGTGGTGACTGTAAGAGCAGTGCTTCTCTAACTTCAAAACAGCAGTATGACAACACATGGGGGAGTTTAGGGGTTCAAAGCCTGCTGTAACTGTGAACAGCAGCTCAGAAGGTTGGTTAGGGTCAAGTCCCAGCTATGACTCATCTAAATTTCACAATGGGAGCTGCCCTCATGTATGCCATTCACAGAACCAAGAACTTATTTCAGGAGGAAAAGGCTGGCTGACTTCAAAGCACTAAACTTTCATTTATGCAGCATAAATGGTGAGGCTACCAAGACCCAGAGATGAACTAGGGAGCTATCAATTAGCAGTGTGAAATCCCTACAGAGAAAGAGGAAAAAATACTTGCAGTGTATAGTAAGAAAGATAAAAGATACAAAGAGAGCAAGACATCTTTACTTCTGATAGGTTTCCATAACAAAGCAAAATTTTAACTAAATTACACAAAACTAAATGTTAAATAGTATTCTTTCAAATTCTTAGTTTAATTTCCTGTAACTTATCTCACACAAGACTGAAAAACTTTAGGAGCTATTATTTATTTTTTTAAGGACATTTGTGTAAGACAAACATGTTTGACTTCAATCCCAGAGGTATGTCATGTGAATTTCATTCTTGAATATTAGGAAGCTATGCTGTTAAGCCTGTCCATTTTTAGTGCTTGTTACTCATTTTAAGTTCATATTTTATGAATTATGTTGACACTTCTATCTCTTGAAATTAGAAGCTTTAAATAAATATTTTTTTCTTTATAATAAAAGGCAATGTATTACAAATCTTTGATTTTGATCCAGAATGGTTATATGTATTAACCGTAGTTAATTTTATTCATCTATTTTAGATCATAAGTCTTGCCAGAAACTAATATTTCCTTTTTATTGCAAAAGAATAAATGTGTGTTCTGTAAACATACAGAACAAGAACATGGAATGGCTATCCCAAGTCTAAACAACTTTCTTAGGACAATGTTTCGTATTCAAAATTAATAAATCTTCTGAGACAAAGAGTATTTCAACCACTAAGTTTTACTACAGTTCTCTAAATAAAAATTTTATTTAACTTTTACCCATTTATTCCACTTTCTCATGATATATATATTATCATATTTTTGGCTTGGCCTGTGACTTTAAAAGATTTAATGGAAGTATTAATTTATTAAAGTTACACAGAAAAATGTAATTTCTGCTTCTTGTTCATTCATAATCAAAAACCAGTAAGACAGTATAAACATATATATTTAAATCACAGTACATGCAGCAATGTGTGTATAAACCTTTACACCAATAAGTGTATATCAGCAAAGCATTTGATACTGTCTCACAGGATCCTCCTGGACAATATATACAGCATTCAGCTGGATAAACACATCATTTTGTGGGTGAGAAACTGGCCAATGGGTTGGGCATAAAGGGTTACAGTGAATGGGGTGACATCAGACTGGTGACCTGTCACTAGTGAAGTTCCACAAGGCTCCATCCTCAGTCCTGTGCCCTTCTACATCTTCACAAATAACTTGGACACAGGGCTGGAAGGGGGTACTAAGCAAGTTTGCAGATGATAGAAGACTTAAAGGAGCCATTGACTCCCTCAAAGGTAGGGAGGCCCTGCAGAGAGACATTGACAAATTAGAGAACTAGGAAATCAACAACTGTATGAAGTTCTGCACCTGGGCTGGGGCAACCCTGGTTGTGTGTATAGACCAAGAAAGGAGAGGCTGGAAAGCATTGCCATAACAAGGGACCTCAGGGTCCTGGTCGATGGCAAGTTGAACATGAGCCAGCAGTGCCCTGGCAGCCAGGAGGGCCAATCCTGTCCTGAGGGTCATCAGGCACAGCATCACCAGCCAGGCAAGGGAGCGGATTGTCCTGCTCTGCTCTGAGCTGGGGCAGCCACACCTCGAATGCTGGGGGCAGGTTTGGGCACCACAACATAAGAAAGCTATCAAGTGACTAGAGAGTGTCCAAAGGAGGGCGACAAAGATGGGGAAGGGTCTGGGGGGGAAGCCTTGTGAAGAGCAGCTGAGGTCATTTGGCTTCTTCAGCCTGAAAATTAGGAGACTTGAGAGGAGATTTCATTGCAGCTACAAATTCCTCATGAAGGGAACAGGAAGGACAGACACTTCTCTGTGCTGACCAGTGACAGGGCTCAAGGGAATGGCCTGAAATTGCATCAGGAGAGGTTTAGGTTGAATTTTAGAAAAAGATTTTTTACCCAGAGGGTTGTTGGACACTGGAACAGGCTCCCCAGTGAAGCAGTCACAACTCTAAGCTAACAGAGGTCAAGAAGTGTTTGGACAATGCCCTTGGGCACGTGATGTGACTCTTGGGGATGATCCTGTACAGGGCCAGGAGTTATCCTTGATGATCCTCATGGGTCCCTTCCAACTCAGTATATTCTGTGATTCTGTAATAGTCTTACAAACCCAATGTTTAGTGCATACAGTACTGCCACCTTTTGGTTGTAAATCTCACTGCTACATATAGATCATCACATTACAAACATTTTGTCTTAAAAGCTTCATCTTAGTCAAACCTTAAACATGCTACATAAAATATACAATTTTAGAATTCGTGTTAAGTTCCATGACAGTATTTCAGGATTTTTAGAGCAAGATGTTCAAGTTTATCTAAATCTACTTATGCTATTTAGCATTAAATTTCTAAGTTAGGCAAAGCCTATGTGTGAGACCAGGATCGACAAATTTGATGATTTGACTTTCCAAAAGGTTACTTGCTCAATATATGTTTTAAAACTGGTGACATCAGCTGATGCATTTTCTTTCACTAAGTTTGAAAAACTAGACCCTAGGGGACAATAGATCTTGTAAACTACCTACACTTTACCTGCTGCTTCTGGAGATCCATCAGAACCCTAGAGCAATCACACATTTTTCAGACTCCTGCTTTCTGGCAAGGTTTAGAGATAATCACAAATGTTCACATTTAAATATCTGTGAGATAACTTGGGACCCATTGTCTTCAAAGATGTGTAAGGGTAAAAAAATTCACCCAAAATAAATCTGGGTGAAGGAAGGAGAAAGTAAGTGAAAACTATGAAGGTTTAATGTGTGAATTTGTACCATTCACAGTTGATGCAATTCTAAAATATGGCCAACATTACTGTCAAGTCTTAGAGGTTACTGAAATTATGTAGTGCATTCACATCTACCTGTAGGTGTCTACATGTACACTGCGTATCTAAGTGCCTGTTACAGCCAATGCAAGCCTTGAATTTGGTTCAGTTGCCCAAACAGTGGGAAATATATTCATGTATCCATCCATCCATCCATCCATCCATCCATCCATCCATCCATCATCCATCCATCCATCCATCCATCCATCCATCCATCATCCATCCATCCATCCATGTATGACACAAGGTGTTGGAAACAATCATGCCTTCTGTATGGTCAGATGAAGTTCAAACAATATATATATATATATATGTTAAGACATCTCAAACGCCACTGAGAATTTTCTTTCAGTCTTTTCCTTGTATTGCAGTTAATTTAAATGCCCAAGTGCAAGTGTCTACTCTGTACCTGACCTCACCCCATACTGCCTGTTGAATTTAAAGTCTGTTCTTACCACTGACTTCAATCCATCTATGTAGATCCAAATGTTAGTCAAAAGAGGTTTTTTGGGCGAAAAAAAAGAGCAGACTTTGCCTTCTTAGCAGTGTAATGAAGATACAACAAGTAGTTGTTGCCAACTCAGTTACAACAATGCAAGAGTATACAAAGGGAGGCCTCACTCTTAACAGACTTCAACCATGCCAACACAAACAGTTCTTAATAACAGAAGGAAGACTCATTAGTAGACAAAATCCTTTCAATTCCTAACCTTTTACTTTGGTGTTACAGTCATCCAATGTTCTGCTGGGTCCAGGGAGAAAAAGCTCCTGGGGTCAAGCAAAATAAAATTGTGTGGATTTATGGCAGAGTTACAGCAGTACCCCACAGTCACAGCCAGGAGAAGTGTGGTGCCTGGGGCCCCCTCAGGCCAGGAGATGACTTTGGGCTTCCTGTGTGGGTTCAAAGAAAGAGAAAAATACTGTATAGACATTGGTTACATTGAAAAAGAGACCAAAATGGGAAAAGCAACGTGTTATTAACACTCAAAACTGCTATTTCTTAGACTGGAAGTCCACTATAACCATAATGAGATGTAGCATATAAAAGAGCTGTAAATCAAAAAAGGAATATAACATGGGCAAATAACGATTCAGGATAATTGTCTCTCCAGAGTAATCTGCAGAAAAAGTGCTATAAATTAATAACCAGTTTGTCAGAAAATAGAACATGTTATTTAAATTTAAGGACCTGTTTCAGGTGAGAATCTTGCAACACCACAGACAGAACATTTATTTCTACTAAACACACTAATTCATTTGGGCACTTCATCCAAGTATGGTGTTTTTATTAAATGATTCTTTTAGTAATGTATTTTAATATCATTTCTTCAGTATTGTTATACTTTATACTGTTTTTTCCCTTCTATTCAATGTATTCTGTGTATCTCTGTGTTGAAATCCTTGATGATCTTACAGAAAAGAGAGATCAGCAGTTTTAATACAGTTTTCTCCTCAAGACATTTTGCTGGTTTCGAAAAGCTGTACAACATGACATTTATCCCCTGAAAAAGTTAAAGTTATAATGAGGTTTCCCAAGCTATTTGCAAGAAGTGTTATGAGCTTGATGGAATATATACACCTGAATTTTACTGACATCATGCTATTTGGGATTCTGAGATGACATTTTAAGAGAAATCTTTCCTCATGACCTTCTTAGTTACTAAAAGTTTAATTCCATTTTTATTTCTATATAGAATTTACAGTGCGCCAAGTGATACTTGGTAATTAAAAAGCTATTTGACTCCAACTGTCTTCAGGACTGGGTGTCACAACCTAAAATGCCTCTTGAATTTTTTTATTTCCTTGAACTGGCCTTTTCAATAGATCGAATTGGACTGATCCACTCAAGAATTCTGGTTGAGGCAGAGTAAATCAGGTCTTGTGTCAGAGTTATGGCCTTAATAGCATTTAAAACAGCCTGTTTTCCTATCCTAGGGAGTAAAATCCCCTAACACATTTTTGCCGCCCCAGGAGGACTGTCACATTATGATGTGTTGTGCTGTCTCCCTGCCAACTGAAGAAACAGATCTTGAAGTCATGACAGGTTCTTCTGACTGGCACTTGCAGAAAGTGTCCTTTGACATGGGGAAGATATTTTGGTATTTTTTTATGACTGTATAATCATTCCCACAGTGTTGCCTGTGTAATAAAAGTGCCTTCAAAAGATCCCTATTATACTTTCTTACAGAAACATCAATCACCTATGAGCAAATAAGCACAGAAAAATAATAAAGCACAGAGAAATGAATCCCTGAGAAAAGCTCCCTGTTTTAATTGGTCAACTTACTATAAAATTCTCTGTGATCTATTTCAGGTCTGTGAACTCCCACTAATAGATACTCAACCCTGAAGAGATTCATTGGCAGATTATTCTAAAAATTAATAAATAAGATGAAAGAAATGCATTTTAAATTTTCAGATTTAATTTTAATGCAAATTTAAAAAAAATCCTGAGCAAGAGGCCGATGGAAAGAGAAACTAATATCTATGTTATTTAGACATTACAATAGTGAATATGTTTAATATGGTATTGATGTGGTTTAAATTTTTTTATTCAATCAGCAAATCCTGGTGAAATTCTTGAAGAAAAACCAACCACAACAGAAACAAGCATCAGTTTAGCAGAAAAGCGAGAAATCTGCTTCAGGAAGACTGTCTATTTCATTTAGTAACTTGTGCTTTGGAGACATAGACAGGGAGGCTTGATTAGTTAAAAAAAAAAAAAACAACCTCTCACAAACTGAAGACTGCATAACTGATAAGATTTTATGCATGCTCCAAGAAATTTAGAATTCTTTTCTTCCAAATGATGTAAATTTGATTAGCTGCCATTAATTTCCATTAAAGATTCAATAATTTTGTCAATAGAAAGAGATTAAATCTTCGAAACAATGAATATATAATATTGCCTACTAAAAATATGGTAAACTAACATCGCTAGTAGATGTGTTATCAAACATGAATGATTCTACTAGGCATGATAGTCAACATCCTTAAATACTGTGGGGTTTTTAATTTTTTCATACAAAATTAATGTCAGCATGTCTGACTATTTCTAATTTCATAAAAAAAAATTTTTAGGGATATTTGTATTCATATTTCAATCTTCCATTTTATGAAGAAGGTACAGTTATTTTATCTATCTATAATCTATATCTATATTCATATTTATCTATAACTACCTACATCTATCAATATATATCTATATATACATATATATATGTGTATATATACATATATATATACACACATATATATATACACACACACATACATACACACACATATACATGTGTGTGTGTGTGTATATATATATATATAAAGTTAATTTAAATAAAAATATAATTATTAGTCTTTCATTTTGTGAGTTTTGGAACCAAATCAGTTTGGAAATATTAAAACAACCCCAGATTTTTTGACTGACTCCAATTTTTTCAGAATACCAGTCTTTCACTAAAATCCACTGTACCACTCTGCAGAACTGTCATGTTTTATTTGTGTAAGACCTGGAATACATAAATAAGACTTCTGCAGTGAATAACAAGGTAATTTGACAGAACATGATAGAAAGTTATCATAACAGCTTCCTAGACAATTGTTTTTTTTGCCTGCTAACTTACCTGATAGCTTGTGGGAAAATATAGAAATTAACAACATTGTATGGTGTTATCTATGCCCAAATTATTTAAGGATTAAATCCTTTGTTATGCAAATCTACCAGCTTTTCTTTTGTGTGTATGTATGTAAGAAAGTACTCATAAATAATTTTATAAAGAGCAGGGATAAAGTACTGAAAGGCTTGATGGACAGTGCTCTAAAAAAGTCTTATTGCCGTGAGTCTCTCTGTCTCTCACAGCTGGCTCTTCCACTCCTAATTACTACCTTAAGGAAAAATCATCTTATCTTCCTGCTATTCTTGTAGGCTGCTGGCTGTTGTACTCCTGCTCAGTGTCCCACTTTTCTATTTATAGGCTTGGATATTTTTCTTTCTCTTTCATGCTCTCCCAGTTTATTGTACCCGTCCTCTCCACAGGAGCAGACCCCCATGTACGTGCTCAGAAGGGTATATGTACATTACTTTATGGGTTGGAGCTTAGTTCTGTACAGATCTGGGGATCAAACAGTGAAGTGAACCTGAACTGCAGTCAGGTATTTGCAGGGGAATAACAAAATAAAGCACTTTTCTGCAGAAAGATGGATCCTTCTCCTCTAGTATGTTTAGATCCATTGCCTTTACTGTGTATTAGTTGCTCCCACAGGAAATAATAATACAAAACCCCAAAAAACCTAAAATTGAACAGAGAAAAAAAATCGCACCCACAAAGCAAAAAAACCCCACCCAGGTCTAATCTTTACAACTTTGATTAAGTGTGGGGGGATGTAATTTGCATCACCCACTTCAGATCTGTGTAAAAGCCTGGTTGTATGATTGGAAGGTGTGGCCCTGTTCCTCTTCCCCTCACATCCAGACATCCATTTCCATTTCCCAGGTGACTTTGCCCCCTGAACTAGCTCAATGTGTGAGCAGATGTGCTACTGCAATACAGGGAGAAAGGGAGGCTGAGACAATCCCTGTAAATCAAAACTACCCATAAGATGCCTTTTCTTGTACTGTCAATCCTGAGTTATCTTTTAGGAACTGGTAGCATTGTGATCTCATTTTCAGATTGTTCACCTTATGCAAATTAATGAAAGTCATTGTCCCACTCTACAGTTGCCACGATTCCTTACCCTTAAATGAAGATGAGTATCCCACATGGCTCTGGCTTCCAGGACTATTTAAACTTTTACTATTTAGATTTCTATGGACCTCTGATCCAATAGCAAAGGGATGATTTGGTTTTTCCTCATTAAATTTTGTAATGATGTTCTTTTCCCACCAAGTATATTGAAGTTTTACACTATATTTAATATATATTCTTGTCCAGTATATGCAGCAATAATTTAGCTCTATTTTCTTCATGTTTTAAAGCCCTATTTTTATCTGTTAGCTTTGAAGAAATTGGTGATAATTATAGGGATAACAGAGAATCTTTGGTTTTTCAGAATACATAACTAATTAATCTAAGACACAAAGCTCCACAATTAAAGGAAATCTACAGCATTGCTGTTGATTTTGGTATGAAATAACTCAAGACACTAGATTCCTGCAATTTAATATATACATGAAGACAAAGTTAGCAAAAGCCAAGGATATCTTTTCTGCTTCTCTTGAGATTGCCTCCAAGTTTGATAATATTTACGGCACATTTGCATTTTTGGACTAACAGATGTCCGTTCTTGATTGAACCACAAAAGACTATGCAGAGTAGTACCTACTGGTGTCCTTATATCCATTGCCCTGCCACATGATTAGGATTAATCAAGAAATAAATTATCCAGAAGAAATTAGTAAATACAGAAAAACTACAGGGGATATTTCTGGGGATTTTACATATGCATTATGATTCTAGTGCACTGGAAATTTAAATATTTCTTGTACACAAATGAAATATTCTTGGTAATTTTTTGACAATTAAATATAATTTTCTGCTTCCAAAAAGGAGATGGAAAGAAAGCTCCTTTCATATAGTCATATTTCAGGAAAACTAGAAGGAAATGGGAAGCATAAAACTCTACTCTTATTCCAACCCTATTGTATTCACTAATATCCCTGCCCTGCCCCGCTCCAAATCAAATTTTCCTTCATTAAAATTTTAGCGTGGTACTGTTTGCATCCATTTACATTGTAGAGCTCATTGTTTGTTGCTGCGTTTAAAAAACAAACCAGACAAAAAAACCAAACAAATTTACTCTGTGAGAAATAAGAAATAAAAGCCATTAAAATTTACTAGCAGATAATTTCTATGTAACTTTTATTTGCAAAGTTTCCCAATGGATATATTTTCTGCTTATTATCCTAGGTCCTAAAAAATTAAGTAGAAGAATAAAGATAAATACCAAATAGTATGTATATATTTGTAGAAGACACTGAAAATCAAAATCATTCAAAAGGTAGCAACATTTTACAATGGATATCTGTGAACATTTTGTAATCTACCTCAGATTGGAAAAAACCCCAGACCAAACCAAACCCAAACTAAAAACCCAGTGTCACATAAAAGTAGTTTTAAGAATATGCTGATTTTTTAAAAGAATTTCAAGTTATTTTACAAAAGATAACCCAAACAATGTTAAGTAAGAATAGGCAAATGGGCATATACTAATTTTTTTCTAACTTGTTTTATTATTAGGGCAAAGAAATTTCTAGTTTCTCTCAGGAGCATTTGAGTTAGGAGCAACAACCTGAAGGGCTAAAGGAAAAACAAAAAGGCATAGATAAGGCTTACTTGCATCTCTTCAATTGTTCCTACAGAGTGCTTTAGTAGTGGCTAAGTTCAATCAGGATTTACAAATGTTTTTCAAGGACCATGTATAAGCTACTTTTTCCCACTCCTCAAACCTTACTGTAGACCAAATATTTTCTTGTTGATAAATTCTACAGTTAAGTAAGGTGTTTTTTTTTTTTACAAAGCATTTCTCTTTGCATATCCTATCCTTTCTTAGTTTTTCATGTTCTAATAATGATTATTACTGAGTTTTCTTAGTTAACAACATCATTCTAGTATCATCATCATACCTATTTTTAATTCATGGGTATATTGTTCTGCTATAAAGAAACACTGAAAGAAAAATGAAACAGAATAATTTTCATTTATAAGCTACTAGGTAAAAAAATCGGAATGTACAGTGAAAGCTGTGCCAAATCCCTCACTTTGTGTCACTTATGCACAGATAACAGCAAAAAGATACACTCTTTGGTAAGTGTAAATACCAGACTGTGGAAAGCTATAGAACTCTAGCAAGTCAGAAATAAAAAAAAAAACCTGAAACCCAAAAACTGACAAGCTTTTCTTAATCACCGTTACTTATTCCACCCCTTAAAAGAGAGCATGTGTCGTAAATTATCTACCTAGAAAAGATTCCTGCCCTTGTGGAGATGGATGGCGATACATTATTTCTTTGGGTGCCTACTGACCATTTTTCCTTATTGAATTTCTCGAAGAGGATCTCCAGAGATTGTTGCCAGTCACTCTCTAAAGAAACAAACCAGAAAAAGTCACCTCCAAATGCTAGTGGGGTTTATATAAGGATTTATTTAATTGGCAGGAAATTTGCAGCCTTTCGTTTTTTTCATCTTTTGTCTCCAAAAGAACAACCGAGAAAAAATAGTTAAGATAAGCAGATAATACAGTCAGAAAGCAAGCTTTCAGAAATGGAAGATGCTGGACAAATTTCTCCTAGATGACTAGATATTTTTGGTAGTTGTGTGTGCCCCTTTCACCTTTATTTAGATGCATTCCTTCCTTATGAAAGAAAGCTTTGGAAAGGAAATCATATAATGAAGTAAAATATATTTTCCAAGAGCATATGATAAGTTAGAAAATAACAGCAGTCTTTATGAGCACAATGGTTTTATCTTCAAGAACTTGGAAGAAAAGAAATAAATTCACTAGAAGGGACAGTTATATATTACCAAAATCTTTCCTGTGCTCCAGATATAGCCAGAAAACTGAGATGAGTTTTGCATTCACAAATGAAACACGACACAATCTTGTTTTGCATGGGCTTGCTTTCTGCAATGAAAGTTTTACACAGCTTGGCTTCATGAAGTAAAATGTTGATTGAAAATATTTGTGACAGTTGTGGGTAGTTAACAAAGTTGCTATTACAGCACTTCAATAAAATGTTGCCACTTTAAATGCTAGGTACTAAACTGGTTGGAGTATACAGCAGCATTTTAGATACTATACTATGTGTGAGCTCACATTCCATTAAATGAGTCACTTTTTTCTGACTGACACCTCATTTGCTCAGTGGAAACAGTGAAGTTATTTACTGGATGAAAAAAATGAAGCCAAACCTGAATTTATATTCCTATATTTTTTGATGGCAAAAAATATGGCTTGCTTGTCAGAACTTGCAGAGTATGAAAAAGCCGTTTAAAATTTGTTAAGCCTTCAGAAAAAGTATTGATTAAGAAGAGAAACTATAGTCTGAGTGAACACAAATATTGTTACAATAAGTTTTGTGATATTTATGTGTGTCAATGGGTATTAAAACTCTAGATTATGAGAGATATTATATCTTATAACACAGCCACATCAGGGCTTTTTCTTTATTCGTTACAGTTATTACTTTCTCAGGGTATGTGAAGTTACGCTTACAATGGATCAAATAAAATATAAAATAAAATTTGATATTTCAATGCAATAAATTCACATTTATAGAATTTTTTCATGCACTGTGCACTCTTTAGTTCTTTAGTTGTCTTACATTAAATCAGCAGTTTTGTAGATTTTCTTGCCTTTAGATATATTAGAGATTTAACTGACTCTAGCTAATGCGTTTATCAAATGATGCTGTATATTTTCTAAGCTCTTCTACACTACATATGCATTAAGAAAGTATCCATAATTCAATCACATACATTGTATAGGAGCTGAAAAGTTAAATAGAGTCTGATCTATTCCAGGAACCTTGTCTCTCCAACAGACAGAAATTCTATAGGAAAGCAGAGTTGCTTCTATCTCTCTGTCTTCCTCCATTTCCTTTTTTCCCTTTTGGTTGAAAGAACTACAGAAGTTCTTAAGAGGAACTAAAGAATAAAGGCTACAGCTGTGTAATGGACAAGGTTAAAAATCTGCCTGGGGTGTAGTTAAAAGCAGTTTAATATTCTTGTAGATTAAATGTGCATAACTAATCTGACAGTGTTACAGGCTGTGCCACAAAGTGTGTATACTAGAGGTAGACTGGGGGATAATGGCTTGGAATCTGAGCCTTGCTGTCATGGAGCATAGACCAGTAGAAGAAAATCCTTGTAAGACCCATGCTCACACAAAACATTATAAACTGTGTAAGATAAAAAATATGGATCAAAAAATGGAGCGTCAAAAAAAATTTTTTCTTTTTCCTTCCCTTGGTCCAAGCTTTTCTGAGAATAAAGAATAAACAAATAAATAAGTAAATATAAAGTGCAATTAAAGTCTACTTAATCTGAAATCAGAAGCTATGTTGTGTTTCATACAACTGCAATATGAAAATTGAAGTTCTGATTTATATTTTTTTCACAGATCTGATAAGTCAAAGTGAAGATTAAGAGACACTTGGACTCTGAAGTGCGTAGTCAAGGAATCATATCAAAGCTCTATTTCAAGTTAATGAAAGACATTTCCAGCTAGTGATTCATTTCGTTTTAAAGCAGATAAATAATGTTAATTACCCCCAGGGTATAGCTGCACTGATTATTGAAAACTACTAACATGTGAGTTATGCCTTGGTACTTTCTTATGCTGAAGTTAAACAAATGTAAATCCCACTCTTAGTACTTTTCCTTCCCGATTCTTCTGTAAAATATGTGGGTTTGTAAAGACAATTCAAGTGGTTTTTTTTTGTTGTTCTTTTTTTTAATATTTGATTTTCCATCTCTTCATAGGAAATAACAGGAATTTTAAAGTCTGACACTGGAAACACCCAAAACTATCTACTTTTATATTTCTTTATGGCTGACTTGCACCAGAGAAAATATAAGCTGAAAGTTCCTCATAATAAGCATAGTAGATGAAAACCAAAAAAATAAAGAATGTTGAAAAGATAAAGAATAATCAAGTGGCAGGTCACAAAACCAGAACATATATAATATCTATATTATATTAAGTACTGTTTCAGCTGTTTCTACAGTTTTAGTAAAGCTCACTAAATAAACTTGGAAGTGAAAATCTTTAAGTTAGCTACCAAAAGCAACTGGAGTTCAATGCACATTATGTAGTCCAATTGTTTAAAAGAAACATTTTTTTTTTGAATCAGTGTTCAATATGAAAAAAAAAAAGAAAGAAACAAACATAACAGAAGTATTGTCACTGGAAGACTGGTTTACAGAGCTGTGATGACTGAAGCATGTGGGTAAAAGCATATGGTTGTGAATTTAATGCTTTGTTATACTAGATTTCAGTATTAAATTACTCTTTCCAGTGTCTGCCTGAGTCAAGCAGAACAAAATTTGTGACATCTCAAAGATGAGATTTTGAGGAGATGAGAATGAACAATACTATGACTGACAGGTACAAACCCATGTTTCTACAAAGTGGGTATTTTGTTTTGAGCTTCTTCATTATTGCTATTGGAGCTATAAATTAAAGATGATATAGAAACTACTGTTCTCCAAAGCACTGCATTAATTTTTGAGAATTTACTGACTTTACCATGTTCTTATGTAAACTTTCGGTGTAGCTAAAAGACCACAGTATTAACAGAACATGTTGATGAATCAGAGTCATGCTGGTAGTTAGTTCTGTGGATTAACTTTAATGGGCATTTTAGAAAGAGAGAGTTTCACTTGTCTTTCCATGCCTTTCAATTTATGATCTAATTACTGGAATAATGTATTTGTATTAAGAAAATTTTTTTATTTTGATTAGCAATATTTTGTGGTTTCCTATTTAGTTTTCAACATCTTATGCATATAGACTTATGTGTGCATTACTTTTTCTTTTTCGTTGTTTATAATAGAGTCCATGACTTGTCAGATGAATAGGTAGAGCAAGTCCATCTGATTTTGATAATTCAGGGAGGCAGATTCTGCCTCTCCAACATCTTTGGAACAAGATGCTTACTTTATATTCCTTACACTAAGAATTTAAGTACCCTCTGTTTCTAGATGTGCTGTTGCAGCTAGGCTATATCTGTGGCAGCAAATCAGACACTCCCTGAAAATGTTCTCATGCAACGGATTTCACTGCTCTAAAATATTAAGCCATTTAAATGATCTGCAGGCAAGGCTCTGGACCATTCCAGCCAGTATTTAACCAAACAAATCCAGTTCCTGGATTTGATTTGGGAGCTGGCATGCATTAGCTGCCATTTACAACATAGGGTTTGCAAGCAGTACCTTGGTTTGGAGAATAATAATGCTTAATAATATGCAAGCTTTTCATGCCAGCCACATAACAGTCCCCATCATATTTATTTTACTAATATAAACATCCCTTTATGTATCTAAGTAGATGCATAAAGGTGTTAGTACATAACTGGGTTGTTGCCTGGTGTCTAGATCTCTACCCACAGTTCAAGAACTTTTGGGACATCAGCATGTTCACATTTACATGCACTCATATTCTGTACCTTATGAAGACTTAAAAAATAGCATTGTCATTGAATCACATGGTTCACCAATCTGCAGAGAATAAAGATCTACAGAAGTAAATAGATGAGATTGATTATAGCAATTGCTATTTTTTTAGTTGAAGTGGTTTGTAAATTTAGGTATTATGAAGTGACGTGTCAAAGAATTTTCCCCCGACTATATTTCTTTAAGCATGGACACCCTAATTTTAAGACCAAACTGACAGCACAAAAGTACCCCTTACTGACACTAGCCGACTCGTAGTCTTTACTATGATCTGAGTGCTAATACATGTTTAATACAGCTGACCCATATATGTCAACTCAAATGTTATCTCACTTCTTTGGATTTTAAAATTTTATTTGACAGTATTAATATTGTGGAAAAAATATTTAGAGAAATTAATATTGATAGTTTCATAGCTAAACAGGATCTTTTACATGAAGGAGACATGAAGGAGACATCTAGAAACATAGATTAGGAGTCAAAATTAAAAAACAGGTTACACTACTGCAAGAAATTCAGTATAATGAAATCTGTCTCCAAAAAAATATTTATCTGAATTTAAAAATGCATCTTTCACTTGTGTATTTTAAATACTAATACTGATTTTCCCTATTTACAGTTCTATAAAAATGGAAATGGTTGATATTTTTTATTGGTGTAAAAGTTATTATTATAAATTTATTGGCATTAATGTTCTGAGATTATTATCTCAGATATCAGTTTAAAATTAATTTAGGGTATTTAGGTGTCTGATGGCAAAATGCAGTGGACGTATGGAGGAAGTATTTTGTGCAGATCTGTAGGAAGCGAATGAACATAAAGTATAAATTAAACTCATATTGGAAAAAAATAAAAATACTCTGTGAAATAAAAATAGGGAGAAATGCTATCTAGTCTGACCTTCAGATAGGTATTCCATAAATGCTAGTTATTTCTTCTGCAAGGGTCAAGAGGGAGCACTTCTTATAATTCCTTCTAGAAGCTAGTTTGTATGGATAATTTTTCACAGTGCAGAATTCATTGATCAGAAAGGATTGAATATTAATATTTGACATAGTATACAAAGTGTTATAAATAAAATTTCCTCTGTTACTTTGAATTAAATTCTCAAAATATGCTTACTTCCTCCACCTCTACTAATAGAGATCTCAATTTGTTCGATACTTTTCTGTCGTAATTTTTCTTGTATTTTAAACTACAAGGATTTCATCAAAAACAATTTAAACAGAAAGAGGAAAGATGGATCTGCAGTTACTTAAACATTAGAAAACCTCTAAATGTACTCCCTTGAATGTTCTGGTGAGCCAAAAAAGACATTCCAGGTCATGAACACTTTATGCCTTTATAGCAGAAAATAAGAGGAGAGATTGCAGGCACAGACCCTTTGAAACAAGTCTTATTCTGAACCCTGGAAAATAGAGTTAAATTTAAGTTTGATATAGAGAAGTTTAAAAAGTAATATTTCTAGCAGTATGCTAATGACTCATAATGCTTTTCTGTTTTTGTCTGTACTATGGTTTCTGCAAAATTAGGAACACTGCTTTGGATTTTCATTTTTTTATGTCTCATGTTCTTTTATATCACAATATTATGATACTTTGTTCAGTTGACAGATACAGTAATAAGTAATTAAGATAAGAACATTTTATAGCTGATGAATGAAACTAGATGCTTGTGAAAATGTCATAACTATTGAGAAGAAATATTTGAGGGTCTTTAAAATGCATGGTTGGTACTATTGGAAAATAAAATTGGCAATTTATGTTTATATACTTAGAAAGCAATACACTAAGTCTGAACAGTTTTCTATTAAAGAACTTGAATTTGACCAAAAATTAGTCTCTAACTCTATGGATGCCAGGACCCCCAAAGGTAAAATAGGTGAGATTCCCCTGTACTTGTGCACATTGACCTGCCTCAGAGTATCACACCATTTCTGATACACAGAGAAGGATCCAGTGCCAGACCTATTCAAAGTTGTTTGAATGTCACTGCTCTGTGCTTAATGAAAACTTCCTGCCCTTGTGCTTTTGCAGCTAATATAGGAAGTCATCCGTACTGCAGGCAGTACAGAAAAGCTCCTGCTGCCTTTTCAGAGAGTTTAACAAACACAGTATTTATGAAATGCTGAAATGTAATCAGCATATCATCAAGACATGCTTGCAACCGCTCAAGAAACCTTCAGGGAATGTTACTGGTTATAGCACCTTTAAAATGGCAAATTCTAAATTAAACTTGTCCTACAGGAGATATCTTCAGCACAGTATTCTGGCATTCTCACTTTGCTTCCTGACTGCATGGTCATTGACATTCTAGGGATTTTGAGGGAGTGTTGTGTTGTGGGTTTTTGTTATTTGGCTTTTTCTAAATTGTCCACATACAAATATACCATATTTGTTTTTATCAAAATAGATCATAGCCACGAGTGGAAAGTAGATTTTTTTTTCAGGAATTAACTACTTCAGGAAAAAAAATGACTATGATACAGTTTAACATTAATATATAGTTACCTCTAAACACCACTCCAAAGAAAATGACATTCGAGAGGCAAAATACTGTATTACCCCTACCACAGTGTTAGCTATAAAGAGATACAAAGTCCTATACAAGCATACACATTGTTGGTCTTGAAAAATGCTGATTTGTTTAACCAGGCAGGATAAGCATAGAGCATTAAGTCACAGAACCTAAAATCAATAACAAAGAAAATCATTCCCGGCTTGTTTTAGTAGAAATGTGATTTGCACCAGAATATTAAATTGAAGTCAGATGTGTGCTGATGCAAACAAATTTTCTTTTTTTTAATTTAGTTCAGAGGAACTAGGACTCATAGAAATTGTTCATGTACAATTTTTTCAGAATAATTAAATGAAATTTATTGGTCAGCACAGTTAGAACAATTAAAAAGAAAACACCCTGGCTCTAAGTTCAATTTATAGGCCTTCGTCACCCAGCTTGTCCTCTTTATGGTGATTTTTTTTCCTCTGTGGTGATGAACAGCTAGAATTGGAAGCATTCTCTATCACCTGCTTGAAATTTTCTGTCTCTAGAAGCATATTTTGCTGACGCAGCTCAAATGTTTGTCGCTGCATCTATTTATGTACGCTGCATAAAAGTTCAGGAATTTTTCCAATTCATTCCTTTCACTCACATGGAAGAATAATTAGCTCCTTTATAGTGGATTAGGGTATTAAGAAGTATCCTGCAGTGAGTTCTTTCAGTGTGTTGACCTTTTATGAACCTGTCACTTGGTTCCAGGGAAGCAATAACCTTTACTCTCTATGAAACAATGTCTTGCTCTTGGTGTTTTTCAAGCTGTGTTTAAGACACTTCTAAGACTGCATAAAAGGGACTTATGCTTTGGGACTCTCTTATAAATACATTACTTCTGTTAGTGGTGAACATTCCAAAGTGCCTGAGAAAAAACCTTCTATGTCTCTTTCCTTGAAGAAAGAAGCCTCATTTCTCGTTTAAATCTGTGCCTTTTCTCAGAATAGTCATCTTCCTTCCTGCAATCAAATCCTAAATAAAATTGGGGGTTTGGTATTCCTTAGTGAACAGTCCCCCCATCTTATTATAAAACCCACTTTGAATGCTGCTGCTTCAAACAGATTTCTTTCCATTTCTCACTAAGGTATAGAGGAAGATTTGGGGTAAGCAGTGAATGAGAAATACGTCATCTTACTAAGATAAACTTGTAGTTAATTAAGGAATGTTGCATTTATTATATAGTACAGCAACTATATATGAGACATGTTTTGATGCCAGGCATTGACAAATCACTTGTAAGGTTGATTTATTACAATAATAATGGAAAATTCATAAATTATTAACATAAGGGTGAAGGAGTTCCTTGAAAAAATCTCCCAGAATTAAATGTTCAAACATTGTAACCAAGTTACAATGACAATAGACTAGGAAAATCATGTGCTAAATGATAAAGCAAGGTAGGGTAGGATATCAATAAGAATGCTCATGTGAGATTTCCTGAGACAGAACTTGCTATCCCTTTTCACTGCAGGGGGACACAAGTCACAGCTGATCTTTCCCGTTCTATTCTGAGCCTATATAGACATAAGTTGCTTTGATTTTGGAAATACAGAACCATTGACTTTATTTCTGCATGCTTTATTTGCTGAGTAGAAATATAGAATTTTATGAAAATTTTAGGGGTAATTTTTGATGACTTGAATGGAAGGAAATACTGTACACTGAAGTTTATTTATCTAAACTTATTCTAAACTGTTATATAAAAAAATCATATGTTACATTAGCAAAAAAAGCTGTTGATGTGATTAGAGCTTTAATCTGAAGACAGCTCAAGCTTGGTCTGAGAGGTCAGTTTTTGCTGTTTGACTGATGATGATAAAATTTACTTTCATATGTTCTAGTTAATACTTCTCAATATTCTACATCCCAAATATCAGGAAGTACCACTGACACCAGAACCACAGCAGACAAATACTTAGGCCCAGGACTACACATACAAATGTGTGAATTCAAATGCTGGAAGTATTTGCTTTTTAGGGAAAAGTTCAACTGTTGTAGGGTAATACATCTTCTCTTTTTAATTGATTTTGACTTCTAATAAGTAGAAACATTCTAACTCTTTTCAATCTATCTAGAACTGATCAATTAAAAAATCTATTTTCTGGAATATTTTCCGGAATATTTTCCAAACAGAACAATTAATTTCTAAATCATTAATGGAAATATTTATAATACATGAAATTAGCATATAACCTCAAATTCCATTATTATTAATCTTTTTTATACTGGAATACAATAATGATAATCTATTTTTCCTTTAGGTATTCTATATACTTTTAGACAGATGATTAAATGTTTAATTTCTACCATGATTATTCATTTCTTGTAGTACTTTCTTGTGTGGCATATTGTCTCAAGGTTTTTGAAAGCCTACTAAAAAAATGTGGACTGTTGTACCTCTACTTAGATTTTCTTGTTTAAAGTTCCTGGGAATTCTCACAACTGATACAACTCCCCTCTGTAGAAACTATAGTGATTAGCTCCCTTTGAAAGCTCTAATGTACTGAAGAATATTTAAAGGAGAATAGAAAGTTGACAAAGGCTCTTTTTAATGAGACTAAAAACATTTCCTTTTTTTATTAATGGACTACTTAAAGGTAATTAAGGAACTGACATCTATAAATTGGAAAACTCACAAACTAGATTAGCATATTAAAATAATATGCTACGCAAAAGCCAGAAAGTAATATCAGGAATTTCTCAGTCTCTTATGTCATTTTTTTATCACAGGTAGGCTTTCCTATCCTCTCAATAACTCTTTTTAAATCTTTAGTTTTTAAAGGTCATTTTAGTATGGACATAAAAGTGTTAGCATACAGATTCCTAGGAAATACCAAGATGAAAAAAAGTATACCTAATTGTTAATGATACATTAAAAAATATGGAATATTTACTTGTATTCCATAGAGAAAGATTTAGAAAAAGATAATATTACTTTCCATCTAACTCTGAATATAGGTTTTTTTTCCAAAATTTTGATAGATGTATTCTCCACAGTGACAATCTGAAACTGCATCTTAATAGCTTTTACAACCTAGCGCAGCAACGAAATTTTCCAAAGTGTTATCTGGAAATAGAACAGAGGAGAGGAGCAGCTTATGAAGTAATTACAGCTAAATGAAACATGAAAAACACATATGAAATAAAAAAAAACACACAGTAATGAAGACTCAAAGTTGTCAGAATAACAATAAAAAATCCTACTCCTTCATAGAGTATCAAAGTAATTAATTTGGTTCATCAAGGCAACTCAGAATTAATTTGTTTAACCTTTCCTCTATAAATCTGTATACTATAGTTGCTCTAGTGCTTCATGATTCCTGTAGTTTTTCTATTAAATTCATTGAGCTTAAGGTCAAAGAATTGACAACGCTTCTCATTATGCAATGTTTATTTTTTTTTTCAAAATAAACCCCAAAGATACAAGCAGAACTTAACACATACATGTGGTTTATATGTGATGCCTGGGTACAGAGGCCATTCTCTGAAAGACAACATAGGCTTGTGTATTCTGCAGGATAATTTCTTTCAGTCACAGTATCAATCCAGAGAAACACACCTTAATTCCACTAAACAAAATGGTTTCACTCAGTTTAACTATCAGAAATATTCTGTTTCGAGATGAAATAAGTAAAAGACTAAATTGAAAATTCCTGTGAGCCTTCTAGAGGAAAACATAATATAAGAAAATCAGTCTTTTCTGTCAGCAGCTTTTTTTTGTTTTATTATTTGATCCATTTAGATATGATCCATAAACCTTTAGGGTGTCTCTTGCTTGTTCATGTGACTACTTTCTTCCTTTGGTTATAAATATTTTCTGGAGTAATAAGTTCATGTTGCACCCCTAGAGATGTGGAAAACACATAATTATCTTCCATTATGATACCATGAAAAACTTAAATTATTTTTGTGTGTAGCAAAAACAAAACAAAACAAAGCAAAACAGAACAAAACTTGACAGAATTAAAATATTTAAAATTAAATTTTAGATAAGAGTGCATTGATGATATAAGTTTTGAAGATATTATTGGTGAGGCCATTAGTAAAATGCTGTGATCAATATTCCTAAAAAGAAAAAATTAATTTAAAAGTTAGAAAGATTTCAAAGAACAGATCAAATTTATCTTAGGGTTTAAGAACCATATGGGAAGGATATACTTATCTAGTTCCACTGTCTTTGTGGTAGTCTTCTCAGACTTTGTAGATTTAATTTAAAAGATGAAGAGGTCTAAATTCCATTTAAGAGAGAAATTTAAAAGAAGATATCCCAAAAACTGAAACATGAAAAATAAATAACCAGAATAAAATATTTTACCAGTAACAGTAAGTAATCATAAATGAAATGGAAATAGAATATTAACCTTTTTATCATTAAAAAGAAAATAGTATAAAGGATATACTGATAGTCAGTAAGAACGTCCTTGTCTCCAAAATGTTAGTTGTGCTTCCACCTAGAAAGAAGAAACTTCTCTGAAAAAAGAATAGGTAGTTATGAAGTGGTTGAAGGACAAGTGAAAACTTCCAGTGCTTGAGAGAGAACACATATTGATGCTCCTGAGTGAAACTAATTATTTCGTAGTTAATGTGTATCATAGGAAGGACATACAGTGAGAATCATGAGACTTATATTCAACAGTAAATGAAATTCAGAACTAGAAAAGCAATTTGTTTATTGCTGTTTCCATGTATGTTAAAAAAGAAATTAGTTCATAAAGATTCAACAGATTGTGATCCTTGCAAAGTGATGGCTCTTAAAATAACATTCATATTGCTCTATATGGTATACTGCCAACAGAATGAAATCCATGTCAGCTGTAGTATTACAATTTTTTATTAGAAAATCTATGAAAGCTTTACTGAGAATTTAATTTTTAGAAGATTGTATGACCTTGAAATTCATACTTCTGCTCTTAGTTTTAAATAGATAATGGAATTTCCCTCTGGATATATTTTAAAGACCAGTTCAGAGTAGAGAGGGAACTTGTAAAACAAATTTCGCCAATACTACTCCACTCACTGAATTTAAATCAATTTATCACTTCCTATAAGTGAATGAGAGCATGTTTTCTCTTTTAGTTCATGTATCAACACATTTATTACAGTTCCAAATATGAATTTTTTTAGCCCCCCTATTAATGCTTGAACTAGAAAGAACAGAGTTTAACTGCTATAGAAAAACTCTATTTTTATTTTAAAATATCGGTCATTTCATATCTATATTATAGAGGAATATGATAGTGTCACTGTGAAACAAGCAAATTCTATTGATGTATTAATAGACATCAGAAAGGACACTAGCATTAGGCAATTTACATGAGAAATGGAAGACAAAGGTTCAAACCTTATTTCTGAATAGTCAGTGTAAATCCAGAAACTTTTATATTCAAATTCTCGTATTTAGATCTATATTTTTCATTGATTTTATATGTAAAATTCTAAGAAAGACAAAGTATTAATTCCTTTGGAGATAACAGAAGAAAACTTTAAATCTCAGAATACTACATGGAAAACCTTTCCTCTAACTGGAAACTTTTCTGAATAATGTCACACATCATTTCATTAAACTTATCATCTTGTCTTATTATTTAAGTACACACCACTTTATCTGACCAAATATTGGACTTTCCATCATGCTAATTGACAGAGAAGTCCTGACAGGTATAAATTTGCAGCTAGAAATAAAAAGAAATCATGATCAAACAAGAGAAAAATTTTTAGCAACTTTCTGATGAAAACGCTTCCATTCTTGTATAGTTTTTCAGATACCACCAGAAAGAAAACAAAGGCAAAGCATACTATACATAATTCATCTAAAAAAGAGTGGAATATAAGTCTGCCCCATTACCAGTAATTTAGTTTCTGCATTAATAAAAATTATTCTAGCAATAAATTAAATGTAATTAACTGTACACATTCAGTTTCTTAAGAAATCCTATGTTCTCTATCTTGTGATGTTCAATTTATAGCAAAGATATTTATATTTTAATGCCCTAACTAAATAAACCTCTCTTGTATTTTAGGATAAAAAGCTTTGGACAGAGTGTGCAGTATTTCACTGGGAAAAGTTTTGTCTAGCTAATTCATTAATGAAAGGCACAAAGTTATAAAAACCTGCTGTTGTCTTGGTTTATCCCTGGCCAGCAGCCAAGACCCAGGCAGCTGCTCTCTCACTCCCCCACTAGTTGGTCAGGGAGATAATCAAAAGGGTACGAGCTAGAAAACTGTGGGCTGAGATAAAGGCAGTTTCATAGGGAAAGAAGGCAAACAAAGCAAAAGAAGGAATTAATTCACTGCTTCCATCAGCAGGCAGGTGTTCAGCCATCTCCAGGAAAGCTGAGCCCCATCACACATAATGGTGACTTGGGAAGACAAACACCATCACTCCAGAAGTCCCTCTCTTCCTCCTTCCCCCGCTTTATATACTGAGCATGATGCCATAGGGAATGTCCCTTTGGTCAGCTGGGGTCACCTGTCCAGGCTGTGTCTCCTCCCAACCTCCCATGCACCCCTACCCCCCTCGCCAGCATGGCAGTGCAAAAAGCAGAAAAGGCCCTGGCTTTTCTCAGGCTTTTCTCAGGTCTTTTTTCATCAGGTGTAAGCCCTGATGAACAATAACCAAACATCTCTATAATATCAAGCCCGTGTTCGGCACAAATCCAAAACACAGCCCCATACCAGCCACTGTAAAGGAAATTTATTCTCCCCAGTCAAAAGGACCACAACTGTTTAGAAGCTGTGGGGTTTTTGTGTTAAAATACTGTGTAGGGGGAAAGAGGGCTCCACACTGCCAGCTTTTTCTTGTCTCATTTACTTTCCAAAGTCATTATTCTGGATATTTGTATTAAATGTATAAAACAGCCTTTCAATATTCCTGTATTTGTTAGCATTTTGTGAGGAAGACTTGAAGAAAAAGAAATCTTTTAAATGTCAACATTAATGAGAAGTTAAAGTGTTATGTCAAATGTGACAGCACTCAAAAATTTTGTGCCCCCTTGTCTGCTTTTCTCATATCAGTATGTAAGTTGTACTTTTTCTTTTAGTGCATTAAACATTTTAATTAACTTTAAGAGCTGTTTGGCTGTGTTACTTGAAAATAAAAACAAATTTTATTTCTGTATTTCTTCAGAATTTTTTGGATAAAAATTTATGATACCCTTGGAGCTCTGTTCAAATGAATGCTGTGTGACTTCCTAGGTTTTAGAAACAGTAACTCAATAAGTTCAGAGTTGACACTGTGCAAGTAGAACACCAATTAAATGCTCTGTTCCACAAATGGTATTATGACTTTCCTGACCCTCAGTAAAACCTTCTTACTCTCTTCCATCCTTTCTTACCTGAGAAAAAGCAAAAGTAGTATCTGCAAATAATCCTGCTGTACTCTTCCAGCAAGCATTCTGTTCTTCTGGAGAAAAAAAAAAACCTGTTATAAATGTCATCTCTTTATTCCTTCTGAGATAAAGCAAAAATTATTCCTGATCTGAAACTCTAACTGGTTTACAGTTTCCTTGAAATGGCACATGCTTATTTTTCTGCTGCCAGCTACCTTAAGTTTCCAAAGAATTTTTATATTACCAAAAAATATACACAGGCTTATACATGCTTATACGCTCCTTTTTCAAGGCGTGCAAGAGGCACAAGAAGCATGAACGTACTTTATAACAGCTAGCCAAAATAATCTTCAAACATATTTATTTTTCAACTGAATTCTGCTCACCAAAAGGCTCTGTACAACACCCTCTATGTAGCTGTTCACATTCCTTTGGTCGACTCCAGATAGCCCAAATATAATTCCTTGTCAACCGTGGTCCGAAGTGTCACAGTATTTTGATCACACAGGCATAATGATTAGATTTTATATTTTCCCAAGCTTTAAAATCACTTTACCAGCCTAAAATTGCTGTAGAAATTGTGCTTTTACATACATAAAACTATAATATTGGAATTATTTTAACCAACTTAGCCATTGAAATTGCTTCTATATCTTCAGCATATGTTGAAACAATCCTCTGAAGAAGGTGCATAAGTTCTATATGTAGCCAATGGACAGCAGTTGGTGTACTTGAAGATTTGCAGACACTGAGCACCACATTTAAACTTGCCTAATTTTTTCTTGGAGATACTAGAATATATATAGTCATAATATGTAAGGTCAGCAGTTATTATATAGCTGAATGTATGGTACAAATTTTTAGAAAAAAATGCTTGTAAGATTTTTTTTTAAATTTTCTACCCAAATATGAGAGTTAGCCTAATAAAAAATACTGACTCTCCATTTTACCTTACTCTGAAAATGCAAATGCGGTATTGTGATAGTTTTCCCACTGAGAAAGGATTGTCCCAGGGATAGTCTTATCCTTTAAAAATCCTCTTAAATAACTTCTGGTTCCTAAGATAAGGCTGTCAAGTCAGAATCTATTAATATTTAAAATTTCTATTGACAAAGTAAAAGATTATTTCTGTAACAATCATCTTTGAAGAAATTAAGTAATCTTTGATTGAATGAATTTGCTTATACAGAAATAATGCTTTCAATATATTAATTAACTAAATGTTGCTCTCAGGGTGCAACACTAATAAATTTTGTACTTTTCATTCTATGATTAATGCAAAAATGCAGGTAGGCACTCATTCAGATTTTAATTTACATTATTGTTAATAAAAATCTAATCGGAGTAATTTAAAATTAAAAAAAAAAATATTAGTTATATAATCCACAACTGAATTCTTTAAGTTAAAAGAGTTTTATGAGAAAAATAATTCAACTGTGGTTTGTTTTTCCTTTCAATATGAAAAATATTAAAGACCTCTCTGCTTTTCAGTAAAAATTATGGGGTTTGGGGTTTATGGGAGGTGAGCTACTGAAAACCACTGTTTTGTTAGCAACCCTGAAATTCTCCAGAAGAAAGCCATTAACAATATTGACCCAATTAGAGCAGTTATATGTCACATTACTTTTTATTTAAAAAAGAAAAGTGGTGGTTTTAATTGGTTTGGTTACTCAGCATGGTCAAGTACCTTACGGTAAGAGAGAACATGGATAAAAGCAATAATTTATCTACGGCTCATTGGAGAAAAGAGAAACTTGCCAAGGCTACAGAATCAAGGTGAATGTTGAAAATGTAATCAGTATGAGGCAGAAAATGCTAAAATACTTCTAAATTAACCCACAAAGAGCATGAGATATTAAAAGGGCAGAGAGACCTTTCATGGAACAGAAAATTAAAATGAGTGAGTCATGGCAGAGTTAAAAAAAAAAAAACAAACAAACTGTAAAAATGTACTGGACAAGAAAAGAAACCCATAATTTTGTGGTAGCCTAGAACTTGATTTTCACTCAGCTAAACCAGGAGAATGTACATGAGCCCTGTGGTCTGAGAATGGTTATAGAAATTACCTCATGTAATTTTCCTGTTGATGAACAGATTAAAGAATTCCTTCCTCCAGTTTATTTGCCAAGTTTTTTGTTTTTTTTATTTTGACTGTTCAATCTACAGAGGAACTTTATTTGGGAAGGTGTACAAGTACCATATGAATAAGAATGTGAAAGGAATGGGAATGACAGAAAAGGCAAAAAATATTCTTTTATAGCATTATACTGTGCATAGCTTTAGATTTTCTTGGTTTCATCTCTGCATAAATTTCAGAATTCTTTTAGTGAGGTAGACTGTAGATACTTAGGACATGATGAACTAGCATTTTCTCTAAGGGTTAAAAAAAGAAGAAACAAACAAGCAATTTCTGTATTTTTTGTTTATTTTTATATTTCAGAGCATGAGGTTTCTTGTAGCATGTTAGGATTTCTTAGACAGTTGCACAGACCAGGGATAGATTTTGAGGGCTCTGAAGTCATGCAAAGTTTATTTGATTTATTTATAATATACATGAGGCAAGTTAAAGTTCCTGCTTTCTTGCTTCCTATCAATGACTCTTTGGTCTGCATATCCCAAAACACTTTAAATTATGAAAGTGAATGTTTTCCCACTTCTTTCAACTAAGAGATAAGGAATCTCAGATCTGAGATCTTTGATGGCCAAGTATAGACAGTGCTTTTTGCTTATTTTTAAGGCAGACGTTACTTTTTTTTCTTCCTCTGAACTTTTTCTTTTTCAAATTGATTTTTTTTCTCACTGATGACTTGAGAAATCCAATATTTACCCAGTTCCAATAAAAATCAGAAACATATGTATGAGAAACGGATACTTACTCTATGTACAGTCTTCTTGTACTGAATGTTAAGAACTTTCACCGGAAAAAATCAAAACCAACCAGATAAAAACAACCAAAGAAGCCTCTAAAACAACAACAAAACCAAACCACAAAGCCTTTTTCTAAAACAAGAACAACTTATAAAAATAGCAGGCAGGTATTTTACCAATGACAATGTGTAAAGCCAAACAAACTAATACTGATGTTTCATTTGTGTACATTTATATGGACCCCATCGAGACATCTGTTTCTGTGATAATAACACAGAGAAGTTTTATAAAGCATAAGGGACCACTTCTACCTAAAACATCATACCATTTTTATGCATAGATTCCACTTGCAACTATTTACAAACAGGAAATTTCAGAGCAATACCTAAAATTTATGAGCTGTGTTTTATTTCCACATGCAGTAGAATGCTAGCATTTGAAAGTGGATCAGCTTTAAAATGTCTTTAAAGCCATGTGCAGAGTTCTGGGGCCTGTGATACACAAATTATTGTCCCTGAAGTCAACAGCCATTCAAGTGGGAACGTGTAAAATTCCAGTCCTTAAGCTTGATCTTGAACTAACACCACACTTGTTTCGATAACCACGGCTGAAAGTGGAATCAGCTACAAGACCATGACAGAGTTCAGCCAGGAACTTGTAAAGCCACATGAGTGACACTGAGGGGAAATACATTCCAGATTTTTCATATAAATTAATTGTTAGAGGAGATAAGGAAAGATTTCTTTTTAGAAACAAAAAGCATAAATCATTGTAGAGTTAAATCAGACAATACACATCAGCTGATTTAGCATGTCATTTGTAAAATTAACTACTGTTGAAGTATATAAATCTGGTTTTGCATATTTAGGAAAGCCACTGTCTTTATTTATTTATCTCAGAATATGGATTGGCACCCAGCATAGTGGAAACATGCACAGCTTATTTTATTTATTTGTTTCATTCATTAACAAAATAAGGACAGTGGAAGGAAAGCATTGCAGTGTCTTGCCCTTCATTATTATTGTTATTATTATTGCTGTTATTCAAATCCCTTGCAATATATTTCTTGTTATGTAAAACCAGACTATAAATCACAAAAAAGAAACCCCGACAGCTCCCCACCACCCCAAAACTATGTACATATAAAATACATAGTGAATATATATTTGTAGTTCATATATACATGTAATGGTTTGTACATATACATATAAATATATATATATGTTTCCTATAAACATATGATTCAATTATGTCGAAAAGACTGGAAAAGTACTATTTTTAAAACCAAATTATAAAAATTCTATATTATTTGTCAGATTTTGATTTTTTATGTCAAAAATTGGGAGAGTAGTTCTTATTCTAGTAAAATATTGAAGTTAATTTATTTTCATTTATTCAGAAATCAATAAATTCCATTTTTCAATATTTATGCGAACTCAGAGAAACATAGGATGATGAAACACAGGGAAAGCACAGAAAATATAAATTGACATATTTCAAAACACTTCTTTTCCTGAAACAATTACTTGTGTGTAAAATAAATGTAAAACATCTATGTATCAGTAATTATAAAATTACGTATATGCAGATATGTGTCTACACTAAGTGCAAAAATTTTAAATTCTTCAAAATTGCTTTCCATTTCCTATATTTTTCTTCATTTATTTTTTCCTGCTCTCCACAAGCTTAATTTGTTATTTAAAATAATTTTATTCAAGCTGTTTGTGTTTTTCTTACTTTTCTTTACTATGAGATATGTGAAGTAACTAACTTGAAAAGTTTTTGACTGGCAATTCTGAAGAAAATTTTAGGCTGGATCACTGCTAATACGATCTAAAAATTTTCTTCTAGAGAGCACTATTACATAGTTTGGAGGATAAAAATGTCTGAATAAATGTGATTTTAAGGTTAGTATTTGTTTAGAAAGATTGTATTTGTGGCAGTTTGGGCAGTTGTACAATTGTAGATCTCTGATGTTTGAATTCTGAATTCATTGCCTGTACACACTTGTAAGGATTGTTCAAAGACCTTGAGGACCAAGAAGGCTCCTAGCACATTCAAACATCTTGGTATTTTGTTTACCTTAGCATGCAGTACCACCTCTTGAGACACTTAACTGATTTGCTGATTTAGAGTCCCACTAAAAAAACCCCACGAAGCTGTACAGTGTATGCCAAATAAGATGCCCCAAAATAATAGCACTACATGATGGTTTTATTTACTTCAGAAAATCCTACTTACAGTTACGGGTTTATCCGAGTCTTTTTATTTTTTTTTTTTCAGGCATCAAAATGCAGCTAAAAACTACAAGACAAAATTGTATAAAAGCAAAAAAAGACTACTTGGAAGCTCCTAGTAGGTTTTCCTTGCTGTCACAACAACTATGTCAAGCCAAAACCAACAGCCCCTTCAAAGTGACATTCTAAATGGGATAATCTTGACAGCTGTCTCAATAAATAATGTATGATAATTTAAATTCATAAAATGTATTAATTTAAAAATATGATAACTTTTGCAAATACAAGTAAAGTCACAGAAAATTAACATCAAAATCTCTATTGGAATAACACTAATTTTTTCAGTGACTGCAGCAATGTTGCAGTTAATACTTGTTAATCACAATACATTAAACTGAACATTTCATATGGAATGAAATAACATCTCCTAATATTTGACAGTAATAATAACAATGACAACAAGGTTTTTATTAACATTTTATTATTTCCAAATTTTGCTACAGACTTCAAAAAAGTCACTGAAGAATGGCTAATATGAAAGAAGATGAAAGACAATGCAATAATTTTCTTAATTTTTCATAATTTTCAGATTTATGATATTTTATTTAATAAATATTTCATAAATATTAATTGAAATTATATTTTTTAATTCCCAAAATGAACAGCTGTTTCAAGGAAGATAAGAGGAAGACGTTAAGTACTTATCTATTTATATTTATTAAAATATTTCAATTATGTTCACTTTTTTAAAGATGGATAGTGATTAATAACCATTGGAAATCTCGTCCTAAATTTAGCCCACTAAGAGTCAGGCACCTAATCCAAGGTAGGTGTCTGTAAAGTCTGTGGCCACTTCATAAATTTTAGTCATATCCCAGATGGATCCCATATCCATCTTAGGTTGTTTTTGAAATTCCTTTGCAAAGTTAAATTAAATTAATTCTGTCTCTATTCTCTTAGAATACATAAATATTGATGCAATACAATTTGAAATAAGAGCTGTTAAAGAAAACATGCATTCAGTCTGTATAGCTTGAATTCTTTGGTCAAATTCACTGAATTTTCTTTAGTCATGCTGTGTGGGATTCAGCTGACCACATGTAAATGTGTGCAATAGCTAACTAAGGAAGTTTGGTTCACTTTCCTCTGAAGAATATACCACTACTCTTCATTCTACCATGAAAGCTTGATTTAAACAGAGAAATTTAATTTTCAGACATGAAAATCTTCATGAAATAATTCTCGTCAAAGATGTCAAAGAAGATAACAAATATATATTGCAAAAATCTTTGGAGGATTTGCCCAGTGTTTCATTTAATCAGACTTAACTAATTAGCTGTGTTAGTTAAACATTCATGTCTCACATGTCAACATCATTCTTTGAAATCTGGTATTGCAAAGTTTTGATTGATTAGCTTGAAATGGTTGTTCATATATATTCAACTAGCACATTAGTATGAGCACCAGTTAGAAGCATACAAAATAGTCACCTCAGGGAATTCAGAAGACACAGAGACTTCAGAGGTCGAATCCTGTGATCACAGTTGGTACAAAAGGTCCTGTTATGATTGTTGGTTGTGGCTGTGGCACATTCTTAAGCTGAAGAACATCTCAGTTTGCTCTCACTAAAATGTTACAATCACAAAATGCCCATCACCTCTTTGATCACTGAGGAAAGATGTAGTTGACTCTTGAAGTCAGCTGTCATGCAATCCCTAGAATTGTTAAAAAAATGGCTAAACAGAAGGCTGTAGATTGAGCATATGAAAAAATTCCTTCCATTCTCTAATTCAGTTTTTAATTTTATTATGGAAGATAGGATCTGAAAAATTATTTTGATCTAATTTTTTTCCTCATTATTAACAAGAGAGACACTTCTATGATCTTGAACTTGTGTTTCAACAATTATTTGAGTGCCTTTACAAAATCAAGAATATTAAACCAAAATAAATGAAAATTCTATTTTAGTATCTAAATCCATCTCTGTGTTATGAACATTCTCATGACTCAAATATTAAAATCAGGAATATTATTCATAGTATTTGCAGTTAAAACTGAACTGGGACAAGGGGAGTGAGTGCATTTTTTCAAGGAAGGTTTTATTTTTTGGACTCCATTATCAAAATGTAATGCAGTAAGTCCCCAAAACACATTAGAGAGGAGGCTAACCAGTGCATGAAGCAGTGGTTTACTGATTTTCATCTGAAATATAAAACTTGCAGTGTTCAGATCTGTGATATCCTATGATGCTCAAACTTCAAATGTAAAATAGCTACAGAATTTACAAGTTGCAGTGAAAAAATTGCTTTCCTCTGAAAGACCTTTATCCAATATTGGAGAGCACTCTGGTAGATCTCACTAAGTTTTTTGGTGAAAGGAAAAGCTTTACAAAAGTGAACCTTATGAATCTGAAAACTATGAAAGTTTAGATCAAAAAGATATGAGCAGAAATGTATGACAACAATTGGTAAATATTTAAGACATTTCCAAGCTAATCAATATCTGGAATTGCTAACTTTGGTGTAAAAATAAATAGTGAAAACATATAACAAAAAATCTATACTTGCTGTGCAGCAACTGGAAAGAGACTATAAAATATAAATGACACCTCTTTCCCCCAACATAGAGGCCTCCAGCATATACAGACAGAAAAACATGAAGGTTTTATAAATAAATAATAAACCAGAAGCTAGAGGAGAATGTGAATATGGAAAGGAATAAGAAAATGCAGTAAGAATTTTCCAGAACTATGCTGCATTACTTAATTTAACATAATTATAATTCCACAATTGCATACTAAAATCATTGAAAATAATCATGCTATTCATAAAAGCATACATATTAAATTTATTTGTTTTATTGATCTATTTTTTTAAAAACTGACTAGTACAATGTGGTGAGTTGAACTTGACTGGCTGATAGACCGCAGCCCAGCTGCTTTTCTAGTCCCCTTCCTCAAGGGATGTGGTGGAGGGGAATAAGATGCAAAACTTGTGGGTCAAAATAATTCATAGTTCAAACTTACCATCACGGGCAAAACAGATAAAATTTGAGGAAAATTAGATTAATTTATTGCCAGTTAAAATTAGAATTGGATAGTGATAAACAAAGTAAAAACATAAAAACACTCTCCTTTCTTCACCATCTCAGCTTCATTCCTTGCTTCCTGACTCTTCTGTTTCCCCATCCCTTACCTCCAACAGAGAATGGGTGGGTGTGGTCAGTCCACAACAGGACCTTTTCAGCATCTCCCTCCTCCTCACGCTTGCAGCTCCTTTACAAAGCAGGCTGGCATCAATCTCTGCCTCCTTCTCTCAAATGTTACCACTGCAGCCCCCAACACACAGGACTTGACATATGAATCCAATACATAGTCAAAGGTGGCAACGTCATAACATGAATGAATAAATGGTTGTGAAAAAGCAGGGGGCAGCCTCTAGGTTGCTGTCTGGAACCTGGACACAGGACTAGTGAGTCTAGTCATTAATTGTCAATTAAGTATGTATTAAAAAATTTATTATTTTTTAACCACTAAATAAATTCATATCTGGCCACACAGCTGGCAGTTTGGATATACGTATGATGTTTATACCATGCATTTACCACACTTTCCTGTGACCAAAGCAATTTACTGCTACCCTTGCATTGCTATTACAATTGCATTGCTACTGCAATTGAATTACATGTATTGCATATATCCTGAGAGTTAAAAGAAAATGGAAGTTGGCAGGTTGAAATGATGACTTGACAGAAAAGGAAGTAAAGGGTGTTAATTTCCTCTCAGCACTCCATTTCCATCACTCATGGTGTCTTCTTCACTTGAAAATAGGACAGTCCTTAAGATCCACACAAAAACACAAACTGGACATATCAGGCCGTTTACATACCTTTCAGCATAAAACAGAAACACAAGCTCTCACATCCATTTACTGGTTTATCTTATACATGTTTTTACCTATAGATACTTTTCATAGTGTTTTTAAGTGTTTTTTAAGACATATGTAATAACATATGCTAAAACATAACTGCAGAATGACTTTTACGTCTTCATATTGTCTATGAAATACATACAAATACCAGTAAAGTAATTGAATTTGGCACAACTGTCTTAAAAATACATTTGAAAAACATTTTTTTTTCAGGGTTTTTTTTTTTCAGTGCATGACATCAATTGAAGGAATAAGAATACTGTTCCTCTTGAAGCTTCAAACATAATGCACTGATCTTTGTCACCTTTCCTACAGCTGAATATTTCCCTACACATAGAAGAGTCTCACAGGAACTGATGCAACTGTTTTCAGCTAAGTATAGCTTATGTTATGCCATGAAAAGCAAGGTCTACCACTCTATGGGTAACTTTACACTGTTTCTGTCACACAAATCTGAGACAGCTCTGTGACTGCTGCACTGCTGTATACTGTCAAGTAATGTGTAGATTTTGTTTGAAGTGCAGAATTTATCAGCCAAAATAAACAGTAAAGAAGCAATGAAGAGCTCTGCCAGACTGAATATTGAACTGCCAAGCACCAGTCTTCCCTCCTCTTTATTTATTCACTTAATTTGTGTTTTACTAATTTTGACTGTGAAGATTGGCAGCAGTAGGAAGAATTGAAATTCAAGTGGCATGTATAGAAAAAGGAAACAAATTATTAGGGGACTAAAAAGAGGTCACAGGATTTCCTGAAATTTCCAGAGCCTGGCATATTGAATAACTGGAAAGGAATACTATTTTTTTCAGAGTGTGTGATAATAGCATACTAAAATAAGATAATAGCACACTAAAACAATATGAAGGAATATTTGAGCATTTTATCTGCTTTTTCTATAAGAGAGAATAGTCATGATAATAATAATCAAGTTGATGAAAGGCTGCTGTGAATGTGACGGGGATACACTGGTTTCCAAGTCTCTTGTAAATAACTTGTAAAAGGGACTTCAGCTACATTGAGAGATTCAGAAAAGAAAAACACAAACAAACAAACACACAGTCAAACAACAAAAATCACACACACACAAAAAAACAATCTAAAATCTTCCAAACAGAAAAAAGCTTAGCAAACTTCCTAAGTCTAGCTGATAGCTACTTCCTAACCAATAGGTAACATGAGAATTACCTGCCTGCAAGTTCTGTAGAATAAAACCTATTTGAAAGGTAAATTAATACTGAGAGATTAGTAAGTAAATATTAATAAATTAAACATTAGTCTCCCTTCAACAAAACTTTGAAAGTCTTGTAACAGATGGGTTCTCGGCTCTAGATAAACTCCTACAGAGCAACTAAAGTTCTCAGTAAGAATGCTTTTTAAGAAATATCAAACACATTGACTAAAATACCACAGAGGAGAGCACCAGCCTTGTTTGATGATGCTATGGCAGCCTATCCTCTCCTTTCTGACAGGTTATATTAACCTGAGTAACCAAGTAATGGGTTTGAAAAACACTTCTAGATTTTTCCTGATATGTCTTTGTGTGTGTGTGTATGTGTATTCATTCATGTATGTTTCAGCATGCCTACACGAGCTGGACAGAAAAGAGAACAGATCCTGGAATATGACAAATAATGTATTTCACATAACACAGGTGTAGTTTCTTTAACTGTAAACCCTCTTTCTGCCTTCATATCTCCACTTTACATATTTCTTAAGTCTAGAGATTGTGGGTGCCATGTTATTTAAATAATTAATATTTATTTAGAGGTTGCAAACACATTTTTGAACCAGGAGATGTTTAATATAGACTGACTGTTGTCAGTGTCAGGTATTCCACACAGTTTTTATTTCAGCACATGATTAAATCCAGAATTTCCAAATATTTTATGCATTTAATAACACATTTTCTATTGTGGATTCATACAATCTTAAATTTCTTGATAAAATGTGGGTGACTTTTTCATGTTCTGTGTGTATAGTCAGCCAGCGAGACCAACAGATACAACCAAATGTGCAACCAAAAACAGTTTTGTTTTTCAATTCTCATTGTGAGCTGCACAGGACAAGTTTAAACATTAAAATATGAAAAATAGTCTGAAATGCACAGGACAAGTTTAAGCATTAAGATATGAAAATATCATGTGCTCCTTATCAGTTTTTAGTTATTAACTGATATGGTTAATGAAACTTAGGAAGACTTCTCATTTGTGGTAGAAATAGCAAAGATTTTTTTTTCCTTCTATATTCTCAAAGATATATTGCACGTCACATTTCAAATCAGAGTATAAAAAGTGAGTTAGTGGGATAACATCTTTATTCTAGTATTACATTAAGATCTACTGTTGCTGTAGCAGGTAACTGCTCCCATAAAAGTTGTATTATCACTACTCTTAATTGACCAAACTAAGGTCAGGGTGCTGGTGAGTTTAAGTATTCACAATTGTTCCTGTCCTAGAAATGTTGATGCAATTTTTTAACTCACGAATGAGATACAAGGGCTTTTATAACAGAAAACAAAGTGTTCTACGATACTTTTTCAGATTTTCCAGTAAGTGTGGACTAATTTTTACATACTCTTGAAACTAAATCCTGGATGTGTTTCAGCTTCACTAGCTACATAAAGCTTTTATTCTTCTGTTTGTTTTTTTTTGTTTTATAGTCTTGTTGTCACGACCACCTAAACTTTCATGTGGGAAAAAAAAACAGTTTTTCTTTCCTATAATTTCCCTTATCTTACATACCATTAAAAATATTTTTAATCCTTTGGGGTTTTTTTGTTCTCTGGCATTTTAAGTATAAATTCCATGTAATTTGTTTTTCAGAGTAATTAATCTGTCAAGTTAGGCATAGGTAGCTTTAGCTTAAAAACATCCTCTCTTTGTCTGAAATCTGTTTTTGAAAAATCAAAGTGTGAGTTATGGTATTTGATGAAGCACTAAAACAAGATGTTTTTTTAAAGGAACAGCCTGGATTTTTTTTTTGTAACATGCAATACCAATAACCCCCAGATAATTACCCAAGTTAAAAAAAAAAAAAAGAAAAAAAAAAGAAAAAAAAGAAAAATATAAAAACTGACCAGAAGGAAAACAAGAATAAAATTCTATAGTTTTATCCATGTGTTTATTCATGGACTGCTTTCATGCTGATGAAATACTCATTAAAAATCACTTCATTCTTGTAATAGCATCAAGGCCTTCCTTAATATTCTCTAATAGCATTGAGGCTTCCTACTTGACTTTTAACAATCTCCAATGTCACAAATTCCATGCTTTTTTCTAGAAACTTGCTCTAATACTTGATCACTTCCATGGTGAGACAGGTTTTCTATAAATTTCCCAGGATTTTTAAATCTGTGTTCATTGCCTCTCATACTTCTACTGTCCTCCTCAGGTAAAAGTCTGTCATTGCCATGATGTTCCATTAGGTACCTGCAAAAAGGAAAAAATAAACAAAAAAAATCTTTATCTTCTAAAGGTAGAAAACCCCTTTGTTTTCTCAAGAGTTAAGGGAACTTCTCAGTCTGACCATTCCCAAAGCCCCAAAGCTCTGGCAGTCACACTTCCAAACTTATAAGTTTCATAGGTCAATTTGAGATGCTTTGCAAAGCTAATTCTCATCAGTACAGGCTTAAAAGGAGAGAGAAACACATAGGATATCTTTATTTGATAACCAAGTGAAAACTCAATTTAAAAAAACCTAAATTCCTGTAATGAAAGGACATTTTGCAGTATGTGTCCTCTGCATTCATCATGTTTTGTAAACCTCAGATGCAAAAACAAAAGAAATATATGTAAGAAATCCAGAACTGATTTTTAAGACAAAAATGTTTATTTTTATTATCAAGTAATACTGTCTGTGATTTATTATAGTTAATATTTTCTTTTTCCTTTGCCCATGATCATAAGCTTACAATCATTACCTGAATATTCATTTTCATGTCAGAGACAGTGACACTAAGACATAAACCCTGTTGCTTTCTCCTTTAATTTTTCTAGAAACGTTAGAAGAGACAGGTTGTCCCTCTGTGTATGTGTCTGTTACAAAAGCTCAGCATAAAACGCCAAAGACAGTGCTTTGGTTGTTTGGGGAAAAAAGATGGTTGAAAATATTGCACTATTTCTGCCATCAGGTAACAAACAACAAGTAACACAAATGACTACAAGTACTGTACAATGTGTGCCTAATTGTGCCACAATAGAGAGTTATAATCCATTTCCAGATTCCTAAATGTATCAAAGAAATATAAATAAATATAAAATTAATCCTTTGACTGAAGGGTTTTGTTTGTTTTGTGGTTTTTTTTCCAATTTCTACTCATACATTAGTTCTGTGGATGCTGCTCCACAAAGTCTGAAATTACCTTTTTCAGTCCTAGCTCAAAATAGTATATTAACAGCAGTAATTCTGCAGTCCCAAGACTGATGATGCTGTAATTTTCCAGCCTAATCATAGTGAACTTCAAACATATTCAAAGCAATTCTATTGAAGTTACTGTCTCAGAAGTGTTTTTGCAATATGTGTGAATTACACATGAGGACACAACCATTAGACAAGTGCTTGTCAAGCCCATTGGAAATGAAATAAAGGCAAATACTTCCCTAAGGTAGCAGCTCATGTGAATCTTTCCCTAATCTTTGATGATATTTAGACCTCACATGAGTATAAACTAGAAAAAAAAATAGAAAATGTAAGCAAAATGTAACTTTAAGTCCTCACTGGCAGCTCATGTCAGCTATTAAACTTGAGAAGCAATGAACAGTTAAAATACATGTCTCTAGCCATTCACACAACCCACATGCCTCCATGAACAACTGCCATCATGCCAAAGGGCCAAGATGACATTCAAACTGTTGCATATCTCTCAGTATTTGGAGAAATCAACAAGCTGGAGTGAATGATCATCTGATTTTCCAAGACCCTGGTGCTGACACTTTTACTGTCATGCATGTGTTGTCTGCAGATTGCATATATGCAGATGAGATAAAGAAATCATTACTAACCTACTATACCCATCTCACTCACACCTTAGTTTTTATATCACAGAGTAGCCTAGATCTCTTCTTGAAGATACCTCACTGTATATTGCCTTGTGTCAACAGAAAACACCATAATATCTTCATAATCTTAGTCATTATGGATAACAGAAATGCTGAAATCAGGAGTCCTCTGGGAGCAATGTAGTTCAACCCACATCACCCAAGATGGGTCAGTTTAGTTTTCAATTCTCCTCACTGTCTACTTCTCAGATCTGTATTTCATCAGATAACTTCAGTATTACTTTATGACAAGCCTTAATAAAATAAAAAATGACAGTGGAGGCATGACTGACACCATTGGCAGTCCCTTTCTATCTTTATAAACTATTCATGCCTTCTCTCTGTGAGTTTCCATGGACAGCTCAACACAACACTGACTCCTTTTTCCAAGGCAGTTCCACACTCCTTCCCTCTGCAAGTTTCTTTCTTCCTTCTGCAAGACCAGATAACTCCTTTCTGTCCCTCACACAACACTTTATCTTGTTTAGCCCTTGCATAACCCCTCCTCCTCACAGCATAACCAGCAAACTCCATCTCTGACGGACAACCACCTAACCCACTCTTTTATAACACCCACCCTCACTGGACAGGCAAGGCTGTTTCCACTCTTTGGTCATTAGAACAGCTGTAATTCACTGAGGGAGATTGTCTTCAGCGCTATCCTTACAAACTGTCCTCCCACATAAAAATAACATTTAATTCTCTCCCATCACACACAGAACCAATCAACTCATCATAGAAGCTATGCCGTAGGCTAAGCATGATTTCTAACTCGTAAATTCTTGCTGTTAACTCCCATTCTCTTCTTGTCCATATCCTTGGAATCAAGGTGAAATTCCACAGGTGAAGTTTTTTAGTTCTTCATTCTTTCTCCCCTTGGAGATAATAATTGCCTTCTTTCAGTCTTCAGGAACTTCTTCTAATCAATGCAACATTACAAAGGTAATCAGGAGTGATCTGACCATTCCTGGGGGGTGATAAACCCAGCTGACCCTGAATTTTTTCCAATACTTGTTTTTTTCAGCTGTATTGTAGGTGATACACGTATGTCTATGGGGCCTGATAGGATTCATTTCAGGGTACTAAAAGAGCTGCTTGGTGTTATTGCAGGACCTCTCTCCACTATTTTGGAATGGTTTTGGAAGTCTGGAGAAGTCCCAGCCAGATGGTAGCTGCCAAATGTAGTCTCAGTTTTCGAGAAGGGATTGCATGAGTCTGTGAAGACCAAGGTGAGGGAGACACTGAGTACCTTGACCTTTTCTATATTTTCTGCCACAAGTTTACTTGCTTGTGAAACATCACCACCTCTGGACCAAAAATTTCCCTATCCTTATTTTTCACTGATCACAGTATTATGTAATTATAGAATTTAAGTTTGAAAAGACCCTTAAGATAATAATTCCAAATATAAACCTAACTCTGCCAAGTACACCACTGAACCATGTTCCTAAAGTCACTATTTTAATGATTTCATAACTCTAAGCTATGTCCTTCTTCAGACAACCAAATTAAAGAGTAATATAGGCTGTAAAAACATCTCTAAATGTCATCTTTCACTATCTCCTCCATTTCTGAAAGCCAGACCTATTTAGATCAAGTTGCTCACACCTGAATCTGGTCACATTTTGACTGTCTTCAAAATGAAGATTCCACAACCTCTTAATATCCTTTGAATAATTTGTTTTCCTGTGACATTTATTGGCAATTTAATGCATTTTATTGCAGCTTCTGACCACCGACTTTCATCCTTTTGCTGTGTATCTCTGAGACAATAACGCTAATATCTGTCTCCTAAGTTTTAACTGCTAGTTGTATGCAGCATGATGCAAACAATTTACCTAGAATTTACCTTATTTTTTTGCACAGCAACTCTTTTTTCAACCCAAGGCACAGTTTTCTAAGGTCCTCATCAATATTATATTTAAATTACTTAACACCTTTTTCAAACTCACAGATGTAACCCTTAGCATTTTTCCAGGCTAATAACGAAGATATTGAAAAAATAATTGATCATACCAGTCATCCTGAGAGATCTTTTTGTTGATCTTTCTCTGTTATGAAAAGTCACCATAAAGTCATAAAATTTTTTTTCATTTCCTTAATCAATTCTTCTAGTAAGTCTGTCATGTCCCCTTATGCTCAGGGAAAATACCCACAGGTTGCACTGAGGGGTCTGGTGTTGTTGGCCCAAGGGCCCCAGCGGCACAGGCAAGGTTCTGTACCTGGAGTAATAGAGCTGTTTTTCTGTATATATGCTTCCTTTCTTCATGTGAAAAGATTTTGGCTACATCAAGTCCAAGAATTCATCCACGCCTGTTGGTTTTCCCTTTGTTTTTACTGAAAATAAGTCTGCATGGTATTTATACTCAGGTTGGTTCTCTTCTAGTTAATATGAAACACATCTGTCCCGTACAGTTGCCTTGGGTTTTGCACATGCAGCCAGCAGTATTACACAAACTGTTGACGAGAGACTTGGACTCACTGCTGGTCAGAACCCTAGCAACCTGAATTTCACCCCTAAATTTCCCACCTTTGATTCCCACTCTATTGTTGCCAGCCTAGGTTAGGACTAATAGTTCTGCCTTTCAACATCAAATAGATTTATTTGGTCATTTTTAGTGCTACAAAATCAGTAGCCAACTTGAATAAATTCCAAAATTGCTGCTACAGACACCTTCTTCTGCCACCCCGAAGATGCTCTATTCCTTTACTCTACAATATCTCTTGCATAAGTTAATAAAAAACTGGTCTTGATGCCTACTTATACCTCAGATTCAGGCATACATAAAAGTATGAAGAGTGCAGGATGAAGTGAATTTTATACTCTTAGAGATTCACAATGCAAACTAATCATTTATTACACTCTCTCTCATGGCTGCATGGTACAAACTCAAAATTCACCAAATTTACCAGCTTCCAGAAGTCAACCTCAGATCTTCTTCTTCTGGCTCTTCCTACGCAAAACTGTCATGAAAACTTCACTGTGTCCTTTTGTCACTTACTACTTTCTTTAAATTGATGAGGAAAAATATTTTAAAAAATGCAGCAGCTCTAAACTTAAAAGAGGTTCAGGTGCAATTTGGATTTTTAGCTAATATTTAATGAAGTCCCATTTTTTTCCTATTGTCAGCTCTGAGCTAAAAGATATTTGAGGGAGATATTAATGAGAACTGACATAAATAAGTTAGATTTTCCAGAACAAGAACAAGACCATAGTTAGATGACAGCTGTAAAGGTTTTTAAGCAGTCATGGGTGTAAAGACCATTTTTGTAGTAAGAACTCTGAATTCAGGTTAGTGTTCTGTTTTCTCTTTTTTTACAGTTTAGCCAGTTTCTCTTTTGATTAGACATCTTGTCTACAGCTCATTTCAGACACAATACTCACAATATTTCTACTTACATCTTCCCACTCAAGCTCTTCTGTCACTGAATTTTTAGGCCATGTTATCTTTTGGTGTCTGCTCAATAGTGTTAAACACAGTGTTATTCTACCAAAGGTTCTATCAGCCACATAGAAGAGAATTAGAATATTTAAATTCTGATGATTTTATTAGAAAAACAGATGCAACAGATGCACTACTGGAGACATTAAATGCCCTGGTAAATCTCAGAGGATAACAACAACAACAGATCTGACGACAGAGAATTGAGTGCTAGTAGAGATGAAGCTGAGAGAAAGAAAAGGAAGGAAGACAGCCAGGAGTTTGAATAATAACAGCTGGACTTATTTCAAGGAACTAGTATGCAAAAAGAAATCAGTTTGTGAGCTGTATAACAATTTTTAAAAAAAATTAACTATTGTAAGTTTCTTTAATATGCATGTTCACTGAAAAAAAACTTGGTGAAATTACATATAAACGATATTTGCATAACCTAGATTTAATCAGCCTTGTGTTCTGGGATCCAAATACCAAATCTCACTGTTCTATGTCAGACACATTTTTATCATAAAATCAATAATGTGAAGCTATCTGAATATAAATATTTTGAGAAGATGCTCTTCATTCTGATAATCTGAAGTCAAACTAGTGCTAACTAGTCCAATTTCATCATTCTGTGTTTAAATACATCTAGATGTCAGCTGTGGAACATCCAGCACCTCTTAAGTGTTCTCATCTTATGATTATTTCCTTTTCACGTGTTTCCTTATAGCATTACTTCTAAACCTAACTTAAGTTCTTATGCTAGTCTATGCTAATTTATGCTAAGTAATGCAGCCTTAGACCTGTGCAAAATTATCAAACACATATGAGGATCTCAGCTGAAACAAAGTGTTTTAGCATTCTCTTGATCTGTACCAGGATACTCCCTATCTGACAAATTATTGCCGTTTTTCTGTGAAAATCATCCTGAAATGTAATTCAGCTCCAAAAAGCATAGCTTCAAGCTCATAATATATTTATATTTATGTTTTACTTTTAACTATGGTCCTTAAAATAAGAGTCAGCTGGGTAGCTGTGAGGGAGCAAGGCGGTGTAAATATATGTCTGAAGAGCATGCTGACTCAGAATCTGTATGTAAGACCATGATCTGTAGGATCATGACTGCCTGATCATATACAGACAACTCCTACATCAAAATATATCTTTGGTCAAAGACTTATTTTTCTTTTCCCTTTACATTTTTCCATTTTGAAGTGATTTCTGTGTGTTTGTACTCAGTGCAATTCACTTCCATCACCACCTAGAGTAATGATAAATGTCTTCAACTTAGTCCTCAAGTGGCTTTTGTTAAAACTGCAGTGCAAACATCAATTGACATTTTGAAGGTCATGACCAATCCCATTTAAGAGTAAGATTAAATAAAAGTTCAATTCATAATCCAAAAAAACAAAAGTGCAGAGTTCACAAAATGTTATTAACAGCTATATTGTAGACACAATTAATTCTAGTATCTGAATCTCAGGACAAAGCCTATCTTGAGAGACCTGTATCTTATTTTATGTAAGATATATTTACATTTTATATATTTTATTGTAGCATTTACAAACCAAGAATAGAAGTTCATGAGAGAAAATAGTGCTGTTTTCAGGTGGTGGTTATCTTTCTTCAATTATTTTCTATCAGAAAATATACAGCACCTACTGATTCATTTTTGAAGTCCTTTCATAATGGATCCTTTATAAGGTATTTATGCCTTCACACGCTGTTCATTCTTGTAAACTACCTGTAATTTCAGATTGTAGTTGTGAAAAATGATGAGTATGAAATAGCAATGGTAGAGGCAAATTTTAATAAGTATGGAGAAATAAGTCCACAATTAAATCACCTATTTAGTATGATTTAATTTTAATTTTATTTTTAATTTACTATTATATCTGCCTATTGGATGCCCAAATGTATCAAGTATAATCTAGACCTTTTTTGTTGATGCTTAAAAAAATTAGTAGTGTGTGATCCTAAACAGAAAGGAATTAAACCAAATTTGCTCTGATGGTGTTCAGAACCTCGGTACTAGAGCATATATCAAAAAACAAAAATTTATACCAGATATTTGTATTATTCACAAAATGAGATGGAAGGAAAGCTGTTCTCTATGTTTGTAGTTTCCTAAAACTACAGTCTTTTCCCTGCTATTCCTCATTATGAATTACATTTACTACTGTGAGAACAAGAGAGTATATTAGAATGAGACCATAGTACCGATAGGAATATCAGAAAGAAACTTGAAAGGATAAGCTGTGTTTTTGAGTTTCTCTGTTTTCCTTCAAAGTACCTTATATTCTTATCCAGGAGATGCTGAGAAGCAAAGATTTACATAATTCTATATTCTATGAACCCATCTCATCAGCACCAAACATAGCTGCTATACAGCAGAAGGGCTTTTACTGTCTCTTACGATAACAAGTATTACTGTATTTCTATGTATTTCTGCAGTCCAGTGCTGCAAGAACACTGAAAGAAGAACAGTATAACCTATGTTTGCTTGTTTGCTGTTATTCTGTATTTTCCACATCTTTACTTTTTCTTATATTAATTCATTAACTGCAATCTTGAGCAAGTTAGAGAATTGATAAATGTTCCCATTGTCATTTTCTGTTCATCTACAATTTACCTCTGTCTTACTACCTTTGGTATCTTCTGCTCGTGGAATCTTTACACTCTTCAGTCATTTCTGGTCGCCTGATTCTACTTGTGCTGTCACTTATCTCTTTCTGCAAATATGCTTCATCTTCCTGAATATGTTAAAGGATGCAACTGCTCCACTGCTAAAATTTTGTCTTGTAGCAAGTCCTGTTCCAAATATTAAGAGGCTGAACAGCTTTTTACCACCATAATAAATCAATTTATATGCTACATAAATATAGGAAGCTGTAGCAAGAAATTTGAGAGATATATTTTTGGTGTTTCAATTAATAATAAATTTTATTTTGGGGGATGAAATGCTTAATGCAAAGTACTAAATAAACGAATTAATCAAAAGAAGCATTTAAGACCGTTAGATATAATTTCAGATTTCATTTTCAAAAAATTACTCTCCATTGTTTGGATAATCTTCATGATCATGTATTAAGTATTACAGTATCAACTTCAAATAAAAATAGTGGAGGAAAGAGAAATGTTGTATTCTAAATAACAGAGACTCAGAAAGAATGATGCACGGAGTTTAATTTATGGCCAGATTAAAGAAAAAATCCAAACCCAAAAGCCAACAAAAACAACAAAACCCCCAACCAAAGAACAAAGAGTTGGCATCCTACACTTCATTGTACAGTATGGAGGCTGTAATACAAAAGGCAGCACTGGTTCCAGAATGGAGGCAAACAGGTAAGCATGCACTTAGTATTTCTTTTATGCTTTATGTTTGCACAAGACATATTTTCTAGGCACAGTTTTTTAACAACATCAGCATTTTTTGAAGTCTGGCAGATTTTTGAAAACAGACACTGCTTCAGCTAGAGTGGATTCAAGAACAAAGAGAAAAACCCACAGAAAATGTTAGTTGATTATTTGCAGAGGAAATGGAAATGAATATCAAACTGAATTATTTTAAAATATAAAGTTAGGGCTGTGTGAAATTTGGTTAATTCTCAATCTGTATTTAGGTTGAATGCCCACGTAAAACTTTTTTTTAGATTTCTCAATTCACTTTTGAGCCTGGTTCCTTAGTATCTAGGGCATTGATTGTACAGGAAGAGACCCAAAGATGTTTTGCAACACATGATGAATTACAAACACTTTACAGAAGCAGTGGGAGGTATTGTAACTCAAGTAGTATTGAGGGTCTTGTAAAGCCATCTGGCCAGTTAAAATTAAAAGGCAGGAAATGATGAATAGTTGATCCCTCACCCACAAATGCACTGTTTATCTCTAACCCAGTTTAACAATAACTTAAACTAGATTTAGAATGTTATGAAAGTTATCAGAAGTGAAAAGGAATGTGAAACAAGAGACGGCTGCAATCTGTACTGGACAACCAGACACCAGTGATTAAAAAAAGTAACCAGTTTAGCACAAAGAATGACTGCTGTGGAAGGAGAATTCAGAGAAGAAGTTGACAAGCTCTGCAGTCCTGGCCTAACATCATCTGAGAAGAGTACCAGGACCCAGGATGATGCATTAGACCTCAGCTTTCTTTATGGGGATGAGGAAGATGTGATCAACAGTTTCTTTACCATAAAGTGATATCTTTGTAATAGATTGGGAGCTAAATTGACACCCTGTATTTTATAAAGTTACCCCACAGACGACAAGCTGTACTACTATATCTGTGATTTATTTGTGTTATGGTAAGTCAGAATACCTAGTTATTGCTACTGTAGGATTCCTTTGACCAGTTTCTGAAGAAAGTAACTAGAGAGTGCACCCAAAATATTTTACTAGTCTATTGACTCTGTAAGTAGCAGAATTCCTCATGTTGTATGAGCAGGAGAGCATTCTAGATCTTGTATGCTCTAGCAGAAGTGATAAAAGAAAGGTCTTTGGAGACATTAAGGAGGGTCTCATCCCTTTTACAGTGTTGACCCCCTTGTAGGTGGCATGCAGAAAGAATAATTAGAGTATACTTTATACAATTAGTCATGAAATGCAAAAAATACTCCTACCTTTATCCTTTTTGTTTTCAAGGTTATTACTGAGCAAAGAGTAAATAGGCATGAATAGAGGCAAATGAGGTAAATCTTCAAAATTGTAAAGGTTAAATCTCTGCAGTGTTCAAAAGCTGTTTCTAGTATGAAGCAATTACAATTGAAACTAATGTATACAATCAAGATGAGAGAAAAGTTTTAATTGTGAGATATAGTTATGATAGATCAAAAACCACAACTATGTACCGTATACAAGAGGCTGAAATGTCAAAGGCTAATGGCTCAAACAACTGGCTGTTTGCAAAAGCAGCAGGTACTTTACTGAGGCCAAGTTTGCACCCCCAAACTGAAGGGGAGGAGGAGAGGTTTGGCTGTGTGGTGGTGAAAATTTCTGATCCACATGAAATAAAGGGGGTGAGCACTCACTACCAGAGGATGAGCATGATGAACTCACTTTCTATACATAGAGTGATTGAGCCCTGGAATTATTGTGTACCTGATAGCCTGAGACTAATGTCTTAAACAATCTGTTTTCTGGTCAGATAAGGAAAAAGATCAATAAGATGCAGATCCTGCAGAGGTAGTGTGATGCTTCTGTCATGCCATTTGCCCTTTGATAGGTAACACTGGCTCAAATGAAGTGAGAGAAGCAGGACCAAACAGCAGTCATGTCATTAAAAAGGGCCATAAACCATCAGAAACTCCTGAGGCGGTCCCACACTCATTTCTGAGGCTTTCCACTACAGGACTTAGCACAACCACAGTGTTGTAAAAGGCAGTGTAAAAGTTTACCTGCTCGGGAAGGGTACCTGGGCATTCCCACCCAAACATGAATGTAGGTCAAACCATTGAACTTTGTGTTTTGTGGGCTTCCCCCACCCCCAATGGATAAAGACTGCACCCATCACTTCAACTAGGGGATATCAAAATTGTCACATTTGAGTCTCATCACTGCATCCATGGGTGGTGATATCCTTCCTCTCTGCTATCTACTTTTATCCTTTGTTTTTCTTTTTCTTATATATTTTCTTAAACAATATTTTTATGCTTCTATGTTGCTATATCTATAACAGTTACATACCTGTTTTCCATTTCAATCAAATTGTTCTGAAATAAATCTGCCATATATACATATATAAAAACACAGGTCTCTCAGTGTTGTTTCACTCTATTTTTCCTCAAGTGATCTGTTAACAAGAACTTCAGTTACCCTTGCCTTCGGGTGAAGGTTGTAACACCATGCAGATTGTTAAGAAACAATTCCAACACATAACTCACACAGAAATTATGAGTATGTTGGTCCAGACTGGATAGCATCTTGCAAAATGAATGTGGAATTAAATGTCTGTGGACCCTTCATTCCTCAGGCTGTTCAAAACACAACTGTACAAGACCTAGAGCAACCTCATCTGACTCTGAAGTTAGACACATATCAAGTAGGAAGTTAAGTTGGAAAAACCCATGGGCTTTCCTGCAAACAATTTCCCCCCCCATTTTTCTACAGGTCTTCAGAACACACTCATTCCAAAACAATGGGAATATATTGGAACAATTTATATATGCGGACCCATATATAAAAAAATAATCAGTAGGAACAAAGGCATTGCCTGCTTTTGTTTGTTTTCTTTGCAAATTGCATTTCTTGTGTGGGATGCAGACTGTAGTTTTCTCAGAAACAGAAAAAGATTATGAGATCATATACATATGGAATTTGTGATACCAAAAGTCATCAGAGAAGAAATGTTTAAAAAAAAAAAAAGAAAAGGGGAATGGAACAAAACAAAACAAGAAGCATAAAATGAGAAGGCAAAGCTCTAACAATCAGTAGACATGAATTCTTGTAGTTTTATTTCAGGGCTAAGTATATGCACTGGGAACACGTTAATAGTATCCATCCTGTACAAACATCTTGACTTCTTATTTCTGTTGTGTAGTAAGTCAAGATTTATATTGTGAAGAGTTCATTTACAATCCTTTCTACCCACACTAAGTACCCTTAAAAATGCATCATCTGAGACAAATGATCAAGAGCTCAGTGAAAAATTGCTGCACATTTATAACTGACTATGACTTTATTAAAAGTCACACACTATGCATTACTTAAAGTCAGGTCAGTACAGCATGCCAAGGAAAACAGTGTTTATATCCTACTGCAAATTGGGGTTTTTTTGGTTGTTGGGGTTTGGGGGTTTTTTGTTTGTTTTTCTTTCTCTACAAGGTGGCTTGCTGGTAATGATGATCTGAGCATCTCTGTGGCTACAGTTCTGGACAGGCTGCTTAATGAATTTTGTAATGTTAGAAACCTCTGACTTTGCATACTGGACAGACTTGGAACTTTTATAGTAACACACGCAGCTTGTGGGATTTTACTTGATATATCTCTCTCTCTCTCTTTATCACTGGCAATAAGTAGCAACTGTCTGTCTCAGCACTATATATCTCACTGCTATTCATGATGGGCTCACGGAACCCCTCTCTTTCAACAATATTATCCATAATGTAGATTCTATCTTCTATTTAAACCTCATTTCTAGAATGCAGGTGTTTTTTGCCACTTCTGAATCCAGCCTTATCCATTTTCTATCCCCATAGCATGGCTAGGACTGAATGCAAACTACCATGTATCCTTGTTTTCTTAAAAAAAAAAAAAAAGGACTCAGGCTCCAACAGGCATCTAATCTACTCAATTAATGGTCAAGATCCCTGGGTTGTTTTGTAACATGTCTGCAGATAATAAGTTCAAGGGCATCAGAAAACTGATAAAGATAAAGACCTTAAAGAATTATTTCTCATTTTTGCAGGAGTTATTTAATATAATAATAGAAGCCTGTGACTGTACTTGTGTCACTCCATGAGTTTCTCATCAAAAGATCAATAGCTCTGGTGGTATTAATGAAAGAACATGTAAAGCAGGAAGTTCTTTACTCTCCTTACTAGTCCACTCTTCTTCATGACTGTGATTCACTGATTCTGTAACTGCCCTTAGATAGAAATAGAAGGGGAGATTTTGGGACAGCAAGACAAAAATCATGACAGGCATCTGAGGGTATGAAAATATTCTTATCTCTAATTAAAATCACTGAAATGTACACTCATGGACTAGTCACACTAATTGTTTTGTCCTGATCACACATTATAAATTCACCATATGGGCTGTTCTGCCGAAAGCTTCAATTTCCATACCCTCCAACTCTCAGAGCTAAGAAAATAACACATAACATTGAACAAGACTCCAACAGTGCATTTATATTGGTTCTCAGCTTGGTTTTGTTTCCTGTGGCATTATCATCAAAAAGGGCAGTGCATGCTTCTTCTATCATGAACTAAATATGGGGACTTAGATGTTTAGACAACTTTCCCAGATACCAGATGTATAAATTCACATTTGTTTTATTTCCATGTTCAATTTGGATTTTAAAAAAGGAAATACATCGGATAATAGAATTTATAGACACTTTAGCCGAAGGGCACTCATGTTCACTGAGAGGTTGCTGCTTTTTTCTTCCCTTTGGGTTCTCAGAAGGAGCTCTTGACTCCATGCAGCTGGCTTGCTAAAAGCTGAATAAACCCACACTGCAGAACATATAATCATGTCAGTAGCTTTTATTTAAACAAACAAAAAGAAATTATACTAATAATCATTTCCCGAGAATGATTTCATGTGTGTCTTGTTATTCTGTTCAATGCATATGGGTAGATTTTGTTCAGTTACATAAGGACTGAAGTAATTCACATTATTCTAGTTTTAGATCAATAAGAGTGTGGTGGGTTGACCCTGGCTGGGTGCCACATGCCCATCAAACCGGCACAATCATTCCCCTCTGCAGCTGAACAGGGGAGAAAAAATGTAATGAAAGGCCTGACAGTTAAGATGAGGACACGGAAAGATCACTCACTCATTACTGTCATGGGTAAAACAGACTCAAGTTTTAGAAATTAATTTAATTAATAATCAAACAATTCAGCGTAGAGTAATGAGAAGTAAAACAGATCTTAAAGATATCTTCCCCCACTTCTCCCGACTTCACAGGCTCTACTGGCCGCTCACCCACCTGAGAGGCAGAGGAGATGGGGAATGGGCATTATAGTCTTTTGCTGCTTCCTTTTCAAGGGGAGGAGTCCCTGTTCCAGTGTGGGGTTCAGTCCTTCATGAACTTCTCCAGTGTGAATCCTTTCCACAGGCTGCAGTTCCTCATGAACTGCTCCAGCATTGGTCCCTCATAGTATCGCAAGTCCTACCAGGACACCTGCTCCAATGTGGGCTTCTCTTTTCACAGGTCTCTGTGTCTTGACAAGAACCTGCCAAAATGTGATCTTCCCACAGGATCACACCCTTCTTTCAGTCATCCACCATGGTTCTCCACGAGCTGCATGCCTCATAATGATCTCCTTCACAGGCTGCGGGGGAATCTCAGCACCTGGAGCCCCCCCCTTCCTTCCCTTTCTCCCCGGCCTTGCTGTCTGTGTGCTCTCACATATTCTCACTCTTCTCTTCTCTGACCTCTATCATTTCTGTGCCATAGTATTTTATTTTCCCTTTCTTAAATATGTTATCAAAGAGGCATTACTACCATCCTTGGCAAGCTTTGGGTCTGTCTTAAAGCAGCTGGCATTGGCTGTCAGACGTGGTGAAAGCTTCTTTTACAGAAGCCACTCTGGCAAACCTCCACAACCTGTCCCACTAACAAAACCTGTTCATGAAAACCCAATACATAGTAAAATCAGAATCCATCTTTTTTTTGTCCAGAATAGCCTAATTTTTTGTTAAATAGGAATTAATATTAGACATAGAATTGCAGATGTGAACCCATATCCTCGGTCAACATAAATCAGCACAGCTCCATAGGGTTCAATTGAGTTATGCAAATTAATCCCACCTGATTGTTGTCCGATCTTCTGTTATAATTGCAATTGCAGTCTCAAACCTCTGGGAAGATATTGTTCAAACAATGGGAAACAGTAAGAAGTGGTGTATTTACTAATTTTAGGAAACTATATACAGGCTTTCAGAGATGTTCACAGGTCTTTGAATAAAGTATAGATCTGTAATTATAGCAGAATTTAAAATGAATGTGAAAATAATTATTTAATTAGCTTGCACATTCAATTATAATTAATAAAGCATCCATACAGAAGATAAAAAAGTTATCTCTTCCTCCTTGCTTTATAATATATTACTGTACAGGCATTGAAATGAAAATTGTATTTTAAACAGATAAAGTCACACTGGGATATATACAAAACACAATGAAATATGCTTAATTTACATGAAGTTATATGAATAACTTCTGATTAATGTGTTGACAGGAAAAATAGATGCTGGAAGATCTTAGATACTGGAAGGCAGATGCTGATTTTCCTAGAATTATTTATAGAAACATATTGTGGTTGTTATTTACTTTTCCAGTAATGATAAAAATAAATTTCACACGAGGATTGCAATTTACTTTTGAATATTTTCCATAATCCTTTTTTGATGGATCATGATAATAAAAAAGATGAAGACAGATATTCCAGGGTTATGGAAGAATCTAGTTTAAACTTGGAAGATGTCAAATGTCCTAATAATGTCCAACAAGATGGTGACCCTACTCATAGAGTTAGAGAGTTCCTAATGCAAAGAAAAAAGAAATAGAACAGTAGAAAAAAAGCCCTTATTTTTTTTTAAAAATTCAGTCCTTTGACTGAAAGCTTTATTAGTAAGCTAAGCTAATAAAAGTATAAAGGCTAAAGTGGAAATTAATGCTACTCTAAAATTTTCCTCTGAAGATCAGAAGCTATTTCCAGCCTTTTCATAGTAAATCTTGACTATGAGACCAATATGGAGAGAAGTGCTAGGTGTGAGACCCTTAACATATTACTAATATCAGTTGGAGCAGTGAAAATCATTGCTCTCAGCAGTTGACTTGCACAGAAACTTTCTTCAGGTAGTTGCCTATGACCAAACAGAGGACAAGACCACTGATCTTAAGCATGGACCAAAATCAAATCTGTCTTCACTGAAAGTTTCTGGCAGTAGTTAACAAAGAGGCTTAAAAACTATCCTTCATAGCCTATTCCTCTTCTTTTCCTTCAGCCAGTAATGTGGGTGCTTCCTATTACAGAAGCTAATTAATAACTATGGAAATAATTAATTTGTCTGACAATTCTTAAAAGTGATTATATTCTTTATGTTCACAACACCTTTTTGCATGAAATTTTCCACAATTTAATGGGCCATTCAAAAGTCTGTATAAGGTAGATGTCCTTCAAAAGTGGGAAGTACTATGCAGATAGTAGATATTTAATTTAGCACATTATTTCTTACAATAAGTCGTCACAAATAATGTAATAATTATTTTCTTTTCTATCAATAAATTCCCCAGAGCATGCATCTCACTGGAAAAGGATGAGATAGTCTGTATTCTTTTGCTGTTTGTTCTCAGTCTGCAGAAAATCCATAAAAGTCAGGAGATAAAACACCCACCAAGAACGGCTAATAAGGCTGCTCCTGTGATTTGCTACAAAGAAATTCAACATAAATCTTTCAAAACCTGAAAAGAATCAGATGAGAACAAAGAAAATACAATATTGGCATGCAGTCAGCAAACACCTATACAGATGCAGAAATTCCTGCTCAGAAATGACCATGCAATTTAACAAAATGTGAAGTTGACATCATCCTCCTAGTGTCCAGCTTATTCTGAAGTATTGTTTTTAGCCATATATTAACACCTGTTTAGGTCTTATAATACCTATATGCTCACATTCATAACAGTTGTATTGAGGGCTCGTGGTAACTTCATGTCAGGGACAACTCAAGTTCACATTTAGTCCCACAGATCCAAACACATTTCTCTGAGACAAATCTTACATGACCCCTGAGAAAGACACCATTAGACCCCGTGAAACTCGAAGTATGTTATGAGCATCAGTTCTAAGTAGCATCCTACTATACCTGAACATTCTATATTCAAAACCACTGATCAATATAAAAAGTTGAACTTCAATGAGAAACAAACAAAAAAGAAACACAGAATAACTCCCTTAAGGGCTGCAGTATTTTCAAGAAATTTTTCTTATTTCTACTTTTTTTTTAATGAGTTCTTCGAGCCTTTCCAAAACACATTATTATTATTTCCAATACACCCATTCTGTATTTTCCTGGTGAGAAAAATATAGCACCTAGTAGAAGTCTGATTCATATAACTCTGTGGATACAGAGTTACATCCCAAACCTTCATTTAAAAGCAATTTATTAATTTATTAGCGATGGTAAGAAAGTGAGACATGTTGCTACCTCTTTTCCTGTTTTTCAATGCTGAACTTGGATTTTAGTTTCTGTATCAATAGGCTTTTACATTCCTTTACTTACTTAAATAGACTTGTTACCATATTTAAAGTATTGTAAATATTAAAAATATTAAATATGCCACTTATGTTTATTTTAAATGACCTGTGCTCATTACTTGAGACTATGATGACAAAACAACTGAGCCAGGTACTTAAGCCTTCATCTTTATAAACTTATTTCCAGATAACCACATAAATGCTTGGCACTTGTGGACAATTTTGTCACTTCTTTCAAAAGCATAAGTTTCAGTTAATGCACAGGTTGAAGATAATAACAGAGAGAAATCATCTGAAAAGTGAAAACACGGCATACCACTGCAGGTCATTAAATGTAAACATGTAACTTCACCGCTCTAAAAGAAAATGCAAACAGCCCTTAGAGACTGGATTTGCAAACACAAGGTTCAAAAAATACTATGATTTTTTTGATTGCTTCTAAATTTTGTTTTTTTCTTCATTTTTTCTCTTTACCTTTCATATGTGTTGTTATGTCTCTTTCACTTCCTGTTTGTTACCTAGAAAATCCATCTCTCTCTTTCCTCCACTCCCTGCTCTCCACACCAGGGAGGAGTTTTGGCTACATTTTCTCCATGCTCTCTCATTTGGCAGTGTAGACAGCAGTTAAGTCCACTGTAGAATTTTCTTCTTCCGACTGAACAAACCCAATTGTCTCCACCTCTTCCCATATTTCATGGGGCCCTGTGGCAAATGGCATAGGCTGGGAGTGGCTGAAATTCAATCATAAGGGTTGAGACAGGAGTGAGATTGTAACTTAAGGGCAAGAGACACACGAGTCTCTGTGAGCGATGCGGAGAATCTTTAAGAATAACTGACTGAGAGCACCGGCAATGGTGACAACCTCTTCATGTGCTTCAAAAATCTAAATGGGCTGATCAGATACAGATATTCTCTGCCCAACTCTTTAACTGACAGGATCTGGAGTAACTCGAGGACAGACCTGAAAAAGACCAGTATCACACAGCACAGACAGGACTTCTGCACTGGCCAACATGAGCTTTCTCTGAGACTATTTTTTCCCCCATGGGAAAAGGAGGTCATATATCACTTGTCAGCATTAAACATCTGTAAGGGAATGTGCATTGGTGTTCAAGTCCTTTTACTCCCTGCACAGTCAATCTGGCATTAAACCACAAGAAAGAATGTTGATATCAGGAGTGGGATACCATTATACTAATCAGGTATCTGTAACGTGGGGATGGATGAGCATTAGGATCTGGAAACTGAGGCCATGGCAGAAGCTGTCTCTGGGCTGTCTCTGGGCAAGGGATATCTGTCATGATAGAGGGTTGCACACAGGTGCCTAATTCCCAAGTTTGGCCAGTGAAGTGCAGAGTTGTTAATAGCCTGAGGGCAGGCCAGGGAAATGGAGCTGCTACTCATCCGTGAGCCAGAGAATAAAAGGTAGATGTCTAGAGACTTACTCAGGACATATATCATTGCAAATTATGTGCCACCATAAAAGAAAACTCATCAGAGAAAATTATTTGCCATCTCTTTCTGACATAGAGTTATTTCACCTTTTGTGATATTTATTAATCTAATTTGTTTGGTAGTTTAAAATTATAAATTAATATGAAATCTTCCTATCTGGACTGTTGTGAATAGGTAAATAACATGAAAAATGCTGAAGTTTTTACCTCAGAGCTTCTATTTTCCTCCAAATAAAATATATTTTCAGAATTTCTAAGTTTGCTTTAAAATACTTTTTTCTTCTTTTTCTTTTTTGTATCAAGAATTGGTAAAACAAGTCTTCACTAAAATTTTGTGTTCAATTTAAGGACTGTTTGTTCACTATTAGTACAATAAACTTATTTAGATATTTCTGTTAAAGTTGTGAAGAAGGAAAATATGAGATTCCTGCAATTTCATTTTGTATTCGATAGTATATAGCATGCACTAAAGCTCAAGAGAATATAGTGTTAGAATTTTATTTAGATAAGAAACTTATGTGAGGTGAGAGGATGTCCCTGTAACTCTAAGGTCAGCTGATTTCTGACCTTAAAAGCCACAATGTAATCTCTTGCTTAAGAGGATCTTGTACCCATTGCCACACTTATGATGTGTGTGGAAAGTGGCAGACATCACTTTTTTGACTACTCAGGTATTCAAGATTTCTTTATAGTTATACTTATGATAAAATTATGGGATAGGATGAAAACATTACTTTACACATTGATTCTAACTATATGGTTATGCGACCCATTCTATCCTAGATACACACCCCTCTCCCCTATAAAAAAACCCAACCCCCTACAAAACCCCCAAAACTACCAATAAACATTTTATCTGTGATATCCTTAGTTCATCCTCAATATGAAAGAACAACCAGATTGAAACTCACATTCAAATTTCCAAAGGTAAGTTTGGAACTGATCCAAAAATCCTTTTGTTGGGATTTTCAGGATGTAGTTGTTTCCCGTCAGTCCTGAAAGATTCTCTGAGGAAAAAGAACTGCTATTCACATCTGTGTTGTCAGCTTTCAGCCTGCTTTATGTTGCTCTAATGCCGAACCAGAGACAGGGAGTATTTAATTTATATACATGGCTACCAGTGTCACAACCCAGAATGACCTATCTTTCCAGATTTGCTACAAAAGGGAAAGAGCAGAAGCAAGAAGATATTCTGATGCAAAAATCAGTATCTTGTGATTGGATTTAATACACTTCCCCAGGGAAGTGGAGGAAAACTAAAGTTTAATAGGATAAGGAGTCAACATTTTCTGTACATTTACTTTGTTGTAGATATCGGTGTCATTTCAGTTTGTTGTTTTGTGGATCTGGTGGGTTACATGAGGAAAAAATCTATTGTGCACCTCTTTTCTGTACCTTTTATGCATGCTAATATATCTGTCTTTTATTCTTGAGCTATTAGAGTAATTAATAACTCTCAAAACCATGAGAAAATCTTTGAAAATATTTGCATATCTACCTCACATGCCAAATTGTATTTGGCTTTCTTATCTATTTATTATACAGATTTTGACTCTAATAGTAGGCATGGATTTGTTAAAAACAACACTTAAAATTAAGTGAAAGTAGATTTTTCACTCTTCTCCAATAGACTGACACTTTGTCAATTCTGACATAGTGCTTTACCTAAACTGATAAATGCTTGATTTTATTTCCATTTCCTTATGAAAAATATAGAAAAACTTTAAGTTGAGATCAAAGAAATTTCTCATCCTTACTGTAATACTTATTAATTCCAGTTTGACAATTTTTATGCATAGATAATATTTTTGTATTTTAGAAAGATCACAGATTTTATGAATATTAAGATATTATTCATTTACATCCTCCTAGAGGAATTGTACCTCAGAGAACAATTTGGACAAACATGTTCTCAATTGCAAAGATTTTCTGAAATTCTGTTTCAATTAAAGCATCAAATAGTACCATATATATTAAAAAAATTGGTAAGAGCTATTGTACAAGTTCTTCCAAGGAAATAAATTAGTTTTGATACCTCTTTATTTTTTAGTCATTTGAGAATAATAAATTTAACTCTTTTTTTGGCCACTTATGAAAAATTAAATGTCCACATGGAAGACCGTATTATTTTCTCCAGAGATCCTAGTGGCACAAGTTCACATTGACTTCATGATAGAGACTAAAATATACATCACCTCATCTTTTCTTCCAGAGACTAGTTACGAAATTTGATATAGACCAAATTAACTAACACATTTTGGGGAATACATATGAGGCTTCTTGAATATATGTAATAAAAATATAGTGATTTGTAGCAATTACAAACAATAGCTGCTGAAAACATTGTTGATGACAGAGAGATGTTTTAGCTGTTGCTAAGCAGTGTTTAGACAGAGTCAGGTCATTTTCCACTCCTCACACCACCCTACCAGTGAGGAAACTGGGAGTGCACAGGAATCAAGGAGGGAACACAGCCAGGGCAGTTGACCCTAACTGACAAAAAGGGTATTCCACATAATATGGAATCATGTTCAATAATAAAATTTGGGGGAAGAAGGTGGACACAATGGCATTTCTCTTCACAAGTGACCATGGGAAGGAACCCCATTTTTGGAGAAGCCTGGACAACTCCCTGTGGTTGGGAAATACTGAATGAATTCCTTATTTTCATTTGTTTCAAAGTTCAGATTTTGCTTTACTTTTTAAACTGTCTATATCTTAATCCGTGACTTTTCCCACTTCTGGTCTTCCAATTCTTTCCCTCATGGTACCAGAAGACAGTGAAAGAGCACCTGCTTTTGTTTTAACTGCCTAACAGAACTAAACCACAATAGTCTATAATAAGTTGTTTTTTAACCGGTTTTTATGCAGTCATTTTTTAAGAAATTGTTTTAATTAGTTGGTTTTTTTAAAATAAAATATTTGCTATCTTTTTTATTATTATTTTTATTGCACATTCAAATTGTTAAGGAATTTTTTCTGGGAACATTGATGGACAGATACATTGAAAGTGCATGGTTTGAGCATGTTTCCTATGAAAAATTTAATACCTTTATTTTATCATGGATCCAAACCCATTTCAGTAATATTTTATTTTTTTGTTTTCAAGTTCCTTAAATTTATTTTGTTTCTGGCAGTGAAACATCTGTGCCTCAAGGTGGGAAGACTGCTGTCTCTGCAAAGGGTTAAAGAGTGGTTTGCACCTCTCTAACATAATAAGACTTTTAATTTCCGTAAGTGGAGAAAGCCCTGAATGATCAATTTTACTTGAACAGTCAAGAGATGACTCCACATACAGGTTTGAAGAGTTCAGTTTTTACAAGGACCTCTTCAAACCACCCGTGGAAGCAGGATTAATCTGTGCTGGGTAAAATGTTGATGTCAGTCAATAAATGTGTTAAAGCATGGCATAATTCGGCTACCGTTCAATTTCTGCTTTTAAATATTTTTATGACTGTCTCCAAAGCTTATAACTCCACATTCTAAGATTAAACAGGTACAGTTGTTAAAAACAGTAAATTTTTGGTGTGATTGCATGAACATAAACCCTAATGATTCCTCATCTTCATAATTCAGCAACAGTTAAACCCACACATGCTTGAGGTGCATATAAATTAGTACAGTGCATTATCTTAAACAATTTTCTTTCTAGTTACATCTCTGCTTTTGATCCACTTTTGCCACTAGCTCTGATTTTGCTTGAGTCATCTGAGGGTATTCATTATATGAGAATGTATTTTTAAATACTTTTTCTTTTAATATAGGATGTATTTATCAGTAATTGATACGTTCAGTTATTTCTCCTTTTGTTGTCATGCATTTCAAAGGTCCTTTCTCAAAAAAAATCATAAAAATTATTTTCTAATAATAAATTAATAATAAAAAAAAGAAAGCATAAACTATTTCTTATTTTAGACCTATATCTGTTTCAGCTTCACTTAATCAAAAATGAGTTCACGGTATTCATAGTATTTAAGATATTTGTAAAATATATATGACAAGTCTTCTTTGTTCCATTAATAACTATGAAAACTGTGAAATTACTACAAAAACTCTTTCGGACTTCTCCTTAATTTATTAGTAGATAGGCTTTCTTTGAACAGATGTAGCATTTTTTTAACATCATTGCATTTCTGAGATGCTTTTTTTTTTCCCCTGTTATACTGACATATCACACCTCCTAACCATACAAAATTTTCAAACATAGTAATTGCTGAAGTGCCAAGGGAAGCTTGATATGATGTTAAGACCCTCACCAATAGTAAAGAACAGCACATCAGTGAATACCATGAAACCACACGGGCTTTCAGATTCCAGAAATCATGGATTAGAAACACCTTAAACATGTAGGCAATACTTTGTGGTTCAGAAGCCTGATTTTTTTTTCCCTGAAGCAATAGGTGAATGCTATGAGGAATAATTTAACATCCAAATGGCATACCTATGTGTGGGCAATTAAATTGAGACAAACTGTCTTAGGTTAATTAAATCAGACAAAATTAGGAAGAATCAGATTGCCCTAGATACCCAAGGATATATTTACAAGCAAGATTGCCGACCAAAGTTTGGCCAAAATTCAATCAGAGAGTGAGGATCACCCATGCCAGTAGTTTTATTTCAGTGTGTCCTGCCAACAAGAATAACATTGTTTTAGGTAAAACTAAAGAGTGTCTTTGTTTTCTCTATACTGGCTTATATCTGGTTAGCTGAAATAGAGAGTAGGAATTCTCCCTGTGCTTCTCTAAATAAGCACAGCTTATGTCAGATGAGGAGCCTCTGGTAATCTCTTCTTACAACTCAACCAAACTCATATATTTTGATATGGATGACTGCTTTTCTTTGATATTTTAAACACTCCCAGAACCTGACATGTTAGGTGAATTAAATAGTCCAGGAACTGAGACATTGGTACTTACTTCTCATCTTTGGGCTCGTACCTAATAGAAGTAGTAAAGTTGAAGAAGTAAACTTGAAACCAAGTTGGAACACAGACATACAATGATGACTTGATTAAATATGATGATAACTCACAAAAAAAAAAAGCAGGAAGAAAGAGGTGAAAACTACATTCTAAACATAGCAAGGCTGATTTTAGATGTGAATAGTAGCATGTTTCAGTTCCTGCTTCCAGGAATATTTATGCAGTACTGCAAAGTCATATGGAGAAAGAAATTATCCTATCTGCTTTATAAATACTTAGAAGGCAAAGTATGAGATAAATTTCCGTGTATTTGAATCACTCTAATGATTTCTTCTGTACTGCAATAGCCGCTACATATCTTCCTTTTGGAGATCAGTATGAGAATTACTAGCATTGTAAAGAAAACACTTTGCTTCAGGTAAGCAAGGAGGGATTCCAGAAATTCTTCATCTAGAGATTCCCAGGGTGTGCTATTCCTTCATTTGAGTGGTTTACAGCAGCACACCAAGTAACAATAGCAACATAATAACTGCTTTGCATCTGTCTTGAAATAACACATGCTCTGAGAAACAACACAGCAGAAGCATAAAGTGCTTGGAAAGATGTCAAGGATGTAGGCCATAAGACAGATCTGAAAAAAGAAGAATTACCAAGAATACTGAAGGTTACATTCGAGAGTTCAGCCACACAATGTTGACTCTAATTTCCTAAGACTATTTGAAGAAACATAATATTCTGCTTCTGTTAAAAATGTAGCTATTCCAACCATTTTACCCACCAAAACATTTTAGAATAGAACTGAATATACTTGTTTACAGTATTAAGTTTCCTTTATCAAAACCCTAAATAAAAATTCTATTACATCATTTGGTCTGTCAAGTATGCTTAATCAGTTTTGCTGCTATGGTTACTGTCAAATACGGTTTTTCAGAGGATGGAACAGAGCTTATATGAATCAGGTATCAAATCCTCTTTATGCATGTATGTATGTATGTATACTATCTATCTATCTATCTATCTCTATTTTTACATGCAAAAGATGCTAGGGCAGTATTTACAAACTTCCAATTGATTAACTCCTATGTAATTTTTCATTTAACTAGATGCTACCTACAGCTGAGATATTTCATTGTCCCAGGAATTGCTACCAATCTCCTTCTCGTACAGAGTATGATCACTCATACTCCCATTATCCAATTTGCAACTTAACAGGTTCACCAACTTTGTTGCCCTTATCTGGATATGGCCCAGCACCTCAGTGTCTTTCCTGTATAGAAAGTCCCAAAACTGAACACAAAACTCGAGGTATGGCCTCACCAGTGTTGAGTTCAGGGCAACAATAAATGTCCTGGTCCTGCTGGCCAAACTATTGCTGATACAGGCCAGGATGCCACTGGTCTCTTCAGCCTCTTGGAGCCACTGCTGGATCATGTCCATGGGACTTGCCAGCTTGGACCCCCAAGTCCTTTTCTGCTGGGAGATGATGAAATTACTCCATTGATTGGAAATAAACATACATGAAATAAACATAGGTGTTGCCAAGTCTCTGTGTTATTGAGTCCTGCTGAACTTGATCAGCTTCTCCCAGGGCCCTCACCTACACACATAGGGCCTGGAACAATATTTAAGCTCAATACATTTAAAAATTAAAAATTATTATTGACTATTCCAATAAAGGCTCAGTAAGGTGGGAGAAACTGAGGCATGTATCTAGAGTGATTTCTTTCCATGAAGTTTAAAGCAGTGTAAGCAATGGAAAGATTCAGTTGCATTAAAGGAAAAAGTAATTCTGCATCCAAGTTCTTTTAAAAAGGGCACTAAGTAAGAAAGTATAGATCTCCAGTTTACTGAAGTTTAGGACTCTTTTTTTATAATGTCATGCCCTCTGTACTCCCCAGGTATAATTCAGTAATTACAGTTAGTTCCATCCTGTTGAAAAAGAAGTTTAAAGCTGGAAGATCTGGAAAAAATAATGGAGCAGCAAGGGAAAAGCTAAGAAAAAAACACTTCTAAGCTGTTTATACTACAGACTTATGAATCTTACTGCATGTCAAAGGGTAGTCCAAAACACAGATCTTTAAGGTGCTTTGTGATGTCAATAGGATAATCTCAGGTGAAAGGTGACTGCATCTTTAAGCAATGAAAGCCTAGCAGAGCCAGAAGCTAGCTCTTTCAAGGGTATATTATGAATAAGCCCATGCATCTTTTCAAGTTATCCTTGTTTCTCAACAAATTTAAGGTAAAATTATGTTTTCCAGGCTTGCTTCCCACACTTGTTTTTTGTTTAGTTGGTTTGGCTTATTGGTTTTTTTTGTTTGTTTGCTTTTCACAAAGTTAAATTACAGCACACCTTAGAGAGCAATTTTTGGACTTAAGCCAACTAGAATAATACATACACAAAAATATGAGGGCACCAAGGTCACTCTTCAATGTCAATATGTAGCACAATAATGATCCACTTTTATCCTAGGATGCTCAAATAGTCATCTTACCACATCTAAAATTATGACAAAAGCTTTGCACCTGTGTTTAACAGGAAGAAATGTGAAGGAGAGCAGTAGAAAATCATCCAGTTGTGCTACAGGTAAATGCTTTGTTTCTGCTTGTGATGCATTTTAAACAATATCCCAAAACAAGGGATACTGGAAGAATCTGCCTAATCAGATATACTTAATGAGGCATTGTTACTTGTTCATGAAGTCTTTTTACTGTAAAGTTAATGGTGAAAAATATCAGTGGCAAATATTGTGCTTCTGTTCATTCTCCTATTATAGTGTTGGAATTATTCGACTGTAAACAGAAGCAGCAAAGACCATCTTTTTAATAGCTGGATATTTTTCATTCACTTCAGTTATAAGCTGTTCATGTTAAAGGAAGATAAATCCAACTCTCTATCAGAATGATTAAACATTTCTTTTAATTTAGACTTTTGCCTCTGTGTAAATATACTAGCCTCTTGGGTGTGGCTCATTTCTTTTCCTGTGTATTAAGGTTATTGAAAGGATCACTACTGTTGTAGATAAATTATGGCTATCGTTTCACGGACCTGAATCCTGACACCAGTGCATGTCTGCAATGGCACTTACCTGTGTGTGTCTTCATACAACCAAATAAAGTTCAGAACTAGCTTTTTTAATTTTCAGTGTTCTTTTTGTTGACCATTATTTTTTTTCAAACTAATTAAATTATGACCATGACTGCCAAAGCCAGTCTTCAGTGCATCTTAAGTGAAAAATTGAACTGTCAAAATTACCAATATCTTCTCTGGACCAGACTGGATTTCTTTGAAGCCCTTGGCAGCCAAGTTTTCTCAAAGGACCTGTACTTGCATGGAATATCACTCTTCCCCAGTGATTTTCACCAGCTGGAGGCAACCATATAATGAACACAACAATCCAAAATCTCTTTGATGTCAGGATGAAGGAGGCTGCAGCATGCTGGTGTTCATCACTTAAAAAAATGAGGGGTAAATAATGTGTAATGGACTAACTGAGAAACTTCTGTACAGATCATCACTCTCAATACACTTCTGTCCAAATCCACAGGCACATTCACAAATGCATTTTTTTTTCCAAGAGGTCACAAATAGATACCAGGTGCTAGAGAATTTTAACAGAAGGTCATACAGCCCTGTTGGTGAAGAGGATATAGAATTATACGGTTGACATTGACTCACTACCACAAAGTCAAACTCAAGTCTGATTTAAGTGTAAATACAGTTTCTTTGTTCAGGCAGAAAATATCTAGACTATCACACCTAGTATCGCCTTGCTTTTCTTTTCATGAAGAAACAATAATACATAAAAAAAAAAAATACACCCCTAATAGTGAATATAGGAGAAGGTATATTTGAATGAAAAAAAAAATTGTTACAAGAAACACAAGAAACAAAAACACTGTAGCAATTCTGTGAGCTATTCAACATGAAAAGTTTTATTATATAACTCTCCACCCCATTTAGATGGATCCCTGTTTAAATACTGAGGTACATCAGAAACTATGAATTTCATTGTGATCATATGTCGCTGCACAAATCATATATTTTATTTTTCATCTTTTTTTATCTGTATCATAACACTGTAAGATTATTCGACCTTTTAGCAAATATAAGCCGTTATCTATATCTATATGCTATCTATAGCATTATTTGCTATCTATTTACCTTCTCTTGGCTCACTGGAGAAGAAGCAAAAGTGTTGTGTTTAGAGCGGGGAATGAAATTCAATTAAAATCTTTGAAAACACACAAATTTCCTCTCTAACTTTTCATATTAATTATTACTCAGTTAATAGTCTCAGTGGGAAAACAGTCCACATGTTTCAGCAGCTGTTTGTCCAAACTAAATTTGAATGATATCTGTTACCTACCCAGAGCCAGGGCTGCTGCTGTTTTCTCAGTGCTGCTCTGTGAAAGGACAAGACTCAATGGGGATAAACTGAAGTAGCATAAATTACTTTAGTGTCAGAAAACATTTTTACTGTGATGGTGATCAAACACTGACACAGGTTGCCCAAGAAGGCTATGTATTTTCCATCCTTGGAGATATTCAAAACCTGTTTGGAGAAAACACTGATCAACCTACTGGTCTTAGGCCCTATTTCCTGCAAGGGCATTAGAAAAGGTGAGCTCCAGAGGTACCTTCCAGTCTCAACAGTTCTGTGATTCTGTGAAATCCTAGAATAATTAGACACTATAAAAAAACATAGCAAGCTTCTAGCAAGCAGAAGCTGAGCTAGTATAACACAGGTGTGTATTATGTGATTTTGCAAATTGTATGTATATGAAAAATTTTATATGAGAAATAACTGATAAGGTTCTTCCAATAATCTGCTGCTTATGTACCTTGAAATCTATTTTTCTCTCTGCTCATATACCAGAAACAAAAATGTAGCAAGGTAACATTTATTGATGATTCCCTTGATTCAGGGGAAGAGCATAATTTATTTCTCCCCCAAATGAGAAGAGCAGGAAAACTGAGTAATGTGGTCTGCAGCACTGACCAGAAGCAAGGGGAAGATTTCCAGACAAAGATAAATGTGAAAGGCTGTGCTTAAACAGAATTTTCTATAGCAGTTTCAAAGGGCTAGAAAAGTGCATTCATCACCCCAAAAACTCCAGGAGAACAGGCACTGTACTTTTATGAAGTGTTCAGAATAATTGAGTGTAACATCCAAGCTGAGCTGGTTTTGTATGCATCAGGTAGTGAGAAAATGAAGCAGAATTAACTACATGTGAAAATGATAAATAACAAAGCCACAGGATATTTTGAATTTTTTATCTTTTATCTGGCCTTTCTACATGTCGATATGTGGGATAGTGTCCTCATAACTCACATGACAACTTAGCACTGCTTGGACCACTGCATCCATCCCACTCTTTTCTTTTACATTAGTTTGCATGCAGCTGAAGGCATTAGCTTGGGAATGATCTGCCACTGATGTTCTGTGGTGGATCCCATGAGGTCTGTGATTAGAAAGAAGTCTTAAACTGTGTACAGCCCCTAGGAGAGCTTACCAAGAGCTGGCAAAGAGCGAGGGCTATGGTAGCAGAAAGCAATAGGCCTATCTGCAACCAGGAGCAGAACCACAACCCAAGAAAGAGCATTAGATTTCAAACACCCTGTGGGAATGTGGAAAATGCAATCTACACATTCTTTATGTTATGACTAAGCATAACATAGCTCAATTTTAATAGAGACAGAGTTAAACTGAGGTGATGAGATGTGTCCCTCTGTGCTTCTTGCTGAGCCAGAGCTTTAAATGTGAGGTATGATATGCTAGAAAAGCTGTTTCCTTACTGCAGTAGGTCTCTTGCCAGTATTCTGAAGAAACCAGTGATGAGTGAATAGAAAACATTCCCTCAGCCTGGTGGTACAGTTTGTTCAGGGCAAAAGTCCTTTGATGATAAGATCTATGATTCAAGTGCAAAGAAAAATTGAATAAATTTTCATTTTTTCATATTATTTAACATGGAACAGATGGAAAGAATGAAATATCCTCTGCAATTTCCTTCTAATCTGTCCCTGATATAGTCCAGTATTAATTAGGTCATTCTTCTCAGTTTAATGCAACTGAAAAAAAAAATTATATAATTATTAAATTGGAAGGTCAGGCAGTGAATAAGTCAGTTGCGAATATATAAAGACTGCTTCTATAAAAACATGTAGGAATGAAAGAAAAAGGAAAAAAAAAATTTCTATTCTCTCCATGAGAAGGAGGTCCACTTTGTAGGATTAGAAATCTGAACATCACAAAAAGAAATGGCTGAATCTCTCAAAATCTCATTACCAGCAAAATGAACAAACTATATCACTGAAATGTTATTCCAATTAATGTGTTACCCCTCCAAATTATGTAATGAATATAGAAAATATTTTGTAGTAATACAGATAAAAATTATACAGCCTCCTCCATCAGCAATTATGAATATGTACATCTTTGCTCCAGTGCTGAAATCACCCTTCTACTCTGACTTTGCACCTGAAGGTTGACAGTGTCAGTCATCTGTGAGGTTGCAGGATTTAGGGATGTGATCACACCTTACCAGTACCTTCTGGGAGGTGTGGAGTGGTGTGCCTGTAGGTACAGCCCCTTTGGCATGGCTCCTTTCTCTCTTCAGTCGTATTGGGGCAGAGTTCCTCCACCCCATCAGCTGACAGTCAGTGTTGTTGGTGGAGTACATCTAGACACCTGAGAATTTAATAACATTTATAAATGTTATTATTTTGCTTTAAATATCCCCATGGTATAAATTCACATAATGGAGTTATATGAAAATTTTCCAGTTGCAAATTAATGTATAAATTCATATTGCAACTATTGCTACTAAAGTCAGTGACTGGATACTAGACTAGATGGATCACTTTCTCAATTAAGTATGACAGTTTTTATATTCTGGAGGTTTTACTTCAGGGATAAACCAATATTTCACATTCTAATTTCATTTTTGGGGGGATTTTTTAAAATTTAAAATGTACCTCCTAGTATCCAGTTCCTGAGTATATTTAAAAGGAGAATTTAAAAAAAAAAATAAAATGCGGTATGCATGTCACGAACACTAGAAATAAAATAGTGTATATGAAAAGAAAGTTTGTCACAATAGCATGAAGAACTTATTACATATGAATCAAATTTTCTTTATATGCTGACATTTCAGCAAGTATTTTAAAACTGTATAGTTATTCCATAATTTTAGCAAGAAAATTCAGGGAGGTAATTGCAACCAAACACTGTTAAATTTGATATCTTTGATCCAATGCCAATATTGACTTCAGCCAGCACTTGGACTTCAGATTATTTTTTTCTGTTGACATGTTCTATTTTTTTCTTGGCTGTTTTGTCCTGTCCCAAAATTCATTTATCAACGCCCTCCTAGGAAAAAAAAAAAAAATCTCACAAAAACTTCCCCTCCCCTCTTACTTTGTATCCATATAAGTAACAAGAGATTCTAAAAGATACATCGATGTACTCTAAAAATACTACACAGAAATGTATTGCACAGGGCTGAACCATCTAGGAAAGAAACACTAAATCCTGAGTTCTGTAGCTGAGCCACTCTTTCTTTCCCACAATCACAACAAACTGGTAAGGCTTAGAAATTGGTTGGCAATTAACTAGTGCTATGAACAGCATTTTCTTACTTACCTGTCATGCGTAGTCAAGAAGAGTCAGCAGTCCAGTGATATGTTGGATGACTTAAAATTATCCAGATAAGACAATCTAAAGTCACAAGCTAGATGTAGTGTGGAATTTTCATACTGTGGAATTCAGATTATAGAATTAGGGACACATTAGCCCTCCAACGCATAGTTGGACTGCTGAGTGTAAAGAAACAATACACAAAATGGACTTTCAAATGCTACTGATACATATTTCATACCCTGAAGTAGACATGAGTGGGAAATCACTGCAGCTGTGGTTTGAGATTCACATATCCAAGTGAAAAGTTATGCCCCTTGGTATCAACAGCTGGAGGATGGACAGATTGAAAACAGCCCTGCTGAGAAGAACTTAGGGATTCTGGTGGATGAGAGGCTGGACATGAGCCAACAATGTGCACTTGCACCTAAAGCAGCATGGCCAGCAGATCGGGGTAGGTGATTCTTCCCCTCTACTCTGCTCTGATGAGACCCCCACATCAGAGTGATGCATCCAGATCTGGGCTCCCCAGCGTGAAACAGACACGGACCTGTTGGAGCCAGTCCAGAGGAGGGTCATGAAGATGATCAGAGGGCTGAAACACCTCTCCTGTGAAACTAAGTTGTGAGAGTTGTGGATATTTTGCCCTAAGAAAAGGCTTCAGGGAGATCTCATTGTGCTCTTCCAGCACTTAAAAGGGACCTACAAGAGCTGAGAGGGATTTGTTGCAAGTGTATCTACTGATAAGATAAGAGGGCATGGTTTAATTTTAAAAAGCTTAGATTAAGATATAGGGAAGAAATTCTTTACTGGGAGGGTGTTGAAACACTGGGACAGTTTGCCTGGAGTGGTGATAGATGGGGCATTCAGAGTTAAGCTGAATGGGATTCTGAGCAACCTGGTCTAATCAAAAATGTGCCTCTTCATAGCAGGGTGTTTGAACTAGACAACTTTTAATGATCCCTTCTATCCCAAAATATCTATGGTTCTCTGAATCTGTGATTCTACTCCTTTCAGTTCTGCTTCTGGAGCAATATGACAATTTTCTGTTTCTAACTTCAGACATAAAAACATAATTTAGTGTTGCCACTTGCTTAGTGGCATAGAGTGTGAGTAATTCACTGACTGAATCATTCTTTATTTTTCATATTGTATGTAATTTTAATCCATAAAGAAATCTGTTGTTTGAAAGGCACCATAGAAGAAAAGCACCAATCAACATGAGTAAGAGAGCAAGAACTGGAGCTTTAGTGTAAGCACAAACTACTGAACTGCAACTAATGCCAAACTGACTGCTGGACTTCCTTAGCTGGGGTTTTAATTAGAAGAACAAAGGGAGCAAACAAAGTACATGATTTGACATTCCATTTGAGATGTAGTACAGTACAGTGGTCTTGTAAGTAAAATGAAAAAGAAATTAATAGGACTTCTAAACTTAGAGTATTTTCTTGCAGATAAGAATAAGTGCAGTAAAATTTCAACAGATGAAAGGAATAAGGCTGAGCTTTCCTAAAAAGAGTTACAGTGTGTATTTAAATATGCATCAAATACACAGAAAACAAAGGAAAATTAAACCACAAATAGTTAATTTTATGTATATATAAATGGGAAATTATTTAATTGTATCACCTCATATAGAAACAATTCCACACTCCTCCTTCACCTTTTTCTATATGTGACAAATAATTTTTTTAATATATAAAGATTACTTCAAAATATATATTTAAGAAAGAGTATAAGCTTTTCTATGGTTCTTCTTAGAGATAAGTTCTTCACAAATATAAAGGAATTTATTTTTAGAAAATATCTATTAGACAGAATTAAACTCATTAATAGTACCTTTTTTAAGATTTTTTAAGAAGGGGAAAAAACTGTTGCACAGCAGCAGCTGGGACAGAAGAGTGAGAATATGTGAGAACAACAATTCTGTATTCACAAGGTCAGTAAAGAAGGAGAGGGAACTCCAGCTGTTGGAGCTGAGATTCTCCTGCAGTCAGTGATGAAGATCACGAGGCAGCTGTGCCCCTGCTGCCCATGGAAGTCCACAGGGGAGCAGAAGTCCACCTGCAGATCATGGAGTCTCAGATGGCGTCTTTCTGGATGTGTCCTTAAAGAAGATGTGACCCCATGGAGACCCTCTGCTGGATAAGGTTCATGACAGAAACAGTGGCCCATGAAGGAAGCCAGTGCTGGAGGAGGTTGTCTGGTAGGAATTGTGTATCCACAGGTGACCCATGCTGGAGCAGTCTGTGAAGGATAAGAAAAGACACAAACTGGAGCCATTTGTGAAGAGCTATAGTCTGCTGGAAGGATCCATATTGGAGAAATTAATCTACCATGGCTGGGATCCCATGCTGGAGCAGAGAAAGCGCATGAGGGAGAAAACACTGTCAGACACTTTGACAAAGTGCTTCCTACACCGATTCCCTATGCCCCTGTGATGGGAAGAGTAGAGAATTTGGGAGTCAAGTTGTTGCATTAACAGTATAGAAATTTGTGAGAGAATAAAGCCCTCTGCACTACAGCTGATCCTCAGAGATTAGAGGGGCTGAGTGCCTTAATTTCTGATTATAGACGATTTAGCACTGTCAGCCTGGTTGAGCTCAATTTTTTTGCACAATCACAGATCAGAAATAGTGCAGTTTACCAGCTCTGTACTACAGGTCTGGCCATGTTCAGTAAGAACATACACAATCCATATTCACAGATAGCAGAGTTTATGGGAGCAACAGAAAGGCAGGTGGTGATTGCTGGTGATAAATGCATTAACTACAGAGTGTTAATATGTGTCATGACAGAATGTATAGTAATAGAGCTCTAATAACGAAGTGAGAGATAGAGAGATAGATTAGATAGATGATAGATAGATAGATAGATAGATAGATAGATAGATAGATAGATAGATAGTTAGTTTACCAATTCTTCTCCAATGCAGTTGGAAGCACAAAGCTCTCCAAAAAGTGACTCTTCTGGGGAGGAGGAGAGAAAAAATCTGTTGACTGATCCTAAGCAATCAGAAGTGCTTCCCTCTCTCTTTTTTTGCCCCTTTTGCCACAGCTCCCCCTTCTATACTATAATTTTTGTCCCTTCCCAAAGAGGCGACATAATCCCATGTTATAGATGGAGTTTTGGGGATTGTGGTCTTACATATAAGGTGTATTGTCTTTTCTCTTCATTTGCATTCTGAGGGGTGTGAAAGTTAATATGCAAACAGTACTTAATGAGGGTCTCGGTTATTTTCAGTCAGAATTTATAGTTGATTGAAGAGATGGAATAAACTCTTTGGTCCTCCTACTGCCACTCCTTTGCCTCCTACTGCCACTAAGGTGGCAGTAAAAGCTGTCTGACCTTTTTCAGACAGTCTTTCCATGCACCTTTAACTCCTTGAATTACCAGATTTATAGCAAGGCTTGCTTTTCAGGTTGAAAGAAGAATAAGGCCAAAGGCTGTTAGAGATGTGTGGGTGCTTTTTGAGCTTCCACTTCCCACCAGACACTTCAATTTTTAGAATCTTGCTCAAGCCAGGGGACCAACTCATGCTCTTTTCAACCAGCCTTCACCGATTCTTCAAATTATTCACCAACTTAAAGCCTCTTTATAGAAAATCTGACAATTTACCACAAAAGTTGAACTCGTGAAGATGGGGAGGAGGAATGTGCAGCTTTTTAGGATTTTTCTTATTTCTTATTATCCTACTTCGATCTGATGGTGAAATATTAAATTAATTTCCCCTATCTGAGTCTGTGTTGCCCATGACAGTAACTTGTAAGCAATCTCTCTGTCTTTATCTTGACCCACAAGCTTTTTATTTTCTGCCCCCTATCCAGTTGAGAAAGAGAAATTATAGAAAGCCTTTGTGGGCACCTAGTAGTCAACCCACCACAATTATACCTAGACAAATCTTCATGCTATAGAGAAAACATTGAAATAGAGTGATGAGGAAAAAACTTGCTAGCCTAGATCCTGATTTACTATGGAGTTTTTTTGTTTGACGTTTTTCTGTTTGTTTGTTTCTGAGCCTCAGCATTCTAACTGCAATATTTTCCAATTACACTTCTCATTCAAAGTGCATTTCAAATGCTTGGTGGTTTTGCTTGTGGGAGCCCTGATTTTCAGTTTATGCACCAGGGAATGAGAAATGCACAGTTAATGATCACCTGTGAAGAGTTATATTGAAATAATTTGTTCAGCATCACATTAAAAATCTACAGAGGAATCGAGGAAATAATTGAACATTCAGTGCTGACATCCAGGTGCCTCAGCCATTTTTTTCTGAGTTGTATTCATTCACTTTGTAATTTCAACAAGAAAAGAGATTGGGTACTGATAGCACTTAGAGCTATGCTGCTTCAACCGTCTAAAATGGATTTTCATTTGTGTTGTCACAGTTTCTAATATTTCTTTGGCAAGATTAACAATATAACTTCATTTTTTCCCTCTTTCTTCCTAAAGGTTTAAAACTATTCCTACCAAAGAATAAACATACCATTAATTGAAATCATTTAGCTCCTCTACAATGGTTGCTTACATGGTTGGATCTTTGCAACCACTACAAACACCAGCTATAGTAAGTAAGGCAATTCTAAGCAGCCATAGGCAGCTTTGTTTAACACTTTGTTAGTATGGTGAATAAACGCTGGAGGGAGGGAGTCTGGTCCTCGTGTAGCAGTATTTTTTGTTTGGCTTGGTTTGCTTTTATAGATACCAACTCGCTCACTGAAATTTGATACAATGAGTAATAGCCATATTTGGCTCTATGGTAGAATCATTGATTCTGAGGAAATCCTTTAGTTAAATGTATATCCAAAGAATGGTATACATTGTTCTCATACCAAATTGTTCTGGAATTTGTCCAGAAATTAGCAGAAGGCAAACTCTCCACTGTTCATAATTATTATTTTTAATTATTGCAGAATCATATTTATCATTGCATATTAAACTTCTACCTCAAATCTGAATGAAACAACCTCCCCTTTTTCCCCTCATTCTTCTGATTCAGAAGCAGGCAGAAATTTAATCATTCAGAGTAACCTCCTTCTCATTGCTGCGTGCCCTTTCAGAAGTTGAAAAATTTGGAGAAAGTGGGAGTAGAAATCCTACTAATCTCCCACAACCAAATCACATTCCAGAAGTAATTGCTAGGGTTTTTATCTGACAATATGTGGCAATTTTATTATGATCATATGAGAAGAATAGCTTTCTAGATATAAAACATTAGTAGAAATAGGGGGTTTTTGAGTATATTTTGAGGCTTATTTCTGATCCAAATGTAACATGATGCTTACCAAAAGCTTTTTGTCCAAAAATAATGGCAGTATTTACTTTTTTTTGTTTGTTTTTTGAAAAAAAAACCTGTTCCAAGTACTCATTAATACAGCAAAAAAAAAAAAAAAATACTTTCTTAAACCTTTCTCACATTCACCTTTTTCTGTTTGGCACTTCTCCCCGTTAAAAGCCCCAAACAAAAATATGATATGCAAAAATGAATTCTGATTGTAGAAATCTTACAGAAAGTGTCAGCCAAACTCAGCTGTAAGGGTTACTCAGCTTCTGGAAGTAGCACACAAGAAACACGAGACAATTCAGTCATATCGCTGCAGATTGAACAAAAGACTGCAAAAAAAGTTATGAAGGTGTCCTCCAATATTTAGTGATATCTGTTTAAATGAAAACTCTTTTAGTAAAAGCATTCTGTAGAAAATTATATTTTTAACCTCTGCCGTGAAGTTAGGAAGGTATGTTGGATCTTTATCTTCTGTTATCAGGTACATCAATAAAATAAACATTTGTCTTCAAGAGAATGTCCAGAATATCACATTTATTTGGATGATAAAGGCTCATCATCATTTATTCCTAAAGTATTTCTTTTCTGTGTTTTTTTATTGTTATCTAGAACCAGAGTTGCACACACAAGCAGTTAAAAAAAAAAACAACAAAACTTCTCCAAACTCTATATTCTCTTATCTACTCAGATTTCTGTAGAATTCATATGATGTGTAGGTGCATTTCTGTATCACTGTCCTTCGCAAACACAATATTCTTAATTTAAAAGTTAGGTGTTCATTATGGTTGTAACTATGTACCCAGTAACAGATGAACAGTGGGGATTATTTTCAGTCCATAACAACTTCTCACTGACATTTCTTTCTCCTCAAACATTTTCCCTGTACCAGCATGGCTCCTTCCGTGGGCTGCCATTACCTCAGAATGGTATCCAACTCCTGCATCACGGCGTCTGACACAGGCTGCAGTGTAGGTATCTGCTCCGGTGTTGTCTTCTCCAAGGGCTGAAGAAGAACCTGTCGTTCAGCACCTACAGCATCTCTGCCCATGCCTTCACTTTGGTTTCTGCAGTCTTGTTCCTCACACTTTTGCTTTTTCCTCATTCATTCCTCGCTGCCTGTGCAGTATTTTGCCCATTCTTAATTATGTTTTCCTGGCGGTGCCACCATCATGACTTGGCGCAGCCATGCCCTGAGGCGGGTTGGTTGGAGCCAGCTGGAGCCCTCTGTGTCTGGCACAGGGCAGCCTCAGCCATTCCTCACTGAGGCCACTGCTGAAGGCTCTCTGCTACCAGCACCTGGCCACCTACACCCAGAACTACCACACAACATAGACACAGTCACTCTGGTGAAGAAACCTGCCATGCCGGAGAATCTGCCAAAGGAGGAGCAGTGACAATAAGGAGGCAGAAATGGGTTTCATGCAAGTACTGATTCTTTCATGTCTTTAACATTTCACAGAAATCAGGAATAAATGTAATTAAACTTGAAGGATAAAAAACATTTTGAATATTTTGTAGATAAGGTAACTGACAATAGAAGGGCATTTAAAATGTGGAACAAAAGATATATTCTGATAAAATATTGCTTCTTTATTTTTCTTATTTAGTATCATTTGAGACAGCTACTTTAGGTAAGAATTACAACTTAAAAATACAACTATGAATGTGTAAAAATCCTCTATTAAATTTTTTACCTAATATTTCACAAGTTGTGTTTGAAGAATAAAAATCAACAGCTTAAAACAGGATGTAACATTCTAAACTTGTTTTATGATGGTTTCTCCAGTTCTGAAGTGTAGATTGCCAAATTACTGTTTCCATTGTAATAGAAATGTCCCTGCAATTTCTATTTTCTTTGTATTTTTTGTCATGGTTTTTTGTTATAGAACAGAGGTGGTTTCTGAATTTGTGCAATAAGTAGCACACTTAGTTGTTGGAAGTATGTTTGTTTCCTTCGTACTGAGTTATGTGTACAGAATACATTCCATCAACTATATATAATTTAGGGAAGAATACATATATGTGTATTTAAAATTGGCCTTTTAAAGTCACCTCTATTCAGAAATGCTAGTGTTCCAGAGGTTGATATAGCAAGCATTTTTTATAAAAATGATGGGGTTTGTTTTATCAGCAAGCCATGTTAAACATCACCTTTTATAAATGTTAAAATGGATCAAAGTAGTCGACATCTGACCTTTCAAGAGATTGTTTAAACTTACCAGGCTGCATGGGAAATTACATGCTGGAAAGAATAAATAGAAGTTTCCGGACTGTCATCTGAATGGAATGAATAGTGCCATATAAACTGTTCTGAGTTGTGTTCATCTAGTCAAATGTGGACAATTATGATTCACATTTATACAGCTGAGTTAATCCTGTAGACTTCTTGCATAATGATGGAGAATATTAGTGATGGAGAATATGACACCTCCACTGCTGTTTAATTTAAGTCCTGACTCCCTGGTCAGTTGTACCAGAGTGATTCATGTCAACTGTTTTTCAGGCCAGACACTCTAAAGCTGACTGGTGGCATCCACACTTTCTGGATTCAGCTCCAGATTCTAGCTGTATAGATTCAGGTGTCTAAACAAACAGGGTCAGTGCAACTGCCATCAACTAGATGACTTGCTCCATTTGGGATTCCTCCTGATGTCCAGCTACCAACCTGGGCACAGATCTCCTTTTGGGCTTCTACCTTTTGGTAATAGATCTACTGATCTATTACCCTTGAACACCAATGGGAGATCTCTGTCTTTTCTGAGCAGCAACTGAAGACGAGGCAAGATTCCTATATCACATGACATTAGCTTCCCACATAGCGGCAACAATGAAATTAGGCCTTATGCCCAGAAATGTATGTGACTATTATAAACCTTGCAACATCTTTTCCAACCCTAAGTAGGCCCCCTGGATTCCACAGAATATCTTAAATGACACTAGGTGCATATGTTTAGACAACTGAATCCCACACCAAATCGCCACTGACTCTAAAGAGATAGCATTACTTTTAGGTAGAAACCTACATTAGACACCTATATTTTCTGTATTTATAGGTTATTTCCATGCATATATTCTAAATATGGAAATTCAAGTAGGATTAATATAATTCTGCCTGTGTGGTAATTGCATTTATAGATTTCACATTTATTAACACCCTCATCTGATGACACTGTTGTTTATACGCCCTAAACATTTGAGAGGGATTGAAAGACAGAATGAAATAATACTTTCAGGACCCGTCTGTTCATTGTGCATCAAGATTTAAACTGATACATCCATGAAACACAGTTCTAGTAGGAAAAAAACAACACTGAAAAAATGTGGTCCCAGCTCCTGCAGCAATTCAAACAACAGTGTTTTTAAAAACTTATTAAGCTGTGTTGTCCAGTTGTTCATTGGATCCTAATTGTATGTGATTCTAATCTCACAGATTCACAGAACTGCAGAATCACAGAATATGTTGAAGTGGGAGGAACCCCCAAGGATCATCAAGTCCAGCTCCTGGCCCTGCACAGCACTGTCCCCAAGAGTCACATCATGTGCCTGAAAGCATTGTAGAAACACTTCTTGGGCTCTGTTGGCTTGGTGGTGTGACCACTTTCCTGGGGAGCTTGTTCCAGTGTCCAAACCCTCTGGGTGAAGAACATTTTCCTGATACCCAACCTCAACCTCCCCTGATACAACTTCAGGCCATTCCCTTGGGCCCTGTCACAGATCACCAGGGAGAAGACATCAGTGTCTGTCCCTCCTCTTCTCCTCATGAGGGCGTTATACCTTCAGTCTCCTCTTCTCCAGGCTGAACAGACCAAGTGACCTCAGCTACTCCTCATACAGCTTCCCCTAAAGCTCCTTCACCAGCTTTGTTGCCCTCCTTGGGAGTCTCCCTAATAGTTTAATACCTTTCTTATATTGTGTTGACCAAAACTGCATACAGCACGTGACAAGAGGCTGCACCAGTGCCAGGCAAAGTGGGACAATCCCCTCCCTTCTTGACCATGAAAAAGTATATTACACTGAACATACACTTTTATTAAAACTTTAAAAATAATTTACGAGGCACTATCAGCTTTGTCCTGCAACTGCTGTCTCTTTAAATCCTCTCTGGGATTCTTTGGTTCCTCCAGTATTAAAACCCTCAGACCAAGGCTCTTACTGACAATGCTTTGAATATTTCTTATTTATACCATGATTTTACAAAGACCAAATACATACAGCTACGTGCCAAACATGCACATAAGCACATACACAGTCAGCACAACAAGTTATTATTGTTAGTGGGCTATTGCATAGCCCAAAGCAAGAAGCATATTACTGATTATATTATAGAAAACTGAACAGCAAACTGACTCTATTTCAACCTAAAAAGACAGTAGGAAGAGACATGACTGACTGACACTTGTCTACCTTCTTAGAATGTTTCAGGTAGGTGTAAATTTATACACACAAGTTCTAGGCGCCTGTCCATGTGGTACTTCAAGTAATGACAATGCACAGTGTTAGATAAGTGAGCTTTCCATAGCAGTTAAGTCTTCAGCATCAAAAGATCATGAAATAAGTATTCATTTTGCAAGTTCTTTTTGAAAAGCGTTATCTAAAAGTCAGAGAAAAAGCTGATGATAGTGATGAAAGGAGGGATAGTGATGAAAGCTATGCTCCATTGAATAAGAAAGTTTGAAAGAGCTCAGTGGTACATAAAATGAAGAATGATATTCCAGGCATATTTCAGAGAAAAAAAAAAAAGGATTTTGAAGTTTTGAAAGTGATCTCTGCTTTCTGTTTATCTGCAGAGAGACCTAGTATTCTGTTTTGCTCATTACAGAGAGAACAAACTCTTTCAGTTAGATCAGAAGACCCAGTCTTCCTGCTGACTACTTTGGTGACTTCAAGAAAGTCACTCAAATGTGTTTGTTTGATTTCTTTAACCTGTATTTAATCATCTCATGAAAACATACTTTATATTTTGCACAAAGTTGGTGTATGGTGACTGTTTTAAGGAAAAAGTCAGTGTTTGTACTTATCACACAGAAATAGAAGATGTGTAGACGTAAAAATGATACTTCTAAGAATGAGATATAAAGGTTCAAGGCTTTTGGCAGCAGATAATATTCATCTGTTTTTTATATTCACCCTGGACTACCTTCTAGGGAAAAGTACTGAATTTCAAATCTCTCTCTGCTTGAAAATAGAAAAAAAGGGATGAAAAATGAGGATGAAATTGAAATCATAACTGGACATGCACACAATGAAATTCACATGCTTGAGTAGAAAAATTTGTGAACACAGCTGGTTGACTGACTCTTGATCATTCAAATACATAAGCAAATGACATGTCCTTTCTTCCATATTTGACATAAGAAAATGCTGTTCTTGTGAGTAAATACATTCATTTTAATTCATATGAAGGGTAAATATCTGGCAGGCTATCAGGACTTAAAATTACTTTTCTTAATCTTGTGTACATATTGATTTTTAAGTACAATTCTTCGATCTCAATTTGAAGTTCCTCAGAAATAAGAAGCATTTAAGCAAGATCTTAAAGCTTTATCTATCCTAGTAGTTCTAAGTGGGCATCAAAAGTCCTCTGAACTGTTCCTGGGAGCTGGAGGCAACTCCATGATTCAGACTGTTCCTATACTAGCAAATTGCCCTAGGCTCCCAAGCACTGCATACTGGGAAAGTACAGCTTCAGAGCTAAACCATGTCCAAGAAATACTAGGGCAAGTGCTACTTGAAATGGGTTAAATCTGTGCCAGGGCATATGTCAAAATTTTTGGTAAAAACAGTTCAGTTTATGCTGAATTTAATACTACATATTCACATGTTCTGGTTTTGTTAGCTGATATTGTGTCTGAATTACCAATGATAACTTGCAAGTAGATGCAAAACTGATATATTTCTGTTTCCCACTAATGCTATAAAAAAATCATAATACTTATACCAAATTTAATTTCAAATATGAAGGATTTTCAAATATGAAGGATAATTAGGGAATATAACCCTGAAGCTGGATTCTAGAATTCATGTCATTTTCATGCCAATAGTGTGTTTTGTGACAAACCAGCTTATTGGGATTCCGTTTCTCTCTACAGTAGACAGAAATATAGTCAAAGGTTGTAAGGTGCAATAGCAGGAGATAAAAGTGACTTCCCTAAAGCAAAGACAAAGGGATATAGGGCAGATTAGAATCAGAACCAAAAATTCTGCCTGACAAAGTCTTTAATCAGTATCAAAATTTCCAGATTCTTATTAAAGGGACAGAGTATGAATAAAAAGAACATGTGCCTAAATTAGATCTTTCACAGAATTTATAGAAGTCCATGAACTAGACAACATGAAAGATAAGAAATATTCAATGTTATGTTTTGTCTCATAGTTTAACTATTAGTATTCTATGTACAACTACAGTGTACTTGCCTATGAGACTTTTAACTTTGCCATTTAATTCCTGTGGTCTAATGTAAACTGCCAGCATCATCTACAAAACCTTGCAGGCTCAAATTAACAACTGCAACAGCAATAGTTATAGTTAGTCTATGAGCGATTTTTGTGTAATTGTGTTCACCACAGGAAAAATGGGGAAGCAGAACTGAAGGCTGTTTAATAATGAAGTAGATGTGGCAAGATGTGTCTGGCTCTTTAGAAAGGAATTGTTCATGGGTTGACTCTAGAAATATGTTTCTTCCATTCATTATTTTTAATACTTTAAACTGGTAAAATAATTTTTTTTTAACATCTTCCTTTAAAAAAAAGAGAAACATCTAAACCTGGGAAGATAAGACAAGTTAGTTGGGTCCATTTTCTGGATAACTCATCTGCAGTCATCCCAGTATGGGAAGAAAGTTACAAGTAGTCTTTCCTATTTTCATATAGCAGGAAGGCCTTACTTGCTTTAGTTTGGAATTCCTCTGGGAGGATACTGCTTATATTAGTCTAACCATATCATAAAAAGTGGACTGTCCAGTGTTCATGAGCAAACACCAGTTGGTATTACAGTAAAACAGAAGATACAATTACAATTTGAAAAGGCATGTTCAGGTCTAATAAGAAAAGAGACAAAATTCAATACTTCACAGCTTGCACTTCTTGTGGATTAGTCTGGGCAGGAAATTAAGCCTCACACAGCTACTTACTCATTCCTCTGCAGCGGAACCTGGGAGGTAATCCCAAGGTAAAAGTACAAAGACATGTGGGTTGTGGTAAAGATGGTTTAATAGCAAAAGCAACATATGCAAACAATAAAATAAAAATAATTTATTCCCAACTTTGCCACTTCCACAAAAGCAGGACTCCATTAGGTGTAAAAGTTACTTGGAAAGACAAATATCACAACTCCTCTCCAGCCTTTCCTCCTTCCTTCTCCAGCTTTTTCTACCAAGCATGCTGGCATATGATATAGGTCATTCATTTGGTCACTTGAGGTCAGCTGTCTTTGCTCTGTTTCCTAACAAATTCCTAGAATCATAAAGTCACAGAAAGGTTTAGGTAGAAAGAGACCATTAAGCATAACCTAGGCCAATCCTGCTGCCATGGCCAGGGACATTTTCACTGTGAGAAGAAATAATTTTGAAGAAGAAGATAAAACAAGGAGTAGGAAAACTACTTCAGAAAACAAATGTAATTATTACTTACTTAGATAAAACAGCCTGTTAAGTGAAATGCCAGAGGAAGGGCTAGCAATGTACTACTTGTTTTATCAGATACTGGATAAACAAATATTCCTTACAGAAAGGGAGAGGCTTCATCTGTGTTGTTATCAGTTCAAGATAGCTGCACATTGACATGGGTGTGGGCCTGAGTTAGATCCACATATTTGGCTTTCTTCATACAGGAACTTGCTTTAAAGGATGTCTACCACCAAACCTTACTAATGCTCTGTGGCAATGGTTCAATTACTGCAGGAGGAACATCTGTGTGTTACCCTCAGAATAATTTTACAGGCAAAGGGGAGCACACCATATGTTGAAAGCTAAACCTTTGAATGCTAGACCAGTTAATGTTTTGCAAATCCATATTATCTAAAGAACACAAAGTAACAAAAATAATACAGAAGAAACTGTTATACACACTTCCACATGCTGATACATTATCAGTATCTACCATTTTAATGCTGAGATTACACTTCTATCACCTATTGGGAAATGGGGAAGGGTTGGTCTTGTTTACATAGTTGACTTTATTTCTTGCTATCCTAATCTATTTTAGTTAGCAATGATGCAAATTAATTTTCCTCAAGTCTGTTTTGCCCATGACAGTAATTGGTAAGCAATCTCTCTGCTTTTGTCTCAGTCCATGAGCTTTCCATTTTCTCCCCTTAAAGAAGAGGGGATGAGTGAGCAGCTGGGTGGGAGCCTGGCTCTTACCCCATTAAAACCTATGTCCTGTGTGCATTCTTCTGGGTATCATCTAGGCCTAAAGGTTGTCCTAGACAGTCATTCCCACATTTGCTGGGCTGCAGGATGTGACCATAGTTGAGCAGTACTTCAGGCCTCAGGCCAGAAAGAGCAGGATGCCCATGGCAAGTGTAGCCCCCTCTTGTCACAGGACCCTAGTCAGGGCTCTGGGAATGTGCTTCTACTCCCTTCCTTCCTCTCTCGCTCCCTCCCTCCCTGACACGTCTCTCCTGGGGCCATGTAGGTTGGGATGGCAAGTGCTCCTGCCCCACATCCTTATACAAAGGTCTATAGCTCCCACTTCTGCCCAAGGCCTGTCAGGCTGTTGCATTCAAACAGCCAACTGTGCTCCCCAAGTCAACACCTGCTTCCACTAGGAGGACAAGAGTTGTGGTAGGGAGGGAACAGGGCCAGAATACAGGTGTGCTCCTCTTACGACCCTCAAAGGCTCCAGATAGAAACAATTGAGAGTGATTCTTCAAATCAAATTTTGTATAAGCCCAGCCTCAGCCTTCTGTGCAGAAAGAACCTTTTCTGGAAACATCTCTTGCATATGAGTATCTATATATACATGAAAATATCAGGGAATTAGACATATATATGATTAGATTATTTAGAAGATTTTTAAAGAGGATCAGTCTCATAAAACTTGACTGATATTAGCATCACACTGCTCATTGTTATCCTTGCATGTTATCAGTCATTATGTTATCAGTGTATGTTATCAGTGCATTTTCAAAGCAGCCAGCTCCTAAGAATCATATCCTGCTCTACCTGTGAGTGTGCAATAGCATAGCTGCAGTTACTGATGGCCAGCCACCAAGGGTGAGCTGGCCAGCCTAGAGAGCTCCTCAGTGAGGCAGGATAGGATTGAGGCTGAAGAATTTCAGTACTTGACCAGATGTCAAAATATGACAATTTCTGACCAGGTTCTCTGAGACTCTCCATGTATGGAGGGTAAAACATTTAATATCAATTTTACTTATTTGAAGATTATTGATGTTTCACAAGATTACTAATTTTGCCAGTTATATGATAATTGTATAAAAGTTACACAAAATTCCTGAAAGCACAACATAAATTAAAGTGGCACTTAGCAAAATACAGCAAGCGCAATACACAATTCAACGACAATTCCAATGTGATTTCCCTTCCTGGTATTTATAAAATGCTCATCATCACTATATTCATGTCCCAGATCACCAGAAAGGAACATGTGGATTGACACCATCTCAAGGCCATTGGTGTCTTTGAAATACTTTTGCTAGTTGTCTAGTTTTCTTCTTTTCTGTTGGGGTGAGCCATAGGTTTACTCTTCCTATTCTAGTCAGACAGACTCTGGGAAACTTTTACACAGCCAGCTGATCCACTAAGCTGTTGATAGTGGTTTTCAAGTCTTTTGCTCTTATTCCATGCCTAAAATTGTACACCATGACAAGAGATGCCCGGCACAAAGGTTTTACACAGTTTACAGCACACCTTCTGAAAGGGCAAATCTCTGTTTTATATTGGCATTATTTTTTTTTAAATGGGTGTATTCATTTTCCACTGATGGGAAAAAAATGGGCGTATAATTATGCCTGCAATAACTTTTAATATGATTTTAACACTTTTAGTGTTATTTTTAAGAAGATAAGTTTTATTGAGACGAAACTATGAAAAAAATTAGAATATTTATTTGAACGTAATCCAAATAAACAGTTGACGGGCTAGCTATCTCTTCTACTCTTTCCTGGAAACTGGAATGATATCAATGGCTTCAGATACTTTCTTAGGAATTTCTTTGTTTAAAGTAGACTAATAATTTCATAAATGTTACTTCACTTTCAGGCTATGAAGAAGACATTGCAATAGACCTTTATAACATGTACTTGAGATGTCTGCCTTTTCAAGTGTCCTCTCAAGGTCTATTGGTAAGCATCTTTTCTGGAGATATATATATTGAGATTTATTTATGCTTGTTTATCCAACAGTTCCAAACCACGTAAATAATGCAGGAACGTAAGTAACACTATAGAACTAAGCACAACAAACAAGTAGAAAGCTTTGACTATTGCTGTAGAACATATTTAGCTTATTCTCAGGAGCTTTGAGAACTTGTTATCTAAAAAGTAACATCTTTATGTGATTTGTGATTTATGAGATTTATCCGTGATACCTCATTTTATTGTGATGAATTTTTAAACACCTATATGCTGTGGTAAAAAAGAATGTACAGATACTTTATGAAAAGGCAATTTTGTAAATATAAAACTAGGGAAAAAAAGCAAAGGAGGAAATAATACCCTTTTTCTATCAGTTTCAATAATACAAAAGGTTTTGTTATCTCCATCTGGTTTTTTTTCAGTAGTTACATTCCAAAAGATAGATAATTTAATTCAAATTTGTGCAGACTGAAAAACCTGAAATCCTTCTTGATGACTGATCTTGAGGTATGCATGAGCAACAGCCCAGTTTTGTATCCAGCCAATTCAGATGTACCATATCATCTCCCTTTTTCACTTGTGTGGTTGCTTTTATATGTGATGATACAGCTCTTGCACAGAGATGGAATACTTTTAATTAAGAAAATTTCCTTTTTAGGGTCTGTAATTGATGGCATGCATGAATTTAAAGCTATCAAACATAAAGCAGAGAAAGAAAGGAAAAGAGAAAACTAAAAGGAAACTTTTCTCCAGTGCCCGGATCGGAAGAACAATTGGGTCACCAGAGAAGTATCCTTTGGGCATCTTCTACAAAACACCAAGTAGCTCTATTATAAATTTTCATTAGTCAAAGAAAAGAAAAGTGACTCTTCTAGGAGACCACACAGTAGATACCTATGCTTATAAGCCAAGAATCTTTTCTTTCTGCTTATTGCACTCCACTGACTAAAGATGGAAAATAAAGGACTGATTTGGTTTTAAATATTGTTTGTTAATGTCACTTTTGGCATTATGGGGTATTCTGTCCAGTCTCAGGGTGGTTTCCTGCAGAAGTATCTGCTAGTATCACACAGAGGTCTCAAATAACCTCTGCTATTTCAGGACTTCAGCTTTCTAAAAAAGACACTTAACTTTGGTCTGCAGTTTTCATAGCAGAAAATACAATGTGGCTGCACAATAAACATTTGTGTATTATAATATCTTTTACTGAATACTTTTAATGAGAAATCCCTAATGTTATTTACAAAACTAATTCAAACAGGCACCATCACACTGATGGAAAACTGGTGAAGTTATGTTAAATTGCAGTGGCCAAGGAGGTGTAGCCAGGGTTTGGGTTAGATCTAGTTTTATTTAGCAAATTTATTTCTGTTTTGGATGGATGAACAAACGCCATATTAATTAAAGGTTCAGATAATATTAAATTGGAATGTATTGCAAATACCATTGTGGATAAAGAAATAATCTAGCAAGACCAAAAGAAGTTTGAATTATTGGCTGGAAATAAAATGATATTTAGTCTTGGGAAATATGTAAGCTGTACATCTGGAGAATAACAATTCACAAAGACCATTTGAGGGATGGAGGAATTTTTTTTTGGCAATATAAAGTAGGGTTGAAAAGAATAGAGAAACTCATGTGAATTGGAAGTACTGTAACAATTAAAAAGAAACAAAAACAAACTAACACCGAAATGCAGAAATATGATGTTGGAAAATAAACTCAGATACACCTTGCTTTTTGGTATTAGAAATCAGGTTTTAGAACACTGAGAAGACTGTGACACTTTAGAATGAAGAGTAGCTTGACAAACTGTAAATGTTTAGAGACTCAAATAAACCCAATTCACAGTTTGAAAGAACGAATGAGAATATTAAAAAATAAAAAGTCTGCTTATTATATATTAGTTTCAGGAAATTGCTAATGAGAATAGCAATTTGAAATACTGGAAGGGCACAAATACTGAAAGCAAAGAGCTGTAAATAGAAAAATTAGATGACGTTTACTCAAAGAGAAATAAAGCTATTAAGGTAACCAACACATTGCAGATAAATGTGTCTGTTTTTTACTTGTTCATGTTTACAGATAAATAAATAGTTTTGTTGGTTTTGGCTTGGATAGACTTAATTTTCTTCGTAGATGATATGTTGCCATGTTTTAAATTTGTGCTGAAAATGGTGTTGATAACACAAGTGTGTTTTAGTTACTGATAAGCAGTGTTGACACAGTTTTTCTGATCCACACACTTCATTAGCCAGTTGACACATGGTGCACAAAAACCTGGGAGAAGACATAGCCAGTACAGCTGACCCCAAATGACCAAATTAATATTCCCATACCATATAATAACATGCTCAGCATATAAAGTGGGTGGAAGAAAAAGGAAAGAGGGGATGTTCAGAATGTTGGCTTCTGTCTTCCCAAGTCATCCTAACTCATGCTGAAGCCCTGCTGTCCTGGGGATGGTTGAACACCTGCCTGCCCATAGGAAGTGTTGAACGAATTCTTTGTTCTACTTTGCTTGTGTGTGTTTTTTTGCTTTATCTATCAAGTTGTCATTATCTCAACCCATGAGTTCTCTCACTTTTATTCCTCTGAGTCTCTCCCCCATTGCAATGATGGCAAGTGAGCAAATGTCTGTGTGATGCTTAGTTCCAGCTGACATTACACCACAGCAACAGCTCCTCTGGTTAATGGTACATTTCACACAATAGTTAGTATTAGTATTATTAGTATTGAACAACATTTAATAATATTTTTATTTGGATTTTTCAAAACTGGATTCTCCCATCTAAAAGTTAAATAAGTAGATAAAGTTATTGTGGAGATGGATGATTTAGACATTCTGCTCATGGCAAGCATAAGAGATAAAGCAGCTTCAAATGACATTTCTTCAGGACCTTTCTTCTTCCTACTCAGTTATTCTGACCTCTGATTAGAAGTCTCTGTATAGAGAAACTTTGGAAGGCTGAGGCAATACAGTGGCCAATGCTTGGAATATCTTTATTCTGCCACTCCTGATTTTGAGCATTTATACCCTATCTGTTCAACCCAATCGTTTGATAGAACCACATCAGTCCCCAAATATTTGTATATGTAATGGGGTTGGCAGACTCTCTTTATGTGACCTCTCTAGAGGTCTCCTTTCTCTACGCTGATACATTTTATTGTGTGATGACTGTGAAATAGTAGACTTTCCTTATATTCTATAGTAGCTTTTAATAACTAATTGTTTAGTATACCAACCTATAATTTTCAATTGACTATGTCTTTGTTTCACCTAACAACTTTGTGGAAGGTAGATTCAGAAAGAAACAGGAAAAAATTGCTGTCCCATTCTTTTTAACTCAAATTTCCTTAGTCTTCAATTATGTAGACTGCACGTATTCCATAAAGGTGGTTTTCCTGAAAGGAGAGTTGGAGCATCCTTAATGGGCTCTCATTTATGTGACCTGTGTTTAACCATTCAGGTCATCTCAGAAGACAGACAAGAGACAACCCATCCAGTGACACGGCAGAACTAGGAGACAGAAAACAGAAAGTGAGGTGCTAATTCAGGATCTGAAGGAGAAATGCTGCACAATTAAAGAAAGTTATTGAACCAGAACTTTAATCCATTTCCAGCAGGTAAAGGGAACTGATTATTTCCTTCTCTTTAATGCCTGAAGACTGTATGTGTAAGATTGTGTCCACTTGGGACTCCACGACACAAAAAGACACAATCAGGAGTTGGTATAGCAGAAGCCAATCAAAATGTATAGGAGCTGCACCAGGAGACATACAAGGAGAGGATGAGAGGATCTGTTTTGTCCAGCTTTGAAAAGTGGAGGATACCATGGGGATCTCACTGCTGCCTAGAAGTTCCAGCAAGAGGTGATTAAAACAAAACAAATAAAAACAGATCCAAAATTTTCCAAGTAAGACAATGGATGAAAAAATTATGTTGAAAAAGCGCAGTGGAAAAAAATTGAAATTGGTAATTCTGGCTTGATATAAGGAAAGGATCTTTCACTGTGTGAGTGGTTGAACTCAGGAAGCATCTTCTTGGTGATATTCCTGAAGATATTCAGAATGAGACTGGTCATGATTTTGAGTAACCTGCTTTGTATAGGACCTTGGACTGTGTGACTTCTTAAGGTCCTTTTCAACTTACATACTTCTGTGCTTCTATTAAAAGGTGAACCTTTATGCAGGTACAGAGAAAATTTGAAAGGCGGAAAAGATGTTTACATCTTCAGACGAGATTAAAAGAATACAGAGATTTCTCACAAGTTTTTCCATTACAGCACAAGCAAATGCGTACAAAGGATTAATTCTCCCAGAGTGACTGAATTATGACTAAATGTAGGTATTTCTATTTCCATTTTTAGTAACTAATTTAAACTAGATTAATCCTTGCTTTTATTCTATCACAGTACCATATTGATTGACAGATTGTGGTTAAATCCTTTATCAGCTGAGTTCTTTCATCATAGGACCTCATTAAATAATAGCCCTTAGATGGAGCAAAACAGTAGTAACTGATTGAAAAAAAAAAAAAAAAAGCTAAATTCCAAATATAAGCGTATATTGAATTTTGGCTTGAGTTATGTAACTACTAAGCCCCTAATTCACTTTGGGCTTAGTGGATCTTCTAGAACAACTTTTTATCTATACCATTAAGATATCATAAATTCACTTCTCTCTTTCCTAAACACACTTCCATATCTGATATACATATATTTTTTTATTTCCCATCACATTGAACTCTACTGTTTAATGTAAGACAATTGTTTCCAGCGGTCTGTCATGTATATTTTTAAACTTGAAATGGCAGATTTTCAATATCACTATCTATTTGGACACCATGCATGTGGGCTGTTAATATATTAAAGGGATAATTTGACAATAACACAAAAAAATATTTTTTTTAAAAAAAGAAGCATATCTCTATAGTTGGATTTAATACTGAATTTTGAAGCTTCAATTCAATTTTAGAAAAAAACCCCAAATTTTACATTTTATTTTATGGTTTTCACAAAAGACAATGAAAGGGAGACAAGCTTATGATCTTTATCCTTCATTATAGAAAAACAGGAATCTCTAAACTGACCTTGCAATCACCTTACATTCAGCAAAATAGTGTGCTGACTATTCAAGGATAAGTTTAGAAATGGGCTTTGTCTTGTCAAGGTTCAGTGGCGTATGTGCCGAACATCACAAACTTCATTTGTTAGTTCTACATCACAAAATAGATACCCAAAAATCAAAGGAAATCTTTGAAATAGAATCTGTAAATAGCAGGTCTTTGAACTGGAAGATATAAAATTTAATTGCTGTGCTACTTTTGCCTTCCTGACTGATCTCCCCATATACAGGAATTGGGAGTAATTGTTAATACCTTCCCTTTGTGGTTGTTTCCAATGGCTGTTTACTTGACTATTCACAAACTATCTTTTAAGCTCTTTTTTCCCCCCCTAATATTTGTCCTAAAATATAACCAAAATAACAAATCAAACTAAAATTTTTGAAGTCTAATAATCCGAATTCCAAAATCATTTGCATTCCACCTGTGGCGGACTTCCTTGTCAGTTGATTCACTAAGTGATGCAAGTATTTTATAAGAAATGTCATTTTCTTCACATTTGGCCATTATAGGGACAAAAGAATTTGATGAAATAGAAGATTTATTGGTAAAATAATCTGTAAAACATTTATTGAATGTGTATCTTCCATATATAGTTCAATACAATGAAGGCAAAAAAACCTCCAGAATATTGATTATTGAAGATTAAATAATTTGAAAAAAAAAATAACCAGTTTGACATTTCCACATTCAAATAATGCCATGAAAACTTTATAAATTCAACTGAAACTAAATTTAACTAAAACTGACTGAATTATTAGACTGACAATAAAATTTCAAGCTTAATGAACAACCACCTCACTAAAGAAGTGTAAAGACAATTTCAAGCAGATACTTAATTAGATCATTTATAACTCATTAAGTAGCAAACTGCTATACCCCCTGTTGATTACTATTAGGGATGAAAAGAAATGAAACAGCAGAACTTGTTGTTTCAGATGTTAAATATCATTTACATCTTCCAAGCAGCTAGTCTACATGTGTCCATTTATTTTAGTAGTATCACCTTTTCTGCTGAAGCCTAATTAACAGGTCCTTGGAATATGAGAGCTCAATGCCAACAATGTGTTGTTTTATTATCTTGCTTTGCAATGTAATTGCAATTCAAGTTTTAATATATAAAGAAAACCTTGCTATGTTGATATAAGAGCAGAAGGTATTCACCTGTCTACAATAGGGCTTTTTTTAATTTGGAAAGGCTTAATCAGACAACATTCAATAAAGGTGGTGCCGCCTTTTCTGAATTTGTAAATACCAACAAACAAGTGTGAAGAAAAGGTAGCTTCTACCTACTTTACTTAAACTGCAGAGCTTGCCAATACGTAGGTCTTCCAAGTGAAGATGTGAACAAGATGTCATAAATTATCACAAGGTACTGTCAGGTCTTCTCTTTCTAACATTCTATAAGTTGTAACTCTCTTTCAAATAGAAATGACAGTAAGTTAACTACACCTTAGTGGAAGGACATATACTTCCAGCCTGTAAGTTTTTGGAATTCAGATAATATCTCTTAGAATTAATATAGGTGAATTAATTAGGTGCTACCTCATCAAAATATTATGCACTTGGCGCAGATATATGTGTCATTGCAATTTGTATGATTACACTATGGTAACAATTAAGAAGTTTTAGTGGCTCTGAAGATCTGCAGAGATACAGCCCCTGTATAAAACAGATATCTAAGGGTTTTTACATACTACAAGCTTGATCCAGTCTGGAAAGTCAAATACCTATCTCTGAAATATTCTTCATTTTAGTGGTTGTCATATTGTCAACAAATGAATTTGTTTAGCCTCCTTTGGGACTAAGAAATTACCATTTCCTGGTTAACTGTTACAGCTAGGGACCTTCAATACCAATTCTGAGATTAACTGTGCCACATGGAAACTTGAAATTTCTTTAAGGTCACTTTTATTCACTTTACCCGACATAGATCAATACCAATGTCCTAGGACAGATGTTCCTAAGAAATCCTGTGGAATTAGACACACAGGAATCTCAGATTATAAAGAAAATAATTATATATTTTTGAATGCCAGTTTTTTCCCAGCCATGGGAAAAAACACAGATAAGATTGCTGTCTTGGTCTTAGTTTGATTTTAAACATCTAACACACAACATGGATCATGTGTTACTGAAAAAATGGCATTCCTTCTCATAAGGAAAAAGATCTGGAGTAGGAAGCCCTGGCTTTTGGCTCTCCCACAAGTCTGTGATAAGAACAAGTATATCTAACCTTCCCTGAAATAAATTAATTTAATTTTATCTCTACTAAATATTGATGAAACATAAATATTTTGAGTTTAAAATGTATTCATGTGCAATATAATGTCTTGTAATTTGGCCTTGCTTCAAAATAATGTGTTCAGAATGTCATCACATAGCAAACAGCATACATAACATGATACAAATAATCATATGCTTAAGCAGTCTTTCTGAAAATGATTCTCCATGGTATTCACTTTCACCTTATTGTTCTGCAAACTCATGCTGGGTTTTTGTGTCTATTCTGGCTGCTGGAGAAAATGCTATTCCAGTTTTGAGTAATGCTTTGAGTTTCAGGGTATTTATGTTGTAGCTATTTTATGCCTTTTTGATTTTAAAAAATATAATAATAGCTTTATCAATTTTCAAATCTGAAGAAAGAAAGGAAAAAATAGATTCTTAACAATCCAGTGGGTTTTGTTTGTTTGTTTGCTTGCTTACTTGCTTTCTTACGTGTTCTGTTTTGTCTGGGATAGAGTTAGTTTCCTTCACAGCAGCTTGTATGGGTCCGTGTTCTGCACTGGTGCTGAAAAGTGTGATGGTAACAAAGGGATGATTTAGTTACTTCTTGTAGCTGTGAGGTTTAGGGTATTAATCTTTTAGATGCGGCGGAAATAAGACACAGCTACATGGTCCCTCTCAGGACAGGAAAGAGAGACAACTTTATTCAGAAACACGCTTGCTTAAATAGAACGACTCGCAACTCCAAGGGCAGAATAAAGATGATTGGTTTAGAGGAATTGACACCTCTTTCCGAGGCCTGGTCATGCACCAAAACAGGTGTTCTATCTTTGTTATTAATTCCTCTCTATTTTGAACAAGTTATCATCCTGGAAGAAATTCTACCTGGCTGCAGCTGAACCAGCTTATCAGCCTGAGAACGGAGCTGAGAAGCTCCGGCCTGGAAGATTTTCCAGGCTGTAATTTTCCTAGCTCTCTTAAGTGAGTGTCCACACTTCTGAGCAGTGCTTACACACAATCGAGGCCTTTTCTCCTTCAGAACCCCTCCCAGCAACAGGCAGGCTGGAGGTGCAGGGGAAGGGGATGCAGCCAGGACAGCTGACCACAACTGATCCAAGGGATGTTCCACACCATACAGTGTCATGCTCAGTATATAAATTGTTGGAAAAAAAAGGAAAGACATTCAGAGTGATGGCATTGTCTTCCCAAATAACCATCACATGTGCTCTCCTGGAGATGGCTGAATACCTGTCTGCCAGTGGGAAGACATGAATAAATTGTTTATTTTACTTTGCTTGTGTTCAAAGCTATTGCTTTTCCTATTAAAATGTCTTTAACTCAGTGCACGAGTTTTCTCACTTTTACTCTTCTGATTCTCTTCACTATTGCAACCAGGCAGGAAGTGATAGAGCAGGTATGTGGTGCTCAGCTTCTGAACAGGGTTAAACCACAAAAGAAAATTTGTTTGGTTTATTTTTTGCTGGAGTCTTTCTGTCTGGTATTCTGCTGTCAAAATCTGCTTAAAACTAACATGTAAATTTAAGCCACATTGTGTAGATGACACAAATCTGGCTTTAGCTAATCAAACCAGAGAATAATGTAAATCACTTTGAAAGAGCCAAAGAAAACTTGCTTGCTAATCTGCACGATGAGAAATGATGTCTTCTACTGACTAATACAAAGCAGCATCCAATGAAAGAGTAATTAAGTTTTAAGTCTGACTTTAAGACTAAAACAGTGAAAAAAAAAAGAAAAAAAAAGCTTAATAGGGTATTAAAAATTGTCTTCTTTAAACGTTGTGGTAAAACCCACAATAAGAAGAATGTGGAATTGAGTTAAAATCTGTTTTGATCTCTACATTGTAAATTTTGTTCTCTGCAGTGAAACTGGTAAAGTATGTTTTTATTGGAAAAATAAGCATAGTAAGTTGGAATAGACAAAAGTAAAATTCATTACTAAGTTAAGCAACCTAAGTTAAGTAACTATAAATAGGGTTAGTTTTATGTCCTAGATAGCATAGGAGTCATGGCATTCTGAGAGAGAGAAGAAATGAGAATTTTAGTTTCTACTTAAACTGTATAAAAGAAATAAAATTATGTATCTGAATATATTATTTGGAAAAGTCTTAAACCAGGACAAAATTTAAGACCAAATACTCACAAATCTTTTGAAGTCTAATCTATGCATTTGAGACCTTAAATACTTGGTGTTGGCAACAGATAAAAACACTTCTGAATTTGATTCAATGTTTAAAAAGGTCTAAAAGGAAGAACCCTTCTTCTCTCCCATATAAGATGACCTTTAAATTTACTTTTTCTAAGTATCTATTTCGTCCTGAACTGAACAGTATATTAACACAAATTTCGAACGATCAAAGTTATATTTTACTGTGTAATTTAGCTATAGCTAGAGGGTGAATGGACTGTGATGAAGGTTAGAATACCCATTATTCTAATGTCCCTTGGAGAGAAAAGAGAAGGAACATGGCCAAAGAAAGACCTAATTTATCAGCTAAAAATTCTAACTTCACTGAGATACTGATCACAATGTTTTTCTAAAGAACAGGATGAATGGTGTAAGAGACATGAAATGTTTGAATATTAGAGGAGATATCCTTTGCTTTCATGAGAAATGTGTAGTTTTCTCATATATCTATGCTTGCATTGACATTGTACTCTGAAATGTAAGCCTTCTAATAATAATTTTTAACAAAACTTCCCAGTTTCTCTTTGGAGAATAATTTAATATACTGCCTCTAATAGTTTATACCTATAGATGTTCTTTATAGCTCAAATTATATGAACTTTCTAGTGAGTCTAGTACATATTTTTGGTTCAATCAGAAGATATGTAAGAGAAGATATAAGATCTGATGTGTCACTTAAATCATCATAGGTACCAATTAAATTAAAATTTTAAACCATTGTTTAAAACATTGTGTGTTTTCAAGATTACTGTGATCTTAAGAATTTTAGAAGTTGTTAGGTAAAAGAATACAAAATGAAGTTTTATTTCATTGGTACAAAGAAATTAATGGCTGATATCTACTATTGTAGGATTAGAAGTTATGGCAGTAGGTTTTGTAAGCAGATGTACCTATGAATAAGTATAATAAAAGTGATTTTTTTTTTCTTTAAGTGCTAGTAAAAGGTAAAAATCACAGAAAAAGGACAACTATGAAGTTAATACTCTAATATTTAGGGTTTAGTAGCTTGCAGTATATACTTGTCACAGTCTTTTAAAATTGGTCAAAGTCATAATTCGGGGATTTTGATAAAGGATATTTCTATGTTTAGAGTTATCAGAGGAAGATATATCATGCCAGATCCCGATATCTCCAGTAGAAGTCATATGTAAACATGCTAACAACAGGTTTAATAAAGGACCATGTGGATGATTAAGGAATTGGAGCATTTGTCATATGAGGAAAATATGAGAGCTGTAGGTGCTCAGACTGGAAAAATGAATGTTCGGAAAGATCTTACCAATGTGTATAAATATCTGGGGTGTGTGTGTAAGGAATTCGCACCAAGGTTCTTCTCTGAATCCCTTCCCATCTTAATGATTCTGTGTTGATCTGATTCAGAATGGATTATATATTTCACTTCACCATTTTCAGAACATGTAATTCCAATATCTAGTCAATTTTTTCCCCAGAAAAATTCAGTCTTCTACAGGGAATTTAGCTTGTAAGATTTCTAAGTGTCTTCAGTTACTTGATGAGATCCAGTCTGAAGCCTACATTTAGAGGTCGAGGTCTGCTTTGAGGCAATTATCTCAACTTCTCTCACAATTAGGAGAGGCTAAGTTGAGATCTAGTGTCCTATAAATAAGTTTCTGGTGATTTTTTTTCCGTTTTCTTGGTGTGTTCTTCCTGATCTCTAACAATCAGTTCAGAAAGGTATATATTTTCCATAGGACCTGTTTTTAAACTATTAGACATATATTGAACTATAATCAAATAATTATCAAGTTTCAGTTTTTTTACAAATTAAATAAAAATTAAATAACAACATTATAAATACTAATAAACAGTCTTTCTTCTTGGAAGGAGAGAAACAAAAGGCTAATATAAATAAATGTGGTATTTGAACATATTATCAACCAAACATATCCCAACAAATGTGGGTTACACAACAATGCTAACAAATGATGAAGCTAAATTTGTTAACTAAGAAAAATTAATTTAATTAATAAAAAGTATCATAAATATTTCAATTTGTATTTTGAGAGTAGGATGTTATACAATGGGATGATTGAGTATTTTTCCCTGTATGAGCAGATAAAAATATGATGTTAGTAGCCAAACCAGTTTCTTGAAAACTTGGATGCTGCAAGTCATGCTTTACAAATCTTTAAAACTAATAACTAATTACATACTAGAGAAATTATCTTTTTTAAAAAATTGGTATTTTTGGTGGTATGCTAATATTCCAGAAAAGAAAGAAGATGAAATAGAGGTGTGTTTTTAATTTTCTATATCTTACTGGAAAGAGACCAAAAGAGAAGATGATTTAATAGAATACACAGTACTAAATGAATATTTAAGCCTTTGTAGAACTAGTGTAATGACACCTTGGGGGTGATAGCACTTATAAGCATCTAGGGAAAAGAAAATAGCTCAATTTTTACTTCATACATTTGCTTGGATGTCCTGATAATAATTTTCGTGAACATTATAATTTAAGACTGCCCAGTTACATTTTCAAAGGACTATTTCAAAGGTAAGAACACAACCATTTATCTTATTTAGTTTGTTTGTGTTATCAGCAAAGAGGAATTTTAATTTGAAATGTCCCAGCACTACTAGCTATTTTATTGCATTTTTAGTCCTTACATTAATATGATTAAATTCATCTGGCTCTACTTACTGTGCTGCAGTTTACTTCATTGTCTATTGCCATTTTGGCATTGCTAGGATTTGAGTGGTTTCTTGTGGACCTGGAAGATATCCTGTAGATTTTTACATAACATTAACATAATTACACATCTACCTCTATTTGCTTTACTTGCTATGTTTTTAACTTTTTATGACTTTGTTGTAGAGCTCAGATAATTCTAATCACACCTTGAATAGCTCTTTGAAGTCTTTTATTTGCTTTTGATGATTTAGTTGGAGGAACAAGTAGTGGCTTTTTCTGTTCTCAAGAACCAGGACGCTCTGAATGATCATTAGAAAGGAACCTATTATTTACAAACATGACGTTAGAAATCAGCTGAGATAATATATATTTTGATAACCAAGAGCAATAAAATCACAGAATCACAGAGTTGTTGAAATCAGAATGGACCATTTTTGATCATCTACTCTTGTTCAAGCAGGGTCAGGCAGATCTTGTTGTTTATGGTTTTGTCCAGTCAAGTTTTGAATATCTCCAGGGGTATCTCTTCTGGATCACCTCTGTTTACTACCCCCAGAGTAATTTCTTTTGCTTTTGTGAAGACGAAATGTCATGGATTTCAATTTGTACATGTTGACTCTTGTCCTTTGACCAGACAACAGTGGAAAGAGCTTGGTTCCCTCATCTTTCTTCCCTTCCATCAGGTATGCTTGAGTCAAGTAGAAAAATAGTCACTTTCAGAATGTAGATGGTATCATTTAGCATATATTTGACATATATTGGTTACATCTTAACTTCCTGAACAGAAAAAGACACTAAAGTGTCCTGGTCAAAGGTAGGTTTCTATATTTTAGCTGTCTAAAGCTAAATGAGACAACCCCTCTGTAGCCTATCAATACTTCAATCAAATACATACTTATTCCAATTATAAATTCATAGCTTCACATTCTTTAAACTTTTACAGCAGTACAAACACTGTCACTCCCAACAGTATAATTTCAAGGTAAATGTAAGTGTTGGCACAGGCCCACCTTCACATTAGATTATGAGCAAACACATATCCTGTGTAGACAGAATTTACTACATAAGTATCAATAAGGAGAAAGTTGCTTTTAGTGATACAAGCTGGAACATACCAAAGGGAAACAGTCTAGAAGTCAGTAAGTACAGCAGGAGAGTTTACATACTTTAAGCCAAACTGGAAGACTTGTAAAATCGAAGATCCATTAGAAAGAGAATTTCATTAGAAGAGAGTGAACATTATTTCTGTGAAGACTGTCTTCTTACAGGTCAGCACATTTTGGTGTGTGATAACCAAAGAAAATACTTGTCACACAAGCAACTTTCTTGCTGTTTCTGATGAGATGGCTTTCCAAAAGAAATGGTATTACATATCATTGAGCAATTGTTCTGATATTAGCTTAAACCTCTAGGCTTGGTAATACAATATTTATAAATGTTGGCATGAAAGTCAAATTCTGATCATCTCATTGATGTATCACAGTGACATTTCTAAAAATTTGCACAATTATCAGCAAGTAATTTTAATATAAAAGTAGAAACCTATGTGGTCTGTGAGGTATAAATACATAAAATGGCAGTTAACAACAGATGTAATGGCAAACATTTCTCTTAAGAGCAATAGTTCTGCCTATGTCTTACTTGAGCGCCCATATTCTTTTTTTTCCCTTTTTATGTTCTAATCCGTACAGTGTAATTAGAGATTTCGGTTTTTGCGACTGATGACATGGTGGTTTATTTGAATTATTTTTTTCTACATTCACAATGCTTTCTTTAAATTATTTGTGTCCATTCTAGGAAAAAACAAACAAACAAACAAACAAACAAACAAACTAACTAACTAACTAACTAACTAACTAACTAACTAACTAACTTCTGTTTTCTGGTTTTCTATTTCTTTTGATTGTCAATTGCAATAACCTAAAGGCCAATTCTTTCTCATTTGTTTTCTCATGTCTGGACGCCTCTGTGGGCCAGCCAAACATCTCAAAATAATACCCATAATTGCATTTCACGTATCGCTAACATTCCTGTTGTGGATGAAATAATGCACTTCACTTATAAGAGAAGTTGCAGTATGGTTATTATATAAACCAGCATTTAAGAAAGTTTTATAATAAATGAGACAGCAGTTTAACAAGATTATGTGGCAAGGTGCACTTGATTATTTACTACACAGAGGACGGTATAAGCATTTTAGGCCCTCCCTTTGGGTCACAAAGCTCAGAGATGACACTCTTGCTTTCTTCTACTCAGAAGAGTCTGGATGCATCTGAATTCAGTCCTAGTCCCAGACGTAATCAAAAGTTTGTGTCTGAATGATTATATGTGCACACTGAATCTAAGATATAACCTTATCAAAGTTTGCAAAGTCTAGCAAGTTATCAGTCCCTTACGGAGAATCTGTTGAGGCAAGAAATTTCTCAGTATTGAGGAGTAAGGAATCTCTGTGGCAGGCATAGACCTGGAGAGATGTCCATACTTAGAGTAAGATCCTGCAGTGCAGTCCTCTGCCTTGCAGGATTGCTCGAAGGGCTCTTGGGCTGCTCACTGTTCCTGGGATAAAATTATTGACTCGTCATATTTGCATATTGACTAGAGATGTTAGTTTCTTTCAAATTTGACTTGAGTTGGACATCTATCAGCACTATGATTATGTTGGGTACATTGTTTAAATTAGCCCTTGGCTGTTGTGTTGCTATCTGCCTCCCCCCAGTCCACTTTTAGCTGATTACAGCCATCATTGCCAAATGCATCCATTATGATTGCCACTGGTGGTTGTGGCTTGAGCAGGGGAATACAGATCAGTTCAGGCGTGGAAGGAAGAGCACTGTCAAAATTCCTTAAAAAGCAGGAGTTTGTTTCTATTGCATCTTTACCAAAAATGTCATATTTAATTTTAAAAATAAATTTCTGAGGACAAATGAATAATTAAATTTGGAGACAGGAGAAAGGCATGCAAATTGCCTGTATTTGCTTTGATCTTAATTTTCAATAATTAATAGGTAAGTGTACAACAAGAATATATTCCTTCAGAAAAAATGTTGCAATTGTTCATTTGGTCTCTGAAAATGCTCCTGGAAGACTCATTATTCATGTAAACATATGACTGACATACATGCAGAAATCTTGCAATTTCAGATTTTCTTTCTTTATAAATATTGGCACCACCCAGAAACAAAACAGTGACTGTGATGGCCATTCACAAGTTATGACTTCAGTAAATAAATTGTTAAAACATGATCTAAGTAACTACTGTTTAAACAAAGCTGTAAGTTAGGAAATATCCATTTCAGGTCAATCTAGAATAAGTAGCATCTCTTTGCTGCCCAGCTCCTTTATTCACAATCATAAAACGTTTGCAGAAGTGGGAAATTGGCTGATTTTTTGTGTATCTTGCCTGTATTATGAAAACTGAAAATATGCTATAGCATGGGAAAAAAACCTCAACCTTCAGAAAAACAAACAAACACACACAGACTTTGCCCCAACCAAACAAAAAGCCAAACATAAATCCCAACACATAGCATTATGAGATGTATAGAAAGTTGGTAAAAAATTAAAAACATGATGGCTTGTGATTTATGTTCTGTCTGGAGACCAGGGACACACCTAAGTATGTATCACATTCAATACATTGAATAAGGTAAATGTTGAGATTCAGCACCATCTAGTAAAAACTAAGCACTGCAGAAGGGTCCTCAGAGAGGCTGAGAATTTTAAAACTATTGTAGAAGGAACAGAGCAACCTGATCTAATTTTGAACTTGATATTGTTTTAAACAAAGAATTGGACTAGATGATCAGAAATAATGAATTTGTGAAATGTGTAATTATTAATGCAGGACAGTATTCCACAGCATTTTGCATACTGTTTAATTTAAAATAAACTTTTTTAAAGGAAGTCTGTGGGGGTGTATGCTGGGCTTTGCACCACTTATTAGTGGTTTGTCATCAGTCTCATCTGTTTTCCGTCAGAGCCAGGATTATTAGAAAGGCGATTGAGACGGTTTCTCGTGTTCGGACTTGGATATTTATTATATCTTATCAAAGAATTACAGAAACTCTACAGTACCTCTAGCTCCTTGCTAGAAGTGGGAAAAATGGCCTCATCTGAGCTTGCTTCAAGGCCTTTTAAAGCTAAACAAACCAATAGAAGTTTAACAGCTACATTATTTATCCTTTTGACCCAGTAATAGATTCCCACAACCCTTAGAGTGACAACTGACTGACCAACCAAAGGTTACTACCCAAGTTCCGTGAAGAAGAAGAAAGAAGATGAATAAAGAAAAAGACACCACCTAAAATTCTCCATCTTGTCCCATATCCGCCACTACACTGTAAAACCCTCAAATTTAAAACCCATCACCCAATGAAAATACACACATCTAACCCACTACGTTTGTGATTTCTAACTCATTATTCATATTTACAAGCCTTCTCCAAGGTTTCAGGTCCAGTGCAGTGTTTTACAGGGGGCCTGTGCCTGGAAGCACAGAAAGCTCAAAAACTCCAGATTCCTGAGATCCAACAGAAGTCATATTAGTTGTATTTAAACTGTTGGGTTACCTAAACTATTCCAAATGTGAAAGACTTCGGTCCTGGGTTACTCTTATGAACTCAGTTTTTCCAGCCTCTTTCCAACCATTTAAAGTCATGTCAAGAGGTTCCCTGGATGCATGTACACCCAGGCAACTCCATTTTTCATTAATAGTTTAGGACCAGTTCCTTTCAGATTGATGACAATTACTCTGTGTAGGAAGAATGACGCGTTAGGTGTGGTTTCTGATGAGCTTAAACTAGACCAAATCATAAAAGAGTTATACGTCAAATACTTTGAAAGTATGTCTTACAAGTGGACCAAAGGAAAAAAAAAAAAAAAGTCTTAAAGTAAAAGAGAAAAATATGCACCTAGGGTTCAAATTGATTCAGGAGAATAAAAAAGCAGCTGACATGAAGGAAGAACTTTGATGATGAAAAGTATGTTCCTGTACATGACTGAATAAAATAGATTATTTTTCAGTTGGAAGAGACCTACAGTGATCATCTAGTCCAACTGCCTGAACACTTCAGGGCTGATGAAAATGAAAGCATGTTATTAAGGGCATTGTCCAAATGATTGCCTCTTAAACCCTGACAGGCCTGGGGTAGCAACCACCTCCATAGGAAGGCTGTTTCAGTGTTTGACCATCCACTGGATAAAGAAATGCTTCTTCATTTTGCCTGTAAACCTCTCCTGACAGTTTTGAACCATTTCCCTGTATTGTATCACTGAATAGTGGGAGAAAAGATAAGTGCCTCTCTCTACACTTCCCTTCCTCAGGAAGTTTTAGAAAACAATGAGGTCACCCCTCAGCCTCCTTTTCTCCAAACTAGATAAGCCCAAAGTCTTTAATTGCTCTTCTGTTTCTCTCTAACATTGTCAGACAGAAAAGATGTTCTAAAATGCTATTGAATTAAAAAGATTGTAATTTGCTCTATTTCTGCTCAAATTTTGGTGGAGAAAAAATTTTTTCAGTGTGACAGACAGATTGAAAAATAAGTAAACTTGTGGAGGTTTATGGACAATTTTATACTGAAAATACTGAAATAAAATCTTCCCAAGTTTCATATTTTTACCTGTAGTTCTAGGAAGCAAGATGAAGAGACAGTTTAAAAATATTAATTTATTTCACAAAGAGATGCAGTCACTAAGAAATTATTCTTCTGCTAAAATTAGTTTTTTAGATCTTTGTGATCTGATTTTACACTAGCAAATAATAAAGAAAATTACAGAATATAAGTCTCTAAAGTGATTTTTTCTCTCCCTAAGACTACTGACTATCTCTTCCTCTCAAACCCATGTTTTGTCCTTTCAAGGTCACTCTCATTAAATTTAGTTAGTGTTTAATTTTTAAGCTGCTCCCCATTTGATGTAGAAGCCAACTGTGTGAGAGAAATAATAATTTTTGCCAGTCAGAAGAAATTTGATTTAATTGGCTTTTATCCTGAATCATGTCATTGAACTTCAAGAAGATTCATAATTAATTATTTACAGGGCACATATCATGTTTCATCCAGTGCAAAATCTTAAATGCTTGGACTTGAGAGTACAGTATTTTAACAGTTGAGTTTGTAGCAAGGCAGAGGCAAGGATGGACTTCAGGTGTACATACAACCTTTTAAAAATACCTGCTCTTTGATAAAGTCAGTGGCAATGAGAAGTGATGGTGTAGGATAACTGCCTTCACCTCAACTTCATTTTAAAAGTTTAAACTTAACAAAGCATAAGTAACTATAATAAAATACTCCTGAAAGAGCACAGCATGTCTCCTCCACGGTGTTCTTCATCAGTTCTGATTCAGAAAATGGTGACTGCATCTCAGGGCGGTCTCTTTAGAAATTTAACAGTCCAGTTCAGAGAAAACTAACCCACAAGGGTTACAAAGATTCAAACACCACAGGACCTAGTAGGGAAGCTATTATAATTGGCTTTCCACTGCTATCCTTAGCTATAAGAAATGTGTCACTATCAGAGAGTCTTGGACCCCTTGTGGGTTGTAAGAACATTTGGAGATTTGAAATGACAGAGTAGAGGCCCGGAGTGTGTGCAGTAAAAATGGCAGAAGAACTCTGTTGTGACTGTATGCAGTTTAATCACAGTGTTTTGTTGTAACTTTTTACAGCAGGAAAAATGTGTCTGAAGCTTTATAAGCACATAAGCTTTATTTGTACTTGCTTTCCTCTAAAGGCGTTTTCCAAGTTCAATATTCTCAATAATTACCTATCTTAGTTTTTGGAAAAGTTCTACTATATAAGGGTCAATGAATATAAATGCTCCATGTCATAGACACACATGATTATAACATGGCTAGTCAAATCTCTATAATGGTATAAAGTATATTCTATCTGCAACAAAAGATCCAGCAGGTCAATCTACTACTGCTGCTACTAACACTTTTGTTTGTATCTAGGCTTGATTAAATTTACCTTTAGACAATATGAAGCTAATCAAAATCTATCAACAGAATCGCTTTTGTAATGGTCTGTATCAGCATAACTACAACAGGCTTCTCTTCACCCCAGAATAATCTTATAATGTGTTAAGGAAAGAGCTTAGAAGAAATGGTTAGGGATCAAATTGGAGTCTTCAGCTAAAAAAAAGTTTTGCTTTTAGGCGCTTTGAAGTAAAGCAGTAAATAGAGGTGACTCAACTATCACGCAAAAATAATTTACGATTTTAGCCAAAAACATATTTCTGAAAAAAATTTTGTCTGTGAAATAATTTTTTTTTTAGTAAGAATCTTGTTCGGCTCTCAATGTATTTAGCATATAATTAAACATTCAATGACGACTATATACGAAAACATTACTGTTAGAAGAACTGTTTTTGTAAAGCAATTTTTATTGAACTGCCATAAGTTCCAGTAAAAATAAGTGGATAATAAAAATAATGGACAAACAAGCTTTCCTGCAATTTCTTTGCTGAACATATTGAATTCCTGCAATTTTTCTTTGTTTGTATGATATCAAATATATTTTGTACCAGTGTTTAATAATTGGCATTTTTTTTGAAGACAATTGCAGATAAATGTTTTAAAACAGAAAGTAACCTATGTAAGGGCCAAATCCTAAGAAAAAAGAACCCCCAAACTGCCTAGCATTATTTTACCTATATTGCCTTCTGTCGGGGGAACCTATTTCCAAATAGATGTCATGCTTCCTTTCAGTATCAGAGTATTTAATTTGTTCTTTGATGGCACATTTATTTCCCTTCAAAATATCTCATAGACAGATCACATGCTCAGGAAGAAAGGAAGGCTATTCCTTCCTTGAAAAGCAACTAGTGTACCTAGAAGAAAGAAGACTCCAGTGTAGTATGTCTGCAGCACCAAATATGATAATCATAGGAAGGAAATAGGAAATAGCAGTTCCATCAGAGACTGGAAAAAGAGACTTGGCAGGTATCTTAAGGGATGTCAGCTCATAAAATAGCTTGAGTTAATTAAAAATGGCCCTGAAAGCTGAGACTCATTCTACAAAGTCCCAACACAAAAATAAGAAAAACTTCACATATTGTTTTTAACTTGTATTCCTACCTTACTGCCTTACTTAAAGCTTTCTCCATTTATTAGATAATCTGAATTATCTCCATTTCTTAGATAATCTGAATGTTTTTTTACATAGGGCAGCTCTCTGAAAACAAAATGGGTAAATCTGCCTCAAAGATCTTACTGACTCAAAATGCATTTACAGTGACTTAATGTGTATTTACATGAAGTTGCATGAATAACTGAATTTCTGCTCCCTTTCATCCTGAAAACTGATTAAATGACTGGGTTGTGACTTAATCCTATGTTATTAAGCATAAGGAGAAATTTTACATTTTTTCCCCACGAAATTTGGTTTGGTTTAATTTTCCCTGATTATCTTGAAATCCAGAACCTAGAATGACAACTTACTGAGGGAAAAATACCAAAACTGGCTGTCATGAGGGATTTGGTAATTTCACTCAGTACTACTAGGAGAAATGTTTTATTCTGTGGTTTCATATGCCAGAGTTTCTTTTTCAAAGAGGAATAAACTTCTATGATTCCTATTTAAACATCTAGGATAAGAGAATCACAGGTTTTTCAATTTCAGAATCGAGTCCTACTCACTCTTTTATCAGATTACTTCAGGGTAAAAGGTATAAAATATTTCTTGAACAGCAGCTGAATTCCATCCATCTCTTCTGCAAATTGAGTTGCCGTCCTGAAAATTATATGGCTTATCTTTGGGTGTATGTTGATTTTCCACAATTAAATGGACTGGTCTCAATAACTTCTCTTACTAGTCACCTCAAAGTTTTAACTTAGCAGAGAACACACTTCTGAAAGTAGGATTTTGTTGAACTAAATTCTCTGTGACTGTATCAGGAGTTTGAATTGGCTATTTAATGGCCTTAATAATTGATGCTTGTGAGATTTTGAGATATTGTGAAACATGGAAGCACTGATTCCTGAAGGTATACTTTTTTTAAAATGACAGTAGATACTGTCTTTATGCAGCATGAGGTACAAAGTTTGAATGAAGCTCTGTACCACACAGATTTTGCATCTTGTCTTTCCAAAGAACTCCCTAGGGGCATGTGAAAAAAAAAGCAGTGTGAAAATCTAGGAGAAACTGACCGACTGAGGTACTTCTGTTCTCCCTACAAGTCATCATTGGTCACTGCTACTTCCCTTGGATCTTTGGATCCAAGGAAAAGACAGTTGCTCATTGTTCCAGAATCACTGGCATATGGGTATGTCACCCAAGACTGTTCAATTGAAAACAGAATAAGTGTCATTCCTATTGCAAGTTTCACTCTTTCTATATAGGAAAGGCATTAAAAACCACATTATGAATTCCAGTAGTGTTTGTGAGTCAGATTACTGTCTGCTAAGACATGGAAAAATGAAGGAGGTTCTGACCATGAGGTTAGCTTATCTGGGGAACTATAGTGTACAAGACTACACATGTATGCGGGTTAGCCATTTTCTTGGTTTGTTAGCAAGCTGCTGAAAGGTTTTGTCATCTTGTTTTGCAGGTGAACAAGTTTGGACCTTTTTTTTCTAATATTCATACTGACATAGAAACAGAAAGTTCAAGTTTTCTTCATTTAAGTTAATTTTCACCTTGCAGAGAGAACTAGGAAAAGGTCTGAGTATTTTGTATTAGCCATGTACCTGCATATCTCTTTTGTGGTTTCTGGACAATAATGCACGGCAGCTCTTTGCAAAATACTAAATTAGGGAAATAAATTTTCTGCATTATCATCCTCATAAAATAATCAAAGATCTATTTATTCATCTCAATTCCTTGTATTTTATTATTTTGTGAGTGTTATCCATCAGGGCAACAACTCTTTATTTCTGACACCAGCAGATCAGAACATCTATAAAAAAGATAACAGAGGGATGGAACAGGAATCCATTAGGATCACAGAATAGTCTGAGTTGGGAGGGACCCACAATGATTATCAAGTACAAATCTTAAGTGAATATATGCAACCCTGTGACCCTGGCATTACCAGCATCATTCTCTAACCAACTGAGCTAACCTCAAAATGGAAGGCTTCAAGAATTCTGACAGCTACACCATTTCAAATGGATTAAAACTTGGAGCAAAAATTAACAATTTCTAGTTCTACAAATATACACTCGTTCTCAGTAGAAAATATGTGCTTTACTCCTTTACTGGAAAGATGTAATTGTGCAGCATGGAAGCACTGATTCCTGCAGGTATGTTTTACAGCATACAAAAAGTGTATAAGATGTAATGTAAGTTGGGTTTGCTTATCAGTGTACATGTATTATTACTGTATCAAGATAAGAACTATATTAAATGATAAGAAACATGGTATATCAGACAAGAATTCCTTAAGATTATTCCACTTAAAGGTCTGAAGAGCTGTGTTTCACCCGTCTTGAATAACTGACTTACTCTGGGATATGAAATTCATAGACATGGCTTCAAGTAGAAGACCAGTAAATGTAAATTACTGCCTTGAAAATGAAAAAAAAAATTAAGTTTTCATTTGGAGAGGTATAAATGGTTTTATGCCTGATCAGCCACTCTAACATATAATAAAAGAGTGCTTTGCACCACAATGATCAATATATTTAGTCTATTATTCGACTTTTGTCATGTGCATAAGTAGAACTAACGCAGATACAATCTGATTTTTGAGAAAGGCAAGACCTCTCTCTACCTCTCCCTTTAAGCAAAACGTAAAGCTACATCAGTTCCATAGCTCACAGTCTCTCTTTATACATTGTCAGATGTACAACTTCATTTTCTTTTGGTGTAGCTGTTAAGCTACTCTATAAAATGTGCTGTTGTACTACTGGCTTGTTTGGTTGGTTGTTTTTTGTTTGTTTTTTTTTTTCTGAGCAGCAGAACAGTCCTGACTGTTTTTAGTTTATAAATGACAGTTTTACAGAGAGTTATAAAAACCAGGTATGAGAATGCAAATAGACAGATAGTGTGTTAAAAGCAGGACGTTACTTTTGGACAAAACAGGGTGCATCTTAATCACTTGGTGGCAAAAGGCTAATTAAACTCCACCAGTAAATTAACATAGCACAGGCTAGGAGAGTACATGCAAGTTATCATTACATTATGCAAGATGGTAAAGTTTACTGGCAAAATTGTAGCCTTCAAGGGCAGGCTGTCAAATGTACAAGACCTCTCCGTTAGAAGTAATGTGGGACTAAAATCAGTTTTAATTGCTTGATAAAAAATTTGTAGCTTTGGGAATATTTTTGCTCTTTTATCCTTTGTTACTTTTTCCTCTTCTTTTTCTGACAAAGAGGTAGATGAATTCACCAAGCTTTGAAAAGGCTTTTTTCTTTTTTTCAGGCTTGAGACTTTATTTAGAGTCAAATGACAGTAATATGTGGTACTACTCATGAGATAATGCCTCTTGGCACCTTAACAACCTAGTTGTAATATTCTGCAGCTTTTATTTGCAGTAAAGATAATAAGTTGGATTCAACAAAATGATTACTGATGATCATTAAATATATACTGCATAAGCATAGATAATAGTACTGTTCGTTTTGTATGAAACCTGACATTTTCACAGGAATAGTTCTAGATTTTGCTCAGTGTAAAGCTAGAGTAACTACCTTAAGAAAAATAATTGCTCCAGTTTTCTGATGTGCAGCAAAGAACAGAATTTGGCCCTTAAAGCTACACCTTTTATGACAATCCCAGCCCCTTTGGTAACTCATAATGAGAATTATTGATAATGAACAGAGAGGTATTTGGTTAAACATAGGGAAGTAATAGAACCCCCTCATCTGATTCTGGTAACAGTAGCTTTAAAGAATTTGTGTGAAAAACAGATAAAACACTTATTATCAAAAAGCCCACCAAGATTATATATGCTTTTCCTTACTTCCTGCTATTCAACTTTTACTGCACCTCCATAACAATAAAAAGAGAGAAAATGATGAAACAACAAATGGTCTTTCAAAATAATCTAAAAAGTACTAGAAAACACTTACTTCTTTTTTTCTCATTTTGTTGCACATTGTACTGATCTTAAAAGGTCTCATGACAGATTTTAGAGGCTTGAGGTCTGAGCTTTTTGAGTTTTCTGTAACTGTTTTTCTTGGCTTAGTTTTGACAGCATTTTTGTCTGATGATCAAGTGTCTATATCTGTTTTTAATTTTTTGCATTTACTTTTGCTAATCTTTGCAGGGTAAAACTGTAGTTTCTTATAGATAATGGTAACAAGCAGTTATTCTAGGCAGAAAGGAAATATTTACAAGCCTAACACAATGATATAGTGTAGAGAAATGCAGGTTTAGTATGATAAAGGCCTTGATGTGAGTAGACAGGATGCAGCTTAGAGGAGAAGGAAAAGAGTCTAGAAGACAGGAAATAGGAAAGAGAAATACTAAACCATCAACATGGTACTATTCCTCCCTGAAAAGAATTCCAGATGCTAACAACTGGCTATAACAGACCATCACCACCAAACCCATAATGAGATTGTTGGCCCAGAGGAGCACTTAAAGGGTAACAGCAGAAAAAGTAGAAAGTAAGAGTACAAATTGCAATTTTAAATGTGTTATTATTAAATGCTATTATTGAGACCCTTACTGCATGTAACTGTTCTATCAGCATTATAATTCTTTGTTTGTCTAAAGTAATTTAATATACACTAATGTTGATTTTTGAATTAGGCTATTATGATTTCAGTTATACTAACCAGTAAAGTCATGGCTTTACTTATATAAATGGGTGTTGCTCTTCCTCTTTGCCCATAGAAGGATTTTGAAAATAATGTGCTATTCAGTTAATTCACATACTGATTTAAAACTTTTATTACCTAAGCCTGGGCCACCCACCACTTTTCCAAACACTCCCTATTAGTAATTCAGGAGTTTAGTGGACAGGAGACCTTATCCATTGAGAATTCAGGTACTCAGCTTGGATAATAGAAGAGTGTGGACAAGGTATACTCCTGAGACCTGAAGCCCAGTTTGGTGCAGCCTAGCTTTGTGACCTCAAATTTTCTCAGAATGTTATGAAATAGATATAAATAATAGCTTCAAAGTTGCAAGAGAAGTGTTGCTGACATGAGAGGATATACAACCTAGGAAAAATAAAATAGCAAAAAACAGCATCAAGGATCAGCCTGTTCTAAGGGAGCAACCATACCTCACCCTGCTGGCACATGCCTGGCAGGCAGAGACCTACCTGTCTCATCCAGAGCACTAAGTATATTAATATAATATTAGCTTAATACCACACTTTTCCTAGCTGCCTAAGTGCATATAGTCACCAATAAATAATTGCTGTGTTAATAAGTAATCATTAAGCCGTTTGTTGGAGAGTGTCTCTGTGTGTGGTAAAGGTACATGAAGAAAAAAGACCCAGAGAAGAAGAGCTTCAAAGGGTGCAGAGGATCAAGGCTTTTGCTGTCCACCATGCTGGGAATGGACATAGAAATGCTGAGTTTTAAATGACAGACTATTTTTCTCAATATGCTTAGGAAAATTCTCCTCAGGTAAGTTACTTACAACCTATCTATTGTATTAACTTCAAAGTATGACGTAGAGCCAGTGAGGCTGAGAGGTTTCATTCTGACAGCTTCAAAAAATTCATTTCTTTGTGTGCTCACAGGTCTGTAAGAAAAATTGCTCACCACGTGTGCCTTCTTAGCCAGGCTTGACCCTTATATAGGAGGTGGATAGTAGAGAGTTCAGTTTAAGTGAGTTTTTAAAGCTCCTGCTGTTTCAGCCGGGCAATTAGGGAAAGTGTGGTGTTGAGTTTGTAACACTGGAGTTAAAACTGAAAATCTCTGATGTGTAAACCACTGAAATTAATTAGATAAGAACAGCTTTTAATTCCTGCTGAGCTGGGTGGAAATCAAACCCTACAAGTAAAAAATTATTTTCTTTATCATTAATAAATTCCCCAGTAAGTAATAATTTAATAATCTGTTTAAAAACACAAAAAACACCCAGAGTTAAAAAATTGTGAGGTAAATTCACCAAATCAAACTTGTTCCACTTTTGAAATTAAATAGGCAATGTTTTAATTATCTGGGCAGAAATACAAAATCCATCATGTCTCCTGTAAACATACTCAGTTATTCCATGCCCTGCTATAACATTCCAACTATGGAAATAGTTTTTTGTTCTCCCTTGAAGAAATGGGAACATTAAAGATGCAACCTAGCAAACATGTTTCTCTTTTTTTTTTTTTTATCTCTAAGGGACTTTGGACAATTTCGAGGATACTTTTCATGGGCAAGTGATGAACTCCTGCCTTGAAACCACACAAATTAAACATGCTTAAAGAAGTTTTGTTGAAAAAGCATTCTTTCTGCTTTCTCCCCATTTCAGAAATTATAAGAGAGAAAATATTTTAGATATAACAGTGTAGCAGTGGGGAATGATGCAACAATCTGTTATTTTGAATTTATGAATTACATAATTGAGACATGACATTAATGATCCATGTATGCCTTGCAGATATTTCTTTTGTATTGGAAGTAATCTATGAACATGATTGGTTTTTTTCTATGAAAGTGAAATATAGAGGAACTAACAAAACCACGTTTTATTAATGACTTGAGAGCACACACTTCAACTGCCATCATAATAACTGGGGACACTTCCCTTATCTTTTCAAAATGCAACATGGCAGGGTTTCAGGTTAATAATTCAATTTGAATAAAGTCTCATGATAAAAATTTTATCTTGAACATGGTAGCTGGTCACTTAAAAAATATTTTTTACTACTAGAATATTTTATGGGGCTTGATCCATTTCAAATTAAATATAGAATAAAGTTAGTATGCTACTTTGTTTATCAATATGAGATATAAGATTTTCTACTGATTTTGAAACGGCATTAAATTACTTAAACTGCTAAGAAACATCTCAACAGTATCTATTCTATATCAGGATGTATGCTCTATCCATTGATCCATGTTTTCACTCCCAGAAACACAAGAACCACATCAAGACATGCAGAAACTCTATTTCCTCACAGCCTATGGACCTCAGTATTTTGCTCTGACTTTGAATTATGGATATGGAGTGCTGACCTTGATCTCTAAGACTAGAATTCACACTGAATTTTTTGTACCTGAGGCACGTATAAAAATCTCCCAAAGTCTAATCTGGGCCTGTGTGTAAGCGAGCCATCCTAATTTTCTTTTAAAACTTTAACTAACGCTATTGTGTGGAAAAAGGAAACATTCCTTTTTCAGCATAAAGGACCAGCACATTTCTTATGGCTATTTTGAAGAACAAAGCTGACTTCAGTGCTCCACAGCATTCCTCTCTAAAAGTCCACAATAGTAACAGAGAAAATAATGGAAATGAAAGGGCCATTTTAAAGTCCAGAATGACTCAGTTTTTGTAACAGGCAACCAGACTGGAGAAACTCTGATGCAGGATATACCATAATGTTATAATGAATGTTCTACAAGGTCTTCTAAGATTTATTTCCAGTTCTGTGAGTAAACTTGGTATATCCAGATTTGGCATACTGTATCAGGTGTGGGGGTACACTTTGAAAGGTATGAACACGGTTTTTGTTAATTTCAAAGGAGCAGAAACAAAAACTAAGTTATCATCAACCTGTAACCAGAGTATCTGATAAAGCTGTTAGACCCAGCTTTAAAGATAGGAGCAAAGCTCTGCCTAGTAGTATGGGTATAAACCGTGCAGAAAAGAACATGTGCAATGAAAAAACAGAGTAAAAAATGTATAAAGAGGACAGAAGAAGACAGAAAGAGAAGCATGAAAAGTTATGTAAGAAAAAAGTGTCTTCAAAAACCATGAATTGCAGGTTCTGGTTGCTGCTCAGGGACAAGATTTTCCTTTTCTTCCCATGTTCTCTTCAACTCCAGATTTTCAACATTTGGCAGGATTTAATATTAGGAAGAAGGTGTAGTCCACTAGAAATTTATATCCATTTTTTGAAGGAACAAGATCAGAAAGTTAACATTCCTGTAGCTGGGGAAAATCTTTCTGATCTTATGGGACACCCATGCCTATTTGTATACCAAACATTGATTGAAACTTGTTTTGTGATTTCATAAAAATGGGATGGCTAACACAATGAACTTATGATTGACATAACAGGTTATCTTTCTTTTGTTAGTTTCTGCTTGGTTGGTTTAGGTTTTTCAGGATTTTTTTGGGGGGGTGGTTTTGCTTCCGTAAAATTTCATTACAAACACTACTTCATATTGCAAATTATGTATCTCAGGGTAATTCCTCTCTACAGTTGAAATACATCAGCTAAGACAACAAATCTCTTTATAATATCTTATAATATTGAATACAACATATTTGTATTCACAATGAAACACAATTCATAGGAAATACTTATCCATTATCTATGAATGTATCTAGACATGTTTCCACAGTATTCTGTGAGCAGTATGCTGGTAGAAGCAGCACTTAAGAATGCTGAAATTACATTGCCCATTACTGAGCACAAGGATAATGAACATGTTTTGGTTGCTTCTGAGTGTCTTTCCTCATTCAGTGCTGCAGTGTTAACTTCAAATAACCTACAAAATTTTCAAACCACTGTCTAGTACTGTTGAATAAGATTACAATTTTTAATTTTTTTTTCTCTTTTTTTTTTTTTGCACTGTAGACTTGAATCAATGTGTCTTTGACAGTAACAAAAAAATATGAAATTAATATTATGGCTCCACAAATTTTGACATGGTCCAAGAAGATTTTAAAGGAATGATAATATTCTTCACTGTCTCTTGGAGAATGTGTTTTCTTGTTCAGTGTCAAGTCACAACTGTAAGGAAAAATATGGTTTAGGTTTTTACTTTTCTTTCAGAATTGCAATATTAATATGCTGTGAACATTTGCAGAACCATACCAGAACTGATTTATGCAGCATTAAATATTTCAAACAACTGCCTGGAAGCAATGCCCTCAGGTAGTCCCTATACTAGCCAGCTACCATGTTAAGAGTAATGTAATTCTCACAAGTGCTACTTTCCAGAAATATTACTTTTTTAACATGAGGGCAAATGCATTGTGACAGACATGTTTGATGGAAACAGAGGAAAAATGTTTCTTTATACGAAGTCCTTGTAGCAATGATTTTTTAATGAATTGGGAAGTAGCACATATATTAACAGAAATTTTATTTGTTCTGAATCAAACTAGACATGTCTTCAAAGATGACCAGATACAGAGGTGCCATCTTTCCATCCATCATTTCTTTTAGTCTTACTCAAGCTATTATGTGATTGAGGCAATAAAAAAATACTTGCTCTTTCTGTCCCATTTCTCCATTTCTCATTCAATCTAGACTGTGTGATCAGAGACACCTTCCATTTAATTTAAAATCTATATAAAATGCAGAAAACACTATTCAGAAGTCACAGATGAGGGAGATATCTCAGCATGATAATAGTATGAAATTTAGATTTAAGCTCTTCTTGTGGTTTCATGTAGTGTATTTTGTTTCACTTTGGTTTGCTGTCAAGCAAAAAAAATGCAATATTTGAATAGAGCAAAATTCAGGTCTGTCTCTAACTTAATATTATAAACTGATGCACAGCAGAATCAAATTCTGGTATGGTTTTACTCAGATTTACCTCCAGTTTGTGTTTGTAATTTGCTGCTGATTTACACTAGTATAAATGAAATTAAATGCTAACTCCATGGAGTCCAGGGATCTAATTATAAATAAAACCATTTTTCAGGCAGTGCACATTGGTAAGACATACCTGCTGGTCATTAAAAAGCTCACAAAAAATGGAGATCAAAGAAATCATGCTGTCAAAAGAAGTTCTAAGTGAAATCATGTGGGGCTTCAAGGAATGAATAAAGGACGGTGAGACAAGAAAAGAAAAATAACAAATTTACATAGGGTCAGTAAGAATCTGCTGAGAATATACACTTAAGAGTCCCGCAGCATATCATACTCATTCCCAAGTTTTTGGGGTTAGGACTTCTAAAACAGTACTATAACATTTAAAATGTATAGCAATGTACTTTCCAGCATGACATAAGGAAGAGAAAGAGCACCAACAGCCACTGGGGAATGTTTTACTTCTCCATAATAGTGCACACTTTCAGAAGAAGAATGGGATGATAATTGAAGTCATCCTTATTTATGTGCTTGCTCTAGAATCTGTATTATTTGTCTCCTTGTTTGCTTTCCTCAATTTGAGCTTGGAAACTTGATTTTTTTTTTTTGGTACATTTTTCCTTGCTGGGAGCCCATCTTTGCTCACAGCAAGCTTACCTCGGCACTTTATTAATGAACAATGAGTTAAAAATGTGTGACACTTGTATGCTATGCTTTTATAGATTCTGTGCATAGCTTCCATGCTTCACAGTATGCATTGGGCCAGAAATGCATGTCATCTGTATTCAGATGTGTATTGGGAGTGCTCCTTCACAATGAGTACAATGAGCAATAGAACTTTAATATATTGCTCCAGTTTTGCTATAGCCTAGTTTTCCCTTTCAGCCCCAGGATATGGAATTGACAAGTTGCACATGGAAGCAATGAAAGATTTCACCTCTTCTAGAAGGGTCATTGCTGTGCCTTGCTTGGTACACAGATTCAGGGACATTCCAAAAATGGAAATAAATCAGCTCAGGTGATGCTATGTATTATTTCTAGTCCAGTAAGTTTTCATAGACAAGTTTCATGTGAAGCAGTAAAAGACAATTTTTTTTTTTCCTACAAATAATTTTGAATTTTACTCAGTCATTAATTATACATATTTTTAAAATTTTCTTTTCCAGAGTAGACTTTTGATGAAGTTAAAACTTAGCTGGATTTTTTTGTCCATGTTTTAGCTTCCTTTCCTGTCCAAAGAAAATGAGAACAAAATACACATGTAATTCATTAGTAGTCTTAGGATAAGACTGTAGAAAAGACACATTCCCATGTTTCTCTGCTAGCAGAAGAAGTTTATGTAAATCAGTGATGAAACAGCCTTGGAGAGAAGGTGCTCAGAAGGAAAAGTAAGGAGATGAAAAAGAGCAGTACAAATTACTCATCCAGCGGGATCTAGAGTTACTCAGACACAAGGTGAATACTTTGGACTGATCTTTCAGCAAAATTGTGGGTAGGCAGCAACATTTCCAAAGAGGCATATTTGGAGCTGCATTCCAGGAAGGATTTTGTAGAATAATGTAGAATAATGATGGAAAATGAACATTCTTTTGAAGGTAAGGATAACAGATTTAAGCAGCACTTGCACTCTGTTAAACTGCAGTGCATTTGTTGGCAGCTGAAATTTTGGGTCATCTATTGTCTAAATGACAATAGTTTTCTCTTGCAGACATTGAAATAACTTGTTTCTATATGATAATGAAGGTAATTTCCTGTAACATTCACTGTGGTTACATTTCTTATCTCATAATGATTTTTTATGTCACCTTAAAAGGTCTATATTTACTATGGATTTTACTGACTAAAGTAAAAGAATTTTAAATTTAGCAGACTTCCTCAAGTACACCAACCTCCCCTTTCACTCCTACCAACCTTATGTTTATTACTATGGATCATTCTCTTTGAGAAAATGATGTGTGATCTGTGTAAATAGTTGTGTTAGTATACTTTGTTAGTGTTGCTAAGATTTGGCATATTTAGGTTCAGTTTCCCATCCTTGCAAAAACTGAAATGAAAGCTTATCACTAATTAGATGTGTAAGCTTACCCAAAATGTTTGGGGATTTTTTAGTACATTTGTGTGCAATGAATAAATATGAACAGCTAAGAACAATTTTGTGATAATTAAAAAAAAGATAAAAGTCACTTGATTATATACTCTGGATCTATATTTTCATGCATTCAAACACCATCAGACACTGGATAAATAAACAGAAATTTAGAATTTAGAAATTACACATAATTTAGAAATTATGAGAATTGAACAAATTTGATTTGAGAAATTTGTTTGATGCCTAGCAAATGTAGATGATCTAGCTTTCAGGGGTTTGTCCATCATTGTTTTCCATTGTCGCGGGCTTGGGGACAGGTAGAGCACTGTGAGGTGTATTCACCATCCTATCTTTTTTCCAGCCACTACACAGAGTGAAGCTGAGGGGATGAACATCTTTTGTGTGTAAAGCTCCTTCTGGGTTTTTTTGGTATACTTTTGTTATTAATATTGCTGCTGTTATTGCATGTTTCTTTTCCCATTGTGCTTTGCTTTCAGTAAATCCAGTAAATTACTATCTCAACTCATAGTCTCTGTCTTTGTCTCTCTCTTGCCAGAGATGATGGGGGAAGAAAAATGGCTTATCACAACAGAATGCACATTTGTCCACAGCTGAAGCAGAGGTTGTTGGTGTCATGAGAAAAATATAAAACTTGTAAAGTTGCTCCAATAAATAACTAGCCATTTACTAGAGCATGCTAAATATAAATGATAGTATAATGACATAATAGGCTGAAATAAAATATTTAGATACTACCATAAGACTGGGATTACTCAGTACAACCAACATAATTGTACACTCACTATCATCCCAAATCAATCATCTAGAGTTAAAGCCTAGTCACACAGCCACCCTGTTAACTTTGCAGAAAGTCTCATGATTCTTAATCATCTAAAGTAGGATAAATCTTCATTTTAGTGCAGAATATTTTCTATTTAGGAAACAACATTAGCAGAGTAGACAAACTCATATTTTGTTACTAATGAAAGTCAAATAACTTCCCTACATTTTAAAGTTTTTATCCTATTGGGAGACCTGATATGCCATTTTGTGACAGATCAAGAAACTCCTGCAATGAAAAAAACCTCAGCAGAAATGGGTCAAGTTGTTGTGTCCAAGAAGCTCAGGGAGTATGCAAAGAAGCGGACCTAATCTCAGCACGAAAGGGAATAGAGGTGGCCTTTGTTTCATATAAACCACTACCAAAGGTTGAGTTGTATAACTGGTGGTGTAAATGTTTCTCTCTGTGTTCCTTAAAAGTGTAAATATCTCCCTGAGTCAGCCAGAACAACAAGAAGGGGAGTGAATATGTGTCTCAGCCCAACACAGAGAGCAAAACAAAGCAGCTGGTAAAAGAATTTCTAAGAGAGCAAAAGGCTTGAGCTGGCTTCAAGCCATGTATTATTTCCTGATGACTGGTGACACCCAGGATGGTGATAGTGAGCATATCACAGACACTGAGAATGCGAATCACAATAATATTGTGATTGAACTGTCCATTGCATTTGCTGTGTTTTGCTAACTGTGACTTATATTTGGTGGTGTTATACAGTTTATTTTGAGTCACTCTGATAAATCAGAAATCTTTTTCAACATCAGATATATTTAGAAGAAGTAAAACTGATACTAAATACTACAACCTCCACAATCTCAAAGGACCCAGTGAAAGTGTATTGCACTCTGACATATTTAAAATGGATAAATCTGTCAAGTAGCTTATCTCACTATTTGTCACAGGCAAAAAAATAACCTGTTCTGTGGGTGTATAAAAATCGTGACTGTGGGTTCTTAGGATTCCATAATGCACAAGGGTACATTCCTGTAAAAGTCTCTTTATTGCGGATTACAACATATATTTCCCCCATATCACCACTAGCACATATACTACCCCAAAATCACCGCTAACAAGTAAAGCTACAATTAATAAAGTGAATATATATGCATATATATCAAACTATTGAAGATTACTATCAGCAATCAATAATATAGTATCAATCATATGGTAGCAATGAATCATAGCAGCAATCAATCATATAACAACAATCAATTGTAAAACAGCAACACGGTTATGTTCTATTACCAGCTACCAGAAACTTCTAATTAGTGAAACATAATTATCAACAATACAATAGTGGGTAGTTACATAGATATGTAATACCAGTATTGAGTGCATTAGACAGATTTCAGCAGAGGTGAAACAACTCAAAAGAGGAGGACATATTGATACAAGAAAGGAATCAAACCATCTCAGAAGTAGAGGACAAACCAAACTAACCCCAGATGTGGGATCAATGAAGTAACAGACTGAGTCTCTCTTCAAAGATAACCTACATCACAGAATCTGAAGTCATCCAAGCATCCCCAGCCTGGGTCCAAGACCCATAGAAATTTCTTTTGGAGGATTTGGAGGATTCCCTAGGTGTCTAGGAAAAGAAAATTTCCTTTTTATTTCCTAGAAACATGACCACATCAATCACCAGCATTCTGAACAGCCAGTAGATGTTGTCAGTCTCTACTTTTCACCTGTAAGAGCCAATACATGATAACGTTTTGTGGCTTTTCAGACCAATTTCATTTTCCCAGAATGTTTCCACTTTTTGAGATAATAAGTTTCCATTGTAGTTTCCTAGGTTTTGCACTTATTGATGATATCTCAGGATGCCTCCTTTTCTATGTATGCAGATGCATTTCAAAGATACCAGCTGCACTTTTCAAGGGTATTTCTGCTGCCAAGGCCTAGTTCCCAGGCTCTCAGGCTGTTAGGCAATTTGTCTGTCAGTATTTTTCAACAGACTTTTCCTCCTGTTCAGTAACATTCTCTTCTAATTAGGCTACTAATTATGACTTCTCACATCACCATTTTGTTTCCATCTCTGCACATCTACACTGTGTAAATTATAAATTTTTCCCAAGATCTTTGTGAATGTGACTCAACATATTCCCCGAAAACCTATTCTTGCATGGTTTTAGAAACTGATTTCTGTGCTTCTCTTCAAATCTAGCATAGGTGAAATAGCACCAGACTTATTCCTTTCTACATTAATGAATTCACTTAAACTCTTTCAGGCATTAAGTCATTATTATATTACCTAATAGTACATCCTAAATCAAGAAAAACATAAAAATAACTCTCCTACAGCATAATCTGCACACGTATGTCAGACACTTTTAACAGGAAAATAGAAATATATTTATTCTCGAGAGGTACATGTGACCCTGGTTGCCCAGGGTTACTTGACCTGAAGTGCAGATGCCACCAATCTGCTCTGGAGATAGCTACTCCTGAGCTAAATATACAAGAATTACTCTACCACATAGTGGGGTAACATCTCTCCTAAGATGGATACAGTTATACAGTCACCAGTGTAGATAGAGCCTATGAGTAATGATTTATTTTAAAAATAGTTCCACTAAAGTCTAAAGTACAGAAATGGATCTGGTTGGGTAATGAAGGCCAGGTGCCAGAAAGCAGTTTAGTGCCTTATGAATGATATTGGGAGAAATTAGATGTGGGATTTAAAGCCCAGCTGCCATCAGAACCCACAAAATGTCCAGTCTCTATACACATCTCACTTTTTCTTTTTCTTTTTTTCTTTTTCTTTTCCTTTTTCTTTTGTTCTTCTCTATGAGCTATATCTGAAGGAGTCTAAAGTAACGTTTATTTCTTTCTTTCTATGAAGGACTGAATTGTGACAAGAATTTGATTAGGATTAAGGAATGGCACATTTCTCAACTAAGATCTTGGAAACTTGGAGCAAAGTATCCGATCTTGGAGCACTCCATGCACGTCTCTAGGATCATGCTCCACATAATAATTATAGAAATCAATATCTTCTGAGTTTTGGTAGTGATCCACATTCTGATATAGGCTAGAACATGGTGTCATAGGATAGCCAGGATCATTTCCTGCATTATTAACTTATAATTTTATAATTCTGGAGAGTGGTCTAACCAAAAAACAGAAATCTAGCCCATAGCCCCTTATTTTCCCAACCTGTGGAAGTTCTACCACTCTACAGGAGAGAATTCAGGAATCTTTGGCTAAAGAATTCCCCTGAAGGTCCTTTCTTATTAATCTTCTAAAGCCACTATTAGAATAAGCTGTTCATCCTGACGCATGTGATTTGGATAAACCATTCTGTTAAGGCAACAGACTCTTCTCATTCACCTTACCAAACACATGACAACTATATTATTGATGACATAATCTTGAAATTTTGAGTTAGTATGTCTGAGATTTAATTTTTTTTTTTAACCACTTGTCTAGAGAAATAGTCTGGTAGGAACCTCATGAAATTCAACAAGCGTAAAGATAATGGTGTCCTGGGCTGTGCTAGCCAAAGTATTGCCACTAGACAAAGGGCGATGGACATTCCCCTCTATTCAGCACCAGTGAGACCACACCTCTGTCCTGTTATGGGCTACTCAGTACAAGAGTGGCATGGATACACTGGAGAAAGTTCAACGAAGGGTGACTAAACCAATGAACTGGTATTGCTTTTCTCCTTTGAGTAAGGGCTGAGAGAGATGGGATTGTTTAGCCCGGAAAAGAGAGCCTCAGAGTGTTTAAGAGAGCTGTTCATGTGAACCATTACTAGACCACTTATGTACAGTACAGCCTCATGATATAACGTTTTGCATCCAACTAGCAAAAAATAGTTATCTAGCAACTGTAGAACTCAGTATATAAATACTGAACATATGGATACATTTATGGTGACAATAAGGTACGAAGAAAAGTAGTGAGGAAAGGTTTATAGAATAATGGCAACAAAAAGAGATGAACCGATATTCCTCTCAGTACTTTGTGCTTAAATTGTTATTTATCATATTCTTATACCAAAATTCTGTACTTTTAGTTTCTTAATAAAGTGCTGCTTAGTCTGATAGGCATTTGAAAGCCACGGTTGGGTTAAGAAGAGTGAGCATCCTCCTCCTTCTACAGGCATAATAAGCTCCACTGTGAAAAGAGATTCATGGCTCCAAGCGGTATCTAAAGTTAAAAATTCTCTTGCAGCTCTCTGTTCATCTTAACTGTACTGAAAAGGAACTGATCAAAATAGAGGAGTTTTCATGACTATGCAGCAAAACCACAGAGAAATGAAAAATCAGCTTGGTTCTTTCTAATACAGTTAAACTCTAGTTTACATGAAATTTTATTTTTTTCAATTGGAAAGTTATTTTAGTGGAAAAAAGGCATGTACAGCTACCCATCTTTATTCAAATACCATTCAGTATTCATTCATTACTACATTCATCAGTAATTTTTAGAGAATATAAGGGTCTGATACTAGACAGTAAGGTCACTAATGTTGTGCATTTAGCCCTTTTCAACATGGTATATCCCAGGGAAGTTCATTTGTTCCCTTTCTTTCTTAACTTTCCTGATTTTAAATGTGTTTCTTTCAACCACCCTGGAAAACACAAAACAATCTGAAAACACTACCAAATCGCAATCTTCCATATGAACAATTTTAAACTATTAATTTTCTGGAAGGTTTGTGTTATGGGTTTACATGGAAGGGTTTAATGTCTGTGAGAAGACGCCAGAATCTGCACAGATGGCAACAACAGGAAGATGCTAATAATTCCATGCCTGGTGAGGCAGATCTGGCTAAACTCTCCAGACAAAAATTCATATGGTGGCAAACTGTGAGAAAGGAAGAAATTTGTTACACACATGCCATCTCAAGTTATGGGAACAGCATCTGCACCTTGTGGACACCTGGGACTTGGAGTGTATAAAAATGGTACCTCCAGAAGAACTGCGAACTCCCACCACTGAGGAAGGAGCAGAAGGATGCTACAGCCACAGGGATCCATGGTGCTTGCTCTCTCTCTCTCCTCCCTACCCATCCTTTCCCTGCCCTGCCCCCTTCCCTCTCCCTTCCTATTTCTTTCTATCTCTCTACCTCACATTTAGTGTCAAATAAAATCCATACTATTAACTTTGGCATATGGTCTGGTTTGCAGCTTAACTCAGGAAGAGGCATCTTTTATAACTGGATCATAAGATCAAGGTAAAATAAAACTATAATAGTGAGATGCAAAAGTTTGATAAAATCATATCAAGGCAATCTCATTTTGACACGCTTCTGTTATAACCAGCTCTTTACCCAACATGAATGGCCTGAGTAGAAGCAGTTGTCATGGCTTTCTTTAGCTTCACCTTTTCATCAGGTTTCTATTGGGGAATAAATTTTGTCTAACAGCTTCTTGTTCATGTCGTAGAACTCAGAGTCCCACTTTCATAAAACTCCAAGAAAATCACAATTTTATCTCATACAGGTTTTTACTGATATTTTGTTCCCTTTTACATTAAATTTCACATTACTGTAAGAGAGTGAGGTAAGTTGAATAGTTACAATTAAGGTGTTTTTGTTGTTTCGCCCAGTTTGGTAGATATTTCTAGAGGTGTATTTGGGTTTTTTTCCAGCAAAGACTCTGAAGAGTCGTCTGTTTTCCTGACCTGACTTTATAAAGTTTTATTAAAAAAGAGCAGGGTGCCAGGGCTTTATTTAATCAATTTCTGCTTTCACTCACCAAGAGTTCATCCTTCTCTAGAGTAACTGAATGGAAACAGTCTGATTCAGCATTTCTGTGTTGGCTAGCTCACGCAATTTAAAAAAAACCAAAAAAAACAGACGTTCAATAGACCTAGTGTCAAAATATATCCTTTAGTAGTTTGCAATCTAGAGACATTTTATGTTTGCAACTCTTTACCCTGAATTTCCATAGTTCCTTTTACTATTTTGCAAGGTATTAGCTGTATTAGCAAGTACGTTATCTGAAGGAGAGTTTTACTGCATGTATTGGCTTGACTAATGTAATAATGAAGACTATGTCAAAACATGATTTAACATGTCTAGAATTATTTTTTTGGTAACTTTTCAACTGCAGCAGAAACAGCAAGTGTACTGTAAAGAATACAAATCAGAACAAGTTTTCAAATAAATTAATTTTATCTTTAGATCTTTATCCTTTTTGTAATAATTTTAACTTAATAATAGCTGAAAACACAAGTTTTTTTTTAAATAATTTGAGTTCTAGTGCTACTCTAGTATTTTTAAAGTCCTAATAATTGGGTACTCTAATACTACTAAGAATAAATGTATTTTATTGGTTGACTAATGTGATATATGCAAGATTGAGTCTAAGTAAAAAGGTATGAAGGTATGAAACCATGATGTTACTGAACTCTATGGAAGTTTTGTCATTTATTTCTGAAATAAAAAGGTATCACCCAAGATGCTCAACATGGGTGACTTTCAAAATAAACAGCAACATATTGACAAAAGATCAAGAATAGTAACACTGATGTTTTGTATTTGCTTGTAGATAATTGTTAGACCTGTGTTTGGGTAGCATTCAAAATTTATTTAAAGCAGTAAGTTGTCCGAAAACCTTATTAAGACATTCAAACACTGGAAAAAACTCTCACCCTATAATAGTAGCCCAGCAGACCACGATTGAAAAAAAAAAAAAGTGCCATAAGCATTCAAGTAAGTAGTCCCGGTGATGTTCCATGAAGCTGAAAGACAAAATCTGTTTATGGCTTCAAGCCAAGTCAAAGAAATATGTGTGCACAGTGATGATAGGAAGAGGGCAGTGATTTGGTGGTGATGTCTCTGCTCTGTGGTTGGGAATGTTGACATTGTGTTAGCCCCTGACTGCAGGAAGAGCTGAAACCTTCCTCGCACCATAAGTTGTTCCATTTTTATTCATGTGTCTACCAATGATTCTCATCCAGGAATCCTGTCCTCTGACATCTATTTCAAAAACAGTGTAACCATCCAACTACAGATAGAAATGAAGGTGAAGGTGGAAGGCAGTTTAACTAGGAAGAGGAGGTTAAGTTCCTGTGTTGCTAATGAAACAATACACAATGAAAGAAAAGTAATTTCTAAGAGAAGCTGGCTAGATCAGCTGTTACAGTTCAAAATAGAAACTTGGATTCTAGACTTGTCTTACAGAGTTGGTTGTACATTTTATGATAAATAGTTGTTAGACAAAATGGTGCTTATTGTGATCTAGTGAACATTTCTTACTTTAAATTCTACATTGACTGTTGGACTTGAAGGAACGATTTGGCTAAGAGAGCTTGTTTGGCTCTTCTCTGGAAGTAACTTCTCTGGAAGTTCTTCCAGTGGTAGAAGAATAAAAAATGATGGGCTATGAATTTCATTCCATAGGGGGAACTGATGTGGAAGGAAATTAGAACACCATAATCCATGTTCATATGCAGAATCATAATGTCCTTTTTTATGTTGTTTTTGATGTACTGCAGCCCTTGCTTTTGTAAGAAAGATGAACAGCAAAAGAAGTTCATAACAGCTTGTAGTCACAATAAAGCTCATTTGTTCTGCTTTTCACTTTACTCCATGACTCTTGTTTACGTTTAGTGTTTGTTATGTGCATTACTTGTTTTTCTTTCTCTAGGTCTAGGGAGTCACAGAAAATTTCCTTTAAAGCTGTTGCCAGCATGTAGAAATCAGCAGCCTGTTATCAGTTTCCTGAAAGACCATAATTTCTTTTCCTAATAAATTAAGAACTGTCTGCCAAAACCCACTGACAACTAAAGGATTTCTAGGCTTGCTAAAATTTTGGTTACACTGATGCACTGTGCTTTAAAAGTGTGGACACCTTAGGTTATGCACTGTCTTCCTTTTTTTGTTTGGAATGGCACATTGGGCAATTGAGTTCAAATACTGTGTCATTTTAATTGGTGCAGGAGAGCAATTGACTTTCAATGGCAAAATGTCAAGTGCTTCCTTTGCCTCATCAAAGCAAATTTGTCAGGAAAAGACTATCATCTCATATAAATAGCAATCAGTGCAATTAATTTGTATGTTTCAATTAGCTCATGATCTAATTATCTCATGGTCTAAGGATAACAGCTAAGGACTTCAAAGAGAAAAAAGAATGTTTCTCCTCTCTGCTTCAGTGTTTGCTATACTGTTGACTCATATTCATATACTTGAATAAATCTTCTGTGATAGTTTGTTGAACTTTGCAGATTTATTTCACACAAACTTTCAAGTTAGTTGTACTGTGAACCTCAAAGCCCAGTTCTACTCAAGTGCCAGAGGAATTAAAGCTAGCTCAAGTGATAGAAGAAAGACAGATGTTCCAGGAAGTGTTGATTATATTTAAATTATTAATGTATTGAGACTATGTCCCTAAGACCTCCTAGCACATCAAGAGTATTAAATAAAAACTGAAATGAGGCAGAATGGTATAGACTCAGCAGAACATTAACGTGTCTGCAATGTTGTTGCTGTTGCTTTGAGATGCCAGAGGCCCACCTTTAGTGTAACAGCAGACTATTCTGAACAGGAAGACATTTTCAGATTTATTTTTCCTTTAAAAGGATTCCAGGCACTGCCTAGAAGACTTGTTTTGGTACTTTTTCCATAGAGGGAATACTTTAACTGTTTATGAGGCAAGAACTGTATCACTGGTCCTTTGCTTTTCAAATAATTTCAAATAATTACTAGGAAAATACTACAGGGCCTTGCTTCACACTCTTTTTGCTCAGTCAAGCTGAAACACATTTCTCTTACTAATAGAAGCCAACACCTCATATTGTTTTCAAAATACATCTTGTTTTCAACCTTTCACCATTTCTTAAAATAAATCTCCAACAAAAATGGATGACTACATAGTAATGCAGAATAGTTTCTACTGATGGCAGTTAGAAAAATAAAATGTGAGTAAAAACATATTTTAATGGTAAAGACAGTATTTGTCTCAGAGTGCTAGAATTTTTAATAGTATAGGAATTAACAATTTTAGACATTATCAGCTCATGAAAAAAATTAAAATATGTTTCCTGTTTCACAATATCTAGTACCTTTTTAGATTTGTTTTTTGTTTGTTTGGTTGGTTGGGGGTTTTTTTTGTTTTTTTTTTTTCTTTTTCTTTTCTTTTCTTTTCTTTTTTTTACCTTATGGAAAAAGGAAGGTGGGAAATGAGTAAAAGAAAATTCTTAGAATTCTTACCTGACAGCTTTCTTTGTTAATTAGTAAAGAGTGAGCCCTTTCTCCTCTGTGGTAAATTCCATCCTTCTTCAGGATGAGAAATGGGATTAAGTTACCCTGGTCAATATGATATAGAAGTTTTCCTCCTACACAATTCTATTGTTGCTCCTGTCTCCCATGAATGGAGCAGACTTTTACGTGGGGTAAGAGTTTGCAGTTTTATCCATTTATCCTTAGGTTAACTCTCATAGAAAGGAGAAAAAAAAAATAATAGAAGTAACTTATGTTCCAGGTTTGCATCTTCATGTCTGTGTCCCTGAAAGAAGTCATGCTCAAATGATCCTTTTTGATACTAAGACTGTAGGTAGACTGACATGACTGAAAAATAAAAGTGAAGGTGTTTTATCAGCTGCAGTAGCTTATGATTTGATTCACGTCATGGCAGTCACTGAATAAATTAAAGAAATTCCACTTAAACATATATCAAAAAAAAGTCTATATTCTCTCAAATTAGTACTGTTTTTATGGGATCAGATTGTTGGAAATGATTCTTGCATCTCTTCTATTATCAATCTATTTTTTTTTCAGCATAACTTATTTTGCAAATGTAAACAGCATCAACAGGAAAAGAGATTTTGTTGTTCGTAATAGAACAGCATTTGGTTCAGGTTGTAATGCTTTCTTGAAAGCGTAGAATTTAAACTTTCCTATGAAAACACTGCAACAAGAATCTCATATATATATCACGAGTGTGATGTTTATTATAGCCTTTTTCCAAAGAATACTCTCTATTGTCTTATGAAAGAAAGAAGAAAATGCTCTTTGCTGTCCTCCTTTAAACTCCCTAAGTGAGGAAGTGCCTGTAAGGCTGTAAGTTCTGTGCAGAAAAGCTTTTCCCTGCAGCCCAGTTCTTTAGGCATTTGTGAAGGGCTGATCTGGAGTCACAGCTTTTTTCAGTTTCCTCCTAGCTGCTTCAGGCAAATGTAGAGCCATTGTTGTAAATTCTGTCATTCTAAGCGATTTAATTCTTGAGTGCATTAAACTAGGAGCTCAGGCTCTCCACACTAACTGCATTTTGCATTGGGAGTTACACATATAAAAGCTATAATGTGAGATGCTCAGGATTACAATGCTTTATTTATCTGTTTCATCTAGTCCCTTGTAATTAGTACCTCTTGCTTTTTTTTTTTTCCGACTGCATGAATGGCTTTGCTTTTCATTTCACATTGCTCTAAAATATTCTCCATGTTAGGTGTGGATTGTCCTGTTTCCCAGAGTAGTTGTCTTTTCTGTGAGGTTTCTGGTTTCTTTCAGGACAGCTTTGAGGAACCATATTTTATGTCTTGATGACCTTCTTGTTTAAATATATTCTATAGCTTTAGTGAAGTTCTCCCTAATCCATTATTTTCACAGGTTCACACCATTAAAAAGAAAGCAGCAGATGAAAATGAAATTTTTGCAACTCAGATAAGAAACATTTAAATGTCAGCTGGAAGTATTTATTAAATAATGACAGATGCTTACAGTCCCTGTTGCAAACACCTGGCTGGTTTCAAAGTTTACTTTGGCATTCCTAGACTTTCAAATTCATTATGAAATTAGTAATTCATAGCCATTATAATATTTTTAAAAACTTTTTCCTTGTCATATCCTTGTTTTACTTGTTTTACTGGAGATCAAATGGTTGCACCTCAGCGGCATTATTGCCTCATTAGGAGAGGAATAAAGAGACACAAAAGTTATCTCAGTCAGCTGTACTTCTATTTCCAGCATGCCAGCATCAGAAAAAAAAAAGTCAGCAGGTCTTGCAACTTTTACTTTTATTCCAATATCTAACTAAAATCAGAGTTGTCTAGGAAATTATGAGTCTGAAGATATAGAGAAACTGAAAATCCAGGCCATATTACTAATAAAGTTTTCAGCAAAGAAGGATAAGGAATTCAATCATTAGAAGTCCCATCTGAAGCATGCTTTTTATTTTATTTTTTATTTTTTTATGTTTTTCTGCAGGTGCAAGCAAATACTTTTCGTTCCTAGCTTAAATCTGTACTGTGTGCACACGCACACACACACACAAAGATGCACAAACTGCTTCTTCTCCAATTCTTCACTAAATATAAAAAGAACCACATTGATTCGTAAAAAATATAGCACTTTGCAATAGATGTCTTGGCTGTTTCCTAAATTCATGTGCTTTCCCTTTCTTTCCATCTGGACTCTGAGTAAAATGCAGAATCACATCTCATCAGACCCTGTATCCAAATTTTTGGGGGATCAGGAGGTCAAGGAACACCACAGAATCAATCTCCCCTACAGCAGATACACAGCTTAAAACATCTTTGATGAGGTAGATGCTTATCCAGATCATTCTATCCTCCTCTGATAAACTCTCTTAGAAGAATGCATTTACATTCTCTAAGACCCAGATCATTGTTTATAGTAATTTTGTATTGAGGAAAATATAGGATTAAAAGGTTTATCTTCTATTGTGGAATCCAGTGCTGTCTAACATTAATCAATGTTCTGAAAATTGTTTAGATTTTTGTTTGGCTATTCTGACATGGAACTTAGGTTCTAAAATAACTGCTTTATGAGCAGTAGTTAAAGACCAGACTTACTAATGTTCACTTTGTGTTCATTTACTTCAGTGCTTACATTGCTCATTAGCTCAGATATCTTTTTTTAGAAGTGAACAGAATTGTTAGTCTCAGTCCTGTAGTATTAAGTTTTCCTATTCTGCTAGCATTTTATTGTCTTATCCTGAAAGACTGAAGTCTCTTTTCTTATATATTCTGTTTTTAGAATATAGGTGACCTGAATTGTCCATATCAATTTAAGCATCATCCCACCAGGTGAGATATATTGAAGCAAAGTTAGACAGTTATATATATTACCATCTATGCTAGAAATAGTTCACCTCATATATTTTAAAAATAGGTTTTATTTTTTTAATGCCTGCATCACATTAATAGGTTGCTGTCATTCTGCTCTTAAGTGCATTAAGATTGCTGTATCTCCTCTAACTGAAAGAAAATGACTTGTTAATTTGGCTATTTTTTATATTGAATTTTCATATAGTTAGTCCATGGCTCTGTTTTAATCATAATATTCTATTATGTACTGAACAAATGGAGTCCACTTGCTTACAGGATAGGGCTGGAAGTGTATGTGAAATTGGAATGACATGTGGAATGAAAGGGTACATTGTCACCTGCAAGGTGGCAAAGACCTCTGGTTTGTGAGAAAAGTCAGCTAGGATTCAGCCTTTAGTAATAAATAAATAAGAGACAAGAAAATGTGGTCATCTGTGCTTATTTTTTTCTGTGTGTGTGCATGTGCATGAGTGTATTGGCATCTCTGGAACACTTGCTGGAACTATAAACAAGAGCAATAGCAAACAAAAGGAGAGAATAATTATTCCAAGTCTGGCATCAGACAATCCAAGCAGCAAATCATTCGCAAGACACTCTCATTATGATTGCTAAGAGACAGTATATTTTTCTTAAATATTTACCTCTTCCCATTTTTCTTTGCATGTGGTACGTCTTTCTGGAAAGATAATTTTCATATAGTTATATTTAGTTACGTAAATGTGATGAGATAAGCAGCCCATGATGCAAACATGACACTCTTCAAGATCACAGCAGTTTCCTTGTGATTTACACAAGATTTATAAATATTAAAACTACTTCATATAAATGTTAGATATAGCACATGCAAATGCGTCTAGATGTAAGCATAGACTCTATATTTGCAGCTGCAGCTTAAAACTGTCAAAAAATGCCAAATGCTTTTAGACACTAAAGTAATATTTTTGAAAATATACATTGCAAGGCATTAAACAAAGATTTCCAAACACTCTGGGTTACCAGTGTTTTGCTATTATCAGATTATGAAACTACACAATGATACTCCCAGAAATTACAAACAGCAGAACATTCATTCTTCTTTGTGTTGCTAAGGATCAACGTGCCCAAAGTGCACAAAATTAAAACTGAAGGAATGCTAAAATAATTTTTGTGCTTAAGAAGGAATAAAAAATTCAATTATATAACAACCTCTATAATGAAAAGAGAAGTCTCGTAATTTGACCTCAAATGTCGCCATCTTGCTTTCTAAAAATCTTAGACACCATTTTAAATGCATGTCAAAGACCAACATCCAAATACTTACAGAAAAATCAAAAGACATGAATAATTTTTGGGGGGTACTATTGGCATGCCTTTTACTGGAAAATAAAGTGATTAAAAGGCTTCAATTGTCATGCCTGTCAGAACCTCTCTAAAATTCTAAGAACAGCTCTACCCAAAGAGATACCTTTTACTCTAAAAACACACCTTCAGTTCTTCGTATCGACTCAGCATTTGTCTTAAATTATGATGAGTGAAAGCACTCTACATGCAATCCCTTATTTCCTAGCCAGCTTAACACAATGAATATTGTCTATACATCCTGAAAAACATATAATTTTCAACAGTATAGTTGCTTTAGTATAATGCAAGAATGGTTATGATGAGAATTCAAATGAATGTAATTTATAATGTTTTGAATTAGCTAACTGGCCATAGCACATTAACATCCACTACTTTTCTATCTTCCTCAACTTTTTTATTGGTTCCATTCTAGAAGCATCTACCTTTATTACAGAGGAGGAAAGGACATGAGCCACTTCAGTGAAAATTCTTGGAATTTATTTTAAAATCTAGCCAGAGTAATTAATGCTGATAGACATCACACTGAATCTACTCTGTTGAAGGCATTTGCCAGCAGAGGGAGAGGGATGGAGACCAGAAGCAGCTAGTCAGAAAAATAGAAGGAAGTATAACTTGCTCATTTGTAACAGCTGGATTTGTAAGCCTGTATCTGTCAAAGCCTTAATGAAACCTAGACTAATAGCCAAAAAGTTCAAAGCCGGAAAGATGCCCTGTTAAATGAAAGGTCAGCCTTATCTCACACAACAATTTAAGCTAATTAAATCCAAACTAGTAGTCCTAGATTCACTTTATAGCTAATGGACAGAATTAGGTGTATCTATTTTATGATAAGAAGATTTCCTTTCAGTTTTTACCTCTTTATTAATTTCTTATATGGAATACTTTAACTGCTTAAATTTAAAAGTTAACTTTGAAGTTCTGAACTATACAGCATAAACATTAGCCAAAATGATTGAAAAAAACAAAAAAATCCTATCGAGATCTAAAAGAAAGGTAGATTTCTCTTCAGTAAGACTTAGCTTCACAAGCTGATTGCGCATGGAGCTTGAAATTCTAAGCAAAAATTAAATAGAATTTTAAAAAATAGCTGAATCATTTAGTACGGCATGAATCTGTAACTTATAGAAAGAAATTTCTCCTGATGAGGTTCTTTGGAGAAGAGTGTAAATATGAACCCATAGAAACTACTACAACATTATCTGATTTGCAGTGTTGATCTTGGTGAGATCAGTGAGTAACAACTCTTCCGCTTTGTTAAACAGTACCAAAACAAACCCCCAGATAACACCTGTTCACCCAGAATCATCTTATTCACTTTTTATGAAGTATAGCGTTTCCTTAAAGGCACTTCAATCCTAACCTGAGTGTAAAGTGTAAACTTCACAAATTGCCCACTGTTTCTCCAGTAGATAGAGGCAGACAGTGTGAAACGTTTAGCAATAATTATTGCAAAGAATCACAGAATCATGGAATCATTTACCCTGGAAAAGACCCTTAAGATCATTGAGTCATCAGACTATATTTGTTTTCTCCTTTTACCACCTGTAATGTTCCACCCTATGAAGTTAGTAATTCTTTTTAAAAAGAAATCCAAAAAATCATTATTGCATGCAACATCTTCTCAACCAGGTACTCAGAGCAGAACTTGAGACAAGTTGAAGAGGTTCTGCTATTTCTGCTTCTTTTCCCTGGTAGTGAGGCATTTTCTCATTGTTTAACTTTTGTATCTGTAAATATTGTTCCCTGGAATAAATGTAGGTGATACAAACAACTGAAATATATCTGAATTATTTGACTATTCCACTATTAATGAAAAGGAAATAGATATAGATATTATTTCTAAAGACCCTCTGGAAAGTCACTAAGACATACATCATATTTGAGAAGGAACTGCTTCACCAGATATCTTAGTAAAAAGTTTTCTGAGATTTATGTAGAAGATTGGAGTTTACATGTAAGATAGGTTTACACAATCTTAGTACTAGAATTCTCTTGCCTATAAACCCTAAAAGGTCACAGAAGTAGAGCAGTGCTCATCTCTTAGCCTATTTCCTATTGAAGATACATGATAGCGCCAAATTAGACTGACAGGCTTGGTATGGTCAAAAGTTTATAGTATTATACTGATATTTTTTGATAAAATTATTGCCATTACTGAAATTATGTCCTTCTGGGCACTAAGAAGGACAAAAAGATTTTTTTTAAATTCTCAGACCTTTCAATGAGTATTGCCAACAAGTAACAGTGCCTTTTGGGCTTACAGTATTTACATGATACGAAAAACTTGTCAGACTTCTCCTGTTTTGCTGTGAGTTATATTTAAGACCACCAGTAAGAGCCATAGTATCATCAATTTAATTTCAGCTGAAAAATTGCCATTTCTGGCTGTGTTTGACTTCTAAGACCAACTTGTTCACCCCAAACAAAATCTGGAGTAATACAAATATACTTGCTCAGCCTTTGTAAAGCAAGACTAACAGCTTTCATACTTTCTAGTAGCTAATAATTCTGAAATCTACTTCTAATAATTTAGACAAATGTGTTGCTATTAACAACAACAACAAAAAAATTGCCAGAAAATATTTTAGTGAACACATGGAGGGAAAGTCTCTAACTGGGTCATGTGGTTTAAATAAAAACCAGTTGTTCAACTATTCTTTTTCACATTTTGTTAACAAAGTGCTTCACGTATTTGCAGTGACAAATGTGGTCAAGGTAGGCAATATGTTTGTATTTTCGTTAATTCAGGGCTCTGACTGCCCTGCTCCAAGAAACTAAACTCCTAGGTTGTTCCCTCAACCCCACGTTGGCAGCCTGAGAACCATTTCTCCGGTGTTTTGTGTACACCTGTCGAAAGCTGAGAAAAAAGGGCTTCAGAATGATCCTACTTAAGCTCTGTGGACAGTTAAAAACCTGACCAAGCATTCCAATGGAAGTAGAGACAGATGAGTCTGCTGTTATACACAGGAAAATCAGTAAGAAATTCTGTCAGAAACTCAGAGGCCATGAGAGACACTGAACATGCATAAGTTGAACTGATAGTTGTACAGCCTTGAGCGTAAACAGGAGAGAGGAATTTTGTTTCTGTCAGAATTGCATTCTTTGGGAGTAGCATAGAGCACTTTCGGTTTTCAGAAGGAGATAACATTTTCTAACTGCTGCTTCTTCTGTTTTTGATTTAAAATAACTTATTACCTATTTTCAGAAGCAAGAACTGATTCAGGTTTTTATGTTATGTGGTGGTTGTCTTAAAATTATAGAAAACTCTCATGATGTTCTGTCTGTCCTTTTTCTTACAGCAAGCAGTGAAATTGTGTTTAAGTGGCTTGAAGAGTCACAGAGCATTTAAGTGCCTTTTCTTTTTTAGCTCACTGCAATTAAAATCAGAACCTGATTATTTTATTTTGCTGTGTTTTAGTTACTTAGAATTGCTGTGATTTTTCACTTCAGCCAAGTTTAACTTTAATTAAAATAGAAATTGTTGTTCTTCTTGTTTCTAGCAGAGTAAAATTGTTTCTTTTTTAGTCAGGATTTTGTGTCTTCACCATTTTTTCCAGTCTGTTTTGCTCAAGGTGTTCTTACACACTTTTCCATGCCCACTACCAGGTGCAGCTAACTGAATTTGGACATGTGGTGTTTTCACGTCACATGTAAAAACACCACTTTTATTTGGTTTGAAGTCGATTGAGTTTTAAAGAAATGTATCTTAAAAATAATGATTGCTCAATTTCCTTGGTACAATTGTTAGCAATGTAATAGCTTAACAACGGAATACAACTATTATAGCTCCCTGCAGTTTTCTTTTTTCTCTAATTTGTGAAGCAAGGTTAAAAGACTTCAAACTACTTTTTCAAAGTATTTGTAGAAAGCCGTTTTCATATTTTAAAGCATATTATATTGCACATTTTATGAACAGCTATTCCTATTTCAATGTTTAAACCTAACATGAAAAAAGATGTCGGTAGTTTGGGAAAACAGGCTGTGCGACTCAGATCAAGGAATGATTCAGTGAGAATTTTTATGTATGTGCTTTTGTATATCTGCTTTTCACAGTGGTTGCAACACTTGAGAAATAATCTCTATGACACAAAGTATGTCTCAGCTTGGTCAGTGAAGAGAAGAATGAAGTAGGACTTGATTCAACAAAATATCTGTTGCTCTTCTCAGAGGTATCTTCTAACACCCTTCTTACTTCATACACACCAGATAACATGGAAATTTAAAAAAAAAAAAATATTTACATCACTTCTTCAAAACATTACCAGGTTACATCAAAACATAATTTTATCATGCTGAGGGCAGAACATACTTGAAAGACCTGGTACCTCTCACAAAGTAATGGTCCAGAATAGATTTTTTGTCTATTCTGCCCCCTTTGTGTTACTCATACTTTGCAAGGGTTAGAAACACATGTAGCAACTCCTTTCTTGGGTGTATATATGAGCTGATAGAACAGAAGAATGAGGAACTCTCCTTCAACCTGCTATTTGCCGATTATTGTGCCATTTGTTTGAACCTGATTCTCATTAGTTTCACTTGATGGTCCCTGGATCCTGTACTGGGAGGATTTATATACTTGAACACCTGCATTGAAATGCATTGAAATTCACCATTTCAATTTATGTATTCCTTGAAACTCCAGCCAATGCAGCCTTTTTTCCTCTGGTTACTGATAGTGTTTTACATTTGCATATGCATACCAATGTGCACATTAAAATAGAGCTGATAAATCTTTCCTTATAACTACCTTTTATTTTTTCCCTCTAACTGAAAAGGAAATCTAGGAAGTTTACCTCAGTTGCAGATTTCTTCATTACAGATGAATTATATATGTACAGCGTGGAACCACCCTTACTGACCAAGTTAACAATCCCCTGAAGAAATTATTAGCTTCACTATCACCAGTATCAAAAGGCATTTACATGATGGAGTGTCAGCAGTAAAATTGTCAGTTATAACTGATATTTTCTAGGTTCTGAATATGTTCAGTCTTTTTTAGTCATAAAACATTATGAAGGGGATGATTAGGGATAAGTGTATATTTAGAGGGTTCAGATACACTCTTTTAACATCTGGTTTGCTACGGTCACATGTTTTCCGAAGTGGAATATGTGTTCTTGCATTTTGGGATAATCATGTCTTCTAATGACCAAAGACTTACTATCTTTACACTTTTTTACCTCCAGCATTTCACATAAAGCCAGGTTTCATTGTAAAATAATGTATTTCCTTTTTTATTATAATAATTTCACCTGCTTTCATAGTCTTTTCATTTCCCTGATTTCATGCACTGGAACATTAAAAGATATTCCATATTTGCCTTCTTTTCAATTTGTGATTTTATGAAACTCAGGTGACACAACATGTACTGCATATTATACTTGAGATGGAGCTCTTTCATGCATTTCTACAGTAAAAATTAATCAAAAAGAAGAGAGCAGTAAAAAGTAATCTATTTTAGCCTTTCATTAGAATATTCTTCTTTTTCAAGAAATAATTGCTTATTTAATTTTATTAAGATTACATTTATTAGTTTTTCAGCATATTTTTAATCACAGTCAAGAACACTCAGAATTTTTAAGACATTCTGCAACAATTCACAGCCAGTTCTTACAACCTGTGTGTACCAGGAAACTAGAGAGTTGTGATTGGAGTGCTTAGAAGATGGGAAAATCAAGTCAGACTCAAACTGTTAAAACAACACTTTACTAGACTGACATTAATTAACATCACACATTGATCATAATTAGTTATTGCACAATGTTAATCATTATCAGTGCATATTGAAAGCAGTTCTCCCTTAATAATCGTACTATACCAGATGTGAATATGCAAAATCACAAAGACAGTGCTGTGCAGTCAACCACTAATGGCTGCAGACTGTGATGTTCATATTCACTGAGCTCAATGTGTGCTCCACCTGCTTCCACCTCCCCATACCCTAATTCTCCTACCTACCCATGCTTGGCTACTTGGCTAGTTTTTTTAAGCAAAACCAATCCTTATCGAGCTCTACAGCATGCACACAAAACCTCAAGAAGTCTTTAGTCCAACCTGCTTCTGAAAGAAGGGTCAGATCCGAGTTTGCACCAGAATGTTCTTGTAAACCTTTCAAGACTGATGCAGCACAACATCCCTGGGAAATCTGTGCTGCTGCTCAGCCAAAGGGAAAAACACTTGACCAGCATGGAGTTGTTTAGGTTCCCAGAGCCTTGCTGCTCTCAGCCTCTGCTCATACTGGCAAGACCGTAAGAAAATCGCCCAGGGTAATGAGCTACTTGCTGCCAAGTTCACACAGCCAGTTCCCGTAACAAACTGGTAACAAAAGGCATGGCTGAGCCTTGCATTGTCAGGCATAGATACTACAAGGCCTGTGGGGCTGTCACTAGTAGCGATAGTGTCAACTTTTTGGACTGCTGGGTATAGAAAAGTGTCTCCAATTATGCAACTGTTGCTAATATTTTGGTTTAAAATAAGCTGCATATAAAATCTGCTCACTCAGCTTCACCTTTCATGGGTAAAACAGGCTTCCATATAGGCTAGATAAATTTATTTATTGTTATCTTGAAATGTTTTAATCTATTTAATTCATTTCCAAAGTAGTTTGAAAACATGAAGCACAGTATAAGCATCAACACAGAATCCTATGGAATGAAGTCACTGGTGGCATCCTAGTGCAAATAATAATCTTTACTTAACTATAGCTTTATATTAAATTAGTGTCTGCAGACTTCATGAAAAGATATTTTCTGCAAGTACAAGGATACTATAAGAACCTGGTGGCAGGTAACTCTATGCTTAACTACTTCAAACCCTCAAATTTGTTATGGTTTAAATAGCAATCTCTGAAGGTGTCATTCATGTTATTTCCTATTGCATGTTTCTCCATATATAAAATAATTTTACTCGCGTCCTAATTATTGTCATTCCTATTAATTTTGCATATATTATGGAAGGATTTTTATTACATTTTTATATTTCTCTCAGGTTTTTATTTTGTAATCAACTTTGGAAGAAGAGAAAAATTAATATACTATCTGCAGCAGACATTTATTTTGTATGTGTCTATTAATGAAAGAATCTGAAATCCAGAGTTTCTTTCACCCCTTAGCACGGTTTCTGAAACATAACACAAGAATTTAATTGGGGTTTTTTTTCAGGAAAAGGAGAGAGTGACTCACACATTTCAAATCTGATACTTAATCTTTTATTGTTTTTGTTCTGTGAGTCTATATTGCTATTCAACTTAATATTGGAATTCAGAAAACATAGAGGCTAGTGTCAACTATGAAATTCCAAGTGATCAAGGAACCTCTTTTTTTTCTCCCAATATATTTTTTTTATTTTTACCCAAGATTTTTTTTTGTTTCATATTTGTTTATATTTATTTATTATTTATTTTTTCATGTAGTTCAATTTTATAATTTTATTCTCTAAGGGAATAACATCATATATGAAAAAGCAAGAATATCGGTGTAATATTTCTGGTATTAGAATAACACATCCAGAACAGCATTTCAGTGGGAGATCAGATGAAATTCACTTTGTTAAGGAAATGTTTTCTTTTTGGTAAAAATAAACAAACAAATAAATAAATAAATAATAATCCACCTTTCTACCACATTTGATTATTCCTTTGTTTCCTGAAATGGACACTGTTATATGGATTAAGGCTTTAAAAGAAATTTAAGGATGAAGATATTACATAAACCATAATCAGAGTGCGTTTCTGTGTATCATGGTGTGTTGGCATATCATAGTTTGCATCAATTCTAGGTTAACTTTGATGAGTTTTCTGAATATTTTCTTAAAGTCAATTTTCATTGAAAGGCACAGGTATCCTTACCACTGTGTTCTAATTTCAAAATGCAAATTGCTATGGTTTATTAGTCTTAGCATAGCACTCAATATACTGATAATTATTGGCTGCTGATCTGATATACTATCTTCTAGATGTTCACTTCTTAACTGTTTTCTTCTTTTTTTTTCCAGTTATAAATCCACTTGTTTATTCTCTCTGCAAAAATAGATGGCTGGAAATAATCATACAAATCATACATAGAACTACGTAAGTTTGGGGTAGACCATATGAAAAAAATATTTGCTTTTTTCCTATGTGGTAAGAAGACAAATGAATATGAAGACATTCCATAAAAAGTTCTCCAAATCAAAGTTTAACTTCAGAACACTGTTCTAGTTTTGTTGGGAATACAAGTCTTTATGTGGCTAACAGGCTTTAGACTGCATTTATGCTATCAGAATACTTAGGGCTGTACTAGCCCTAAGCTAGTAAAGTTCTGCTCTTCTTCATGACAACAATTTCCTTTTTTAAGCTAAGACGGGCATTTCAGGCAGTACTTCACCACCAAATCACTAGAGTCGTACATGGCATAGCAGGTGTCAACTTTATCCCAACTTACTGAAAGACAATGTAATCAAATTAGCTGATATCTTACTTAGCACTTGATTTGAATATTGAGATGATATTTGCACAGGGAAAGATCTGATCTCTAAGTGTAACTCTGAAGATATTAAAAACCTCATTTTTTCTGTCTAAGCAGCACAACAAAATCTATCATTTGGCTTTGACTATTATCAAGGAGTTACTCAAGACCAGATATCTCACAAAAACTCGCTACCTCATCATGTTAGACCTAAATACAAAGTTCAAAATTAAGCCTCAAAATGGGGACAATGTCAGACCTTACACTGCCACTTTCACCAACAAACTGCATTGTTTACCCACATTTGTGTAGCTTCACCAGAAGATGTAAGTGCACAACTGAATTAGATTGCAGTAATCATTGTAATAGTATGCTGAGAGGAGGGATCTGTGGATCAAAGCCCAGGGAAAACGCAGGTTGTGCTGTCAAAGTGAATTTGCACTATTCGTCTTTTTTGGCATTGAGTTCTGAGGTGAAGTGACCCTTCATAATTAAAGGAAAGCTGCAGGCATCCACCTTCAAATGCTGCTTCAGTCTGTGAATATTAATCTTTCCTTAGTACCCTTAGAGATGAGAAGAGCAGAGTTGTATAAGAACTTACGCTATTTGGCATTTCATCTTGGCTTGCTAAGGCACTGAATTATTTGGCAATAGTTGTATTAAGTAGTGCTTAAAAAAACACCCAACTAGTTCTCTCCACTCAGTACCAAGAGAATTTGAGTTCACAACCTGAGTTTATAAATTTTATTTCCCATGTACATCATAAATGTCAGGCACATCAGTAATGTGCTTGACACACTTAAATTGCTATTTCTCTCGATTGTTTTCTTCTATTGCAAAAAAGTGCCATTCCTGTAATACATTTCCTTATTATTTCTTTGATCAATTATGCTCTCAGCGCTGACTTTGATAACAAATAGCAGGTGTTGTGGCTTTTACTGCACTGTGATATTGTCAGACTGGAAAGAATTTTCTATAAAGCAGTACTATTACCTTTATTTAGTAGTGGTGGTACACTACCCTTTAGTGCCTACTTCATTTTTTGTAGTTATGTGAAAGCATAATGGGAGATTCAGGTGTGTTGTCTTGCATGCAGTGTTTCAGAAAGTAAGAATTGAGTCTTCATATGAATAACCCAGTAAAATTACTGAATGACATACTGGAAAAGATGATCTGAAAATATTTAGTGGGAAAGAATAATATCAGATATTAAAATGAAAACCACAAAGCAACACAAACAAACAAACCCTGAACCAAAACAGATAAATAAATAACAAAATTAATTAAATAAATAAATAAATAAATAAATAAATATTTGTACAAGATATATAGACAATTGAAGGTATGGTATCAGATCTAAAATTGAGGAGTGTGAAGGTTTGAATTGTGTTTCAGTGTCAAGGTTTTTAGCATAAATAAGAAAAGTAAAATAAAAGCCAATAATGCTACTGTATTACTTGTGGGAACCAGGAATCAGAGCGGTATTTTATTTATATTATTTATATTTATTTCCCTTCTGCATTTGTTCTGGCTTGGTTCTCTTCATCTGTCTCAGATACATTTCAATAAAATAAAATAATGTATCTGGTTTGTGTTCAGGTGCTGTTAAGAATTCCTCAGCAGCCTTGGTTTTCTATAGTTTTTAAGATACCCTAAGTGGATTACTAGGGAAACAAAGGACAAGTTATAGCACATGAATACAAAGAAATAGTGAAGTAATAAGGATGTTCATAATGAAAATAACTCTTACCAATTTTAATATAAATCTGGCAATGACCGAAATCAGATACCACTGGCGATGTGAAAAGCCTTGCAGCAAGTGCAGTGACTTCAGCTACTCCCCTTAACAACAGAGAATCAGGATCAATCCTTGGACATGAAACCAAGGACTGTGGGCTGGCTTGCATCCAGGCTGCTTTGTACCAGTCGCATTAGGATGAAAACAGTACATTCATGATTTGTATCATTTGGGTTTCCTGCGATGCCTCTGCAGGGCAGTTTCGTACCTTTCTTTTCACAGTAAATGGGATACAATGAAGGGGCTGTGCTGCACAGGACCAAAGTGCATTTTTTTTTACCTGATTTTGAAAGGCAGAGATTCAGTCTGGATTTGTAGCAAGGCGGAGCAGAGGGAGTAAAACTTTGGGCACTCTCATGGTTTTTCTGTCCTTTATGAGCACTCCTTTGAGAGAACTGTCTTTAGAATGAAATAGAGTATTTCCTTGGGAGGACCTAAACTGACTGGGAGTAGATTAACTGTTGAATTAGGTGGGCAAAGGAAGATCCAAATCCTTATCTTGTTTCCTGGCTGGCTGGTTTTTTTTAGCAACATAGATGTACTCATTATATTTATTTACTTTCCTCCTATGAAATGTGGTGGGTTGACCTGGGCCATCTGCCAGACCCACAGGGCAGGGGGGAAAAGGATTTATAAAGCCCCTGGGTTGGCATAAGGACAGGGAGATCATAGCAGCTCCAAAGAAGGCTGACAATCTGTATTCCACTCAAAATTCTCCATATGTTCAGAAAGGATACACTTTCCACATAATTTATCAGTTAGTATTAAAAACCATTGGTTATGCCCTCAGAAATTCTAAGAGAACGTGAGACTGAACTCAGGCTTCATCTAGTCTTATCTGTGCAGGATGGCTCTAAGGTATATCTTAGCAACTGGCTCCTCAAACAGTCCACACAAAGCATTCTTTGAATTCCCATTTCTTCAGCACCATACCACAACATTTGTGTGTGTTTGTAGTCTTGCCGTGCCAGCAGCAAATATTGTCTCAACGTGCTGCATTTCACCTCATAAGGGCATAAGAAAACTTATAAAGTTTCTTTCTTAGAGGAACTCCAGGGCTCAATTAGTTCAAGAGCCAAGATAAATGCTATGCATTCAGACCAGAAAATTGGAAAGTATTATTGGATGCTCTAAGTTTGAAGTATTCTCAGCCTAGGAAGAGATTCAGACAATTTGTCTGTCACACCTGAGTACTGAGTTATGTATACAACAAACCCTAATGGACAACTTCTGAAAGATGGCAAGTTCTGCATTATAAGGGAGGCTGTGAGTAGGTCCATTATCATAACATGTGAGTTATTATTGCTTGTCCTCTGAGTATGGCTGAAAAAAAAAGATTTTCACTCTCCTACTTTCTAACTGAAAAGGTAAAAAATAGGTGTATTGAAGAAAATTGCATATAATTGCAGCTTTTTTATTGGGTTTTTTTTAGCATTTTTAAAATTGTTCCTTTTAGCCTGAGGGATATTTCAAACTTTGCAATTTGATTAACAATTTAAAAAATTTACTCTTGAAATCAATATATTTAGGCTGATAGACCAGAAATATTTAATTAAGTTTGGACAAATACTTACATGATTTATACTGCATACTTGGTTCTTCCTAAAGTATATTGCTACAACATTGCAATGTTTCACTTTTGTCAGTTTTAAGACCCTATAAAGGTGCATTGTTTTGAAGGAGACTTGCAAAAAGAAACACCCTCTTTTTATTTCATCATATTGAAGTATAAATAGAAAGCCCTTAACTGTAATCAAGATATTTTTTCCTGTATTTACAAATTAATTCAATCAAATTAGCTGTCCAGAATATATTATTCCATGGTTATTTGGGGGGAAGAGAGGTGTTAACAAAAGCTTTAGTTTTCTTTACTTTTACTTTTTTTTTCCTTAGGTTTTCTCTCTTTGTGTGATTGAAAAGGCATTGTTGGTTACTCTTCAAAGAACAAATTAGAGAGACTTTCATTATTGAAAGAATGAAGTTACATATGTGATATTTAATAGCTTTTGATAGATTTACAAAATTATTTTGTTCTTTTTCTAGTATAACTTTTTGTTGTTTTAACTCTTTTAAAACTTTTTTGTATACTGTCACATCATGTTTATGGTTGCCTTAACACATTACTCTCTGAAATTACTTTCTAGATTATGTTTTCAATAGTAATCCAAGCTAAGGAGCAGGAGCATTTTAAATTATGCTAAGCATGGCCATCTGACAATACACTGATTCAAATCTGTGTTGGGACATTTTTAGGACACACTTTCCTTAATGATATCCTCTCGCCCTCCACCTGTTTTACACTAAGCTCCAAAACAGTCTCAGAGGATAAACTTCACCTGAGCTGCAGTTTCTTTTAAGGACACAAGGCAAGTTCTGATGAGTTTACTCAAAGCCTGTGTCAGAGTCTGATACTTGACTCCTCCTATTTTAAATCTGGTTGACTCAGAAAACATTTACCCCACCAGCTGATCCACTCAGCTGTTGATAGTGGTTTACCTATAACAGAAGTGACCCTCTGGTCTTTGCACTGCTGTGTAAGATGAACAGGTATATCAATACCCTTGCCCATATGAACCTTCTTCCTCTGTTGGGTTTTCCTCAGTGAATCACATTCCAGCCCTAGGGATTTAGTCAGTAGCAACCTGCTATTGATGTTGAAAATTCTCCTGTTCTTTTATTGTTCCTTCTTCTGCTACCCCCCACTAGAAGTAATTTTTCCTTATCTTTGCTGCATTTCTATATTTGGCTATATAGTTATTTTGTATACAGTAACATATTTTTCATAAGTATATGAAGATTCAAAAGCACCAGATAGTTCAGGAAAGGGCCTCAATCTGCTTTTCTAGGCAGAATTATTAATTATTTCCGATAATTTTGGAAAAAAAAACTAATTTTTTTCTCGACTCACAACTTTTTTGAGGATTACATTGAACTGTCAACTTCCTGACTAAAAACCAGTATGGAATTTATGAATATTTTAATGCTGAACAAGCAAAAATATGTTATGGCATAACCATGTGTACCTAAAGTATGATTTTCACTTGTCATTCTGTAGCACAGTACTCATTCTAACTACCATAATTTCTCAAATTCTGCATTTGACTAATAACCTAAAATTAAGGTTACTCCTTCACATTTAAACTCAATATTAATTTTAAATTTAACATGATTTGCCTGATTATTTTAAAATAAAAATACTTAGTTTAAATTCTGTTGTCTCAATTCCAGACTATTTTTATTTAAATCATGGAACTGTTCTGGTGCCCTGAGGCGCACATTTATGTTTGGGACTAGATAATCTCAGATGTGCTTTCCAACCCTAACTATTCTCTGATTATAAGATTTTGTTATAAAAAATACTTTTCTTTCACTACAGTAATTCTTAATTACTTTTATGTTTGTTACTTAATTTTTTAGTATCTGAACTGAAAATACTATTCAAAGATAATTCATGATTATTCCATTTAATTGGAATCACATGGTATGGAAGGCATAGATCATCCCCATCCCCATTGACGGTGAAATTACATCCTGTATGTACTTTGTAAAGCAGTAAACCTCGCATCTGTTAGAGAGGGCTCATTCTTACACTCAATCAAATTGAAAAAATATTTATACGATGATGAGGTGGGGCTGTTTGTTTGTTTCTCTCAATCACTGGAATTGGGATCATGGCTAATACTATAGACCATGTCTCCCTGAGAGAAAAAAAAAATTAATTAGATCAGAGCTACGCGCTTTTTGGACAGGATGTTTTTTTCTGAATTCTTTTTCTCTTCATTCCTGCTAAAATGCCATTTAAACATTAAGATTTTCAGTGCTTAAAAGGTAGAATTCCTCTTTTGTATAGCCAATAGGCCTCTCATGGTTGTTACTCTTTCTTCTCTTTGAGTGAAAATCAGATTGCTGTATGCAATCTAACTTTCCTCAGTCCCATTTTCTTAATAACCAATGTTCAATCAGTTTATGGGATTATTTATTCATAGGGTCCTAAGGTAAAGAGTCATCATCTAATAAATTCTTTAGCTGCTCTTTTTGCACAGCAATTAAAGGAGATGAGGTTTTTCATTTAAAATGTATGGAATACATAATGTTCAGTGACACAAATCAACTGAAACACTAGCTGAGTTTTTTTGAAAACACTGCTCTTGAATTCCTCTTATTTAGTCATTATGTTTTATATATTCTCTTCACGTATATTTCAGTTGATGTAAATCCAAGTTTTATCTAGATAGACTAAAATATTTCTTCAAATGAAAGTGTCAGCACTTACTGCATCTCAGCTCCTGTATATTTCTGACTTGGAATTTTATTTAATATGTGCTACTTTATTGTCATGTCTCCATTTTCATGTACAGCTGGAGAGAGCATTTATGTACTAAAGAATATTCAAAATAGAAGTAACCCCTTAATAATTTGTCATTCTCAACATTTCTTCTGGTTTTATATATATAAAAAATGCACAGAAGCATTATTAATTTTGTACAGTTAATGAAGACATTCAAATCTAAAATCAAAACCCTTTTTTTAATTGGTTACCAAAACTTAATGGTACTTTTTAAGCCTCTAAGCCCAAGACAAAATGAAGACAATTTCAAATGTATTGTGGAAAATACAAATGCGTGGACATAATGTCATTGCCCTGTCATACAACCAGAAGGTTTTGCTTTAGAGGGAAAGCTGATCTGAAATCTCTTCCTAGCCCAGTGCTCATTCTGCTGACCAGATTCAGCCATTCTAAGGCTTTTCAAGATTTAGAAAGGCAAGGAAAGGCAATATAAGAAAAATATTTCTGTAAGTGTTTTTATTAACTTTTAAATTATTTTCTTTCTCATATATAAGCTTATTTAATCTCTAGTGGTTATTTTGTTTTTAAATTCCACATCAAAATTTGTAATTCTTCCAGCCCAAACTATTCTATTATTCTATATCTCTATGATTAAAATTTCTGTCATTTGCCTATGCTGTTCTTGCCTTCATCCTTCTCTTAGGTTAGAACAATTTCTTATAGACTGTACAGTGAACAAAGATTTGGCTTGAGAATAAAAGAGTAATTTATTCTCTTTTTTGTTTATTTTGCAGCTATATTCTGCTCTGATTCAGCATGCAGTCTTGTAAGCACTTATGATGGCCAAATGGTGTAAGAAGCTAAATGATAAAACTGAGTCACCAGAATGAAAAGAAGGCTGGGAACATTCTTGTTTCTGGTTTACGTGTATGCTGAACTCCAGTTTAGAGTACTGAAAGCAATATAACTTTACTGCCACAGTATGTCAGTAGCATTTCTCAGATTCAAAGCATATTAATAGTGGTTCCCTGCCTGTGTTAACTGCTGCTGAATTGAAATACCCTTTATGGTGTTGGTCTTGATGACAGAAATGCAAAATGTAGTATTTGGTAACCATCTTATACAACCTTTTTTGCTTATTTGTTGCGCCTTCATTTGAAATGTCAGTTTTGTTCTCCTTTTTTCTTCTGAAAATTATTCTTTTAGGCTTATCGACTTTTTTTCAACATATTTTAAAGCATATTTATGGTGAAATTGTACTCATTTATTCTTGTATCAGTACTATTCAGTAGCTTTGAGTACTCCTGCTTTTCTGTGGCATCCCGTTTGTGATGCATTTGAGAAATATTTGGTCTCAACCTTCTTCTTCTTCTTCTTCTTCTTCTTCTTCTTCTTCTTCTTCTTCTTCTTCTTCTTCTTCTCCTCCTCTATTTCTTGAAGTAGAATAAACTACATGGTATCCTGAAGTAAACCAGGTTATCGATGATACTCCTTATTCTTTACATCAGTTTGAGCTCATCTTCCTTGAATGAGGATCACCAAGATGATACACAGGACTTCAGTTTGAACAGCTTCTCATACAATGGCAGTCAGATCTATTTCTGTTGAACATAACCCTCCTGTTGCATCCTGGCATTGGAACTCCCAGTTTTTTGCCACCTGTAAATTTTGTTACCTCGTGCTTGGTTTTGATTCCGATGTTAAAGAAAGATTAATCTTCGAATAATTTTTTTGATGGACAGAAATTTCCTCAAGATTAATTGTTTCTCTTTTCAGAGACATTTACTGGTGTCTTTTCTTTAGTGTGGTCTTGGACATCACATCTTTCATCACTTTACATCTGTTTTCTGTTAATCCATAACTCTTTAAGAAAAGAAAGAAGCCCAAATCCACCAACCAAACTATTTTTAAACTGTCATTTTTGACTAATAATTATATCTATACATATGGACAATAGAATTAATTAAATCATACATTTGTGTTTCTTGAAATGCAAATTTAGCTAATGAGATGTAATTTTACTCATGTTAATGCAATTGCCAATTATAATCTGATTTAAGAAAAATACAGCTGTCTGTGTTCTTTCTTGTGCGTCTAAAAGGATCTATTGCCAACATTCTGACCAGATTTGGATGACATGAACTTGCTTAGTTTTGAGCAGACAGAATATAATAACTGATTGTGTCATGCCTGCTGAGTGCCTTGTTTTTCCTAAATTGAATGGCATGTATATCACATAGAATTGTTGAGAGTCAACAGGGAGTTGCAGCTGGGAAAGGCTCTGACACAAACATGGAAGATTACAGTTATTTTACACCAACAGAAGGAAATGCAGATCTCAGTGGATAAAAATTCCATCTTCAATTTGCAAACAAAATAAGTGAGCCTAATAAGATGTTGACTATTTCAGCTGTGAAACAGAGCCAGTAAGGGTATTTTTTATTTTACGGACCAGATAACTCTTGAGGTTTTAGGTTCTCGTGAATAACAAATTTTTTGTTTGTTTATCAAAAAAGCAATAGTTCTACAAGACACTGTAATGAAGCCATAGTTACCTTCTCTTTCCTGAAGGGACAAAAATATGCAGCACAATTTTACTAAAAGCTTATGCCAACATACTGCTTCCTTTCTTCCATATTGCCATTCTATTATTCTCCACAGGGAGCCTTCAGCCCTCATGGTACACTGGCAGTGGAACATCCACTTATTAATGCAATGCTGCTCAGCCCGTGTCTTCAAGCATAGGCCAAGCAAAAGCTCTCTGTCATGCTGTGCAAATGACTGTTCTATCCATACCTCCAAAAAAGTGTCAAAGGAAGAGAAAATTAGCATCAGAGTAACAAAAAACAATGCGAATAATCAGGGTATCAAAATCATGATTACTGGAAAAGGATTAAGAAACTAGATTGCCCATTCTAAGAAAGAACCAAACAAGAAAGTAACATCAGTGAGGAGTATCATCTGTTTACCAAGTTCCTCAGGCATTTCTGAATACACTGAATAGGGTATTAGGCTAATATAGATGAAGGACTGAGGATTAAGAAATAAAAACTGCAGCATTTATTGTTTGATTTTGCTGGTTTTGTTGTTTGCATGTTTGTTTGGTTGGTTGATTTTTTTTTCTATTTAAAAGATTATGCAGTAACAGATTGCTATCTAAATGAATAGGTACTTCTGCCTGGACTCTTGGTTTGGTTTTGCTTGTTTTATTTTTCTGCTCTGCATAAATTTCACCCTAAATTCTTATCACGATAATGATGGTGGTGAAAAAATCAGCACTTTTGATCATCTGTTAGAGACGGAACTCTGGCTTGTCTATTACAACAACATTTGTACTTTAAGGAGCAAGAAAAACATTGAAACAAAGGACTTTTTTTTTCCTGTAGGATTATGTATAAGCATATACTACTTTAATTCTTGCTAGAGATGAATGGTCAATCACTTACCTTTGCATTGAAATGGAATTCTTCTCACTATTGCAAAGACAGGTTATAAGGCCAGCCTATTAATAGCTTTTCAAGGAGCTGTCTCAGTAGCTCAGCAAAGATTTGGAAAAATCATTCTTCTGTAACTAATGGAGGGATTATCAAAAGAGCTTTAGCTACATCAATCCAGCAAAATTTCCTGTCACATCAGAAGCTCAGGACCACTACTTGCTGTGTGATATAAAAGTTATCAGGATGCTCCAACATGTGGAGACATTGAATTTCTGGCCAAGGACTAGAAAACACATCTGAAAACACATACCTCTCCGTCTTATGACACATGTCCTGCAAGCACTGTTGATAGCCCACAGCTGCTCTGAGATGTTGGAAGCCAAAAGTCCTGGTTTAACCTGAGTGTATTATAATCAAGAGAGACAGCAAAAATATAACAGACAAATGGATGCAAGTTGGATGGTTTGAAAGGCAAGGCAGTAGAAAAACACAGAGTAAAGAAATAAAATGGAAGTTGAAAAATTTCCATGAGGGGGAAAAAAAAGAAAAAAAAGGAAATCTAACAAGAATATAACCAGAATAAGCCTAATTATCCAAAACATATATCCTATTCAAAGCTACTGTGCACATCATCATCTGCTGTCTAAGGTACTTTGACTCATAGAAAGCATTTTTTCTTAGATCAAGAGCATGGAAGTTTCCTTCATGCTAATATTTTTGGAATATTATTTACCAGCTGGAGCCAAAATATATTTCTTGGATTTGCATCTGGATAGAAGATGAGAACAACCTAGCTGTTACTTCTGTCTGCTGTGCTTTTTTTTTTTTTTTACCTGGATACTTGGTGAGGTTGCACATTGAGACATTTAGAGCTGAAATAAGTGAGTCTAACAAAATCAGTCTAACAAAAATAAAGATTGAACTCACTCAGATCTCTGAAAAGTAGGTGTTTTGTTCCTTCTTTTCATGTATGTGTCAGCTTTACCCTCCAACAAAAATGAGTGTTAATTAACAGACATATATGTATGGAATATATAGCAAACATTTAAATATTGTCTAAATTATACACATACATACATGTAAACGTACCCGTATATGTGTGCATACATATTCACATATGTAAATTCCCATGCATGCATCATCCTTTCTCACATAGAAAGACATGAAAAATTTATACATATCTGTGACTGAATATTCTTAACAGTTACATGTATACATTAGACAGCATTTACACACATCCATTCTCTTATCTGTTTATAAATACATAAAAAGTTATTTTTCTCATAATTTTTGTAAGCAAAACAAAGACATATCAATTAATTATAAAACTAAATACTTTCCAATTTCAAAGTCATTCTAGAAAACTCCCACTGACAAAGAACCAGATTACGGATCCCTGACTGAAAATGGCAGCCAGATATTCACATGAGTTTAACGGACTGCATGTATGCTAATCAGGATTAATTATTCACAGTGTTCTCACAACACAGCAATGAAATAAATACGTTCAGTTCTTTAGAATCTTACATGTGATTTAATATTTAGTAAGAAGTTTCACTGATACCAGTATGAATGCTTGTATGAGTAACTTGGCTGGGCCAAACTACTTATATTAAGAAATACTGCCAAGATTCAGCTGAATGACTGCATGAAATATTCATGTGTTTAACACAGCTAAAATGCCGTCCCACTATGTAACAGTTGCATTTATCTCCCATATTCATCAATTAAAATGAGTGCCTATATAACTATCCCAATAATTTTTCCTTCCTGCAATGTACAATATATTCATCTCTAGCATTTAAAAGACATCACTAAAATAACTTTCAAAAATGTTTAGAGCAAGGAAACACCCACCACATTTATAAAACTTAACATGTGTGCGGTTCTTCATACCAAGTTAATTTTCGGATTCAGGAAGACACACTCTCTGCAAATGAAGACGCAGTGTCCTGTGAGCTGAATGTAAGCTAAAGCACTGCACTTGAAAAATGCAATAGAAATTTCAGAAGTAATTCTGAAAGGTGCTCTATGGAACTTCTTACTGCAATACGGCCACAACATTTTAATGACAAGAGAGTTGTGAAGATGTGTGATATATTTATTAGAATCACAAAGATATTTGACAACAATTATTAACTTCAGTAAAATCAGAAAGGTAGTATAACCTTGCAGTGGCTATAGGGCTAATAGGAATTTAAGTCCATGAACAAGTAACTAGACACTCATTTAGAGACAGAGATTTTAAAATCTAGTCATCTTTTCCTTTGACTTATCATAAATCTAAGCTTTTAGCATACTTATAGATTATCTTTGAAATTCATTTTTCAATGAATGGCTCTTTGGCATCTTTTTCTATTTAGGTAGACCTATATCCATTGTGCACTTTGTACTGCTTAAGTATGAGGCCATATACTTTTTATTGGGTTTTGCTTCCAGTAAATCTATTTATGAGACACCATTTGATTTAGATGTTATTTTCTAGTATATATAAGGTAAGTTCCAAAGCTTTATAAGGCCTTTTGAATTCTTTTATATAAACGCATTCGACATTGGATCAGATCGATCATCATAAACTGACTCACAAATGTTTTTAACAATAGAACTTGCAGGAAGTGATTTTTTCACTACCTCAAAATTCAAGTGGTTGTTTTACTTATCATACCATCTGCAATGTGTCTAGCTGATATCTGACTCTGATCAGAGACAACAAAGCACAAAACCCCTCCATAATTAATTTTCCTTCCCCATCTGACACTTTTTTATACCAATGTAAAAAAAAAAAAAACCTTTCTAGCCTATTATACACATTGATAAAAGATAGAAATTTCATATAGATTTTAAAGTTTTCATAAGCAGGACTCTTCATCCATGAGAAATAAATGACTCTGTATATTGCAGTGCTCCAGAATATTTTCCACCAACTGTTATCAGTGTTGTCATGCAACCCAAAATTACCTGGACATAGAGAGAATATCTAATAAAATTCTTCAGTCTTTTTACAACAGTTTTAGCATTTGTGTCCAGTTGGGAAATGCATCCCACTAATAACATCACTAAACATCTAAAATTAGCAAGTAGTTTGATTCAGTTACCAAAACATAGGTGTTCACTAGCCAGCAGTCATGCACCAAAGACATCCTGTCTTTTGTCCTGCTGCTACACAGAAAAAATTTTGTGCTTGTCAGCCATCTACCATTGTCTCAAAATACCGCCTATTGTCACCTTTTTTCATATAACCATATATCATTAAATTGTTTTGAGAAGGAGCAAGAGGTAAAGAAATAGATCTCCTTGCCAAGACATTTGACTCTTTGACCTTTTTCCTGATTTTTCTGAACTAAACTCAAAGATTCCAGGATTTCATGTACAAATAACTCTGGATAACTGTATTGCATCAAGCACACAGTTTTTGTGAGTAAACACAAGAGAAATTATGAAGCTTGTGTAAGCTTTTACACCATGTCAACTTTAAGGCATCAGTCTTCAATCAACAGTATCTATGTCCGAAATTATGAAATTATGTTTTGTCATTTTTCTTTTCTTCCTCAGGTTTCTCTCGACTCTTACCTGAATTTGAGTCAGAAAAAGCTTCAGCACTAATTCAAATCAGATGCACACAGGAAAGATATCTTCATGCACTTCAGATGTTCCCAAAGAACAGTTTTAAAAGAATATATTTTCAAAGCAAAATGCTTTCCATGTGTGCTGTCTGCGTATAACACATCCAGTCTGCTTTCTGATTTGCCCCTTTGCTTTATTACTGTGTGACATGTCGACTCTAAAGCTGAAAGGCACACTCTTGTAAATTGCTAGTGATAGAATTATTATCAGAAACCATATAATTTGAAACAATGTCTTACTGGACACAGAATTACATTCAAATTAAAGCTCTCAAGGAGGCCAGGTGCACAGCCTAGTAGCAGCAACTTAAGGGTAATGGACTGAATACTTTTTCACTGTGTCAGAAAATGGAAGGTCAAGAAACAGAATTTTTTACTGCAAGAAACATTAAAATGTAAGAAATCAAAAAGCTCTCTTGGAGTTTGCGGCCCCAGAAGGGAGGAGTAATTTCTGAGAGAAAGATAGAATATAAAAAAATCTAGGGAGATCTTTCTGATGATTTAGTATCACAATTTCCATCACTTCATAATTTCAGTTTGTGAACATCCTGACCGTGTGGACTTCTGGACTGAACAATTCTTGGTTAAATATTAATTACATACTTAAGTAAATACAATCATATTTCTGGCCTTTCTTTAACCAGACTGTACATATGTATTTTGATGGCATCAAAATGTGGGACTAAAATTTGGGAGTTAGGCGCTGTATATCACTAATGTCTCTGTAAAATGTATTAGCTTTTAAAAATCCTACAGATCTTCTCAATTACAAAGACTATTGGAAACTTGTGCACCCTGGTCAGAAATCAGAATAGCCTTCAGCATATGCTCTAAAGATGCATTAAGTAAAAAGAGGCTCATATGAAGCCTTAGCTTATGTTAATTTTAAATGTTACTGCTATTAGATGTATTTTCAATTTATCAACGCTATGAAGAAAATAGTTGGCAGGCAGTGTTTTTAATCTCTTGTTTAATAAAAAAAGATACAAAATTTGTAAGTTGGATCAATTGAGGGCCTGCATTTTCTCTTCCTCTTTTGGCTTGTCAAACACTCTCTCCCTCCTCTATGACTATTGTTCCCATACAGTAAGTTGCCTTCTCCAGAAGAATATTATAACCTAGTACGTGGTCTTTGCAGCATGGAGATGAATCCAAGGGAATTTCTAGATTTCAGAGTAACACAAATATGGTTGATCTGTTTGTGAATATAAGCAGTAACACGTGACCAGCAGTTCTGTTGATCACCGATGTAAAGAAGTTTCTGAGCTGCAGTTAATATGATACAAATTTCTATGTATCGAATGGACTATAGGATATGTGAATAGAATGAAATCTATGTCAGCATTCATTATCCACCTTCTGAATAAGTGTTTTTATCTTTTTTCTTTCCTTACAATAGTAGAAAAAAGAAAAAATTTCTTTCCTGACCCTGAGGCAGTAGCCTGCCAAAGCCTTGCTAACCAATGTATTTGTGGAGCATATAGAGGACTACTAAGGGGATTTTCTTTAATATCTCTTCAGCATCTGACAAGACTCAAATAAATATGTCCTTGCAATTTCCTTATGACAATGAAATGAATTAAAATTCCTTTTACTCACTATTTAACTTTGCTTTCCAGAAAAAAAACAGTAGGCTAATATTCAGTCTATGTAAGAGTGAAATGTGTTCTAGAGCAAAGAAATGAAAAGAAACAGCAGATTTTGTACCATATCCTAGAAAGAAATTTTTATTTACTACTTTTTAAATTTGTTAAACTCATGTTTAATACCAGATAATGAGCTATGAAGTTGTGGCCAAAGAGACCTTTAGTTTTTGAAAGCTTTATGTTTTTTAATGTAGTCACATGTGTTCACATGTTCCTTTCAAAAATAAAGCTATGTTTGGTTACTGATGTTTTTTTCATTTCAAAATTAGTTGGAAATGCACAATGTTTGTCTACCCTTAATTGTGCTGACATCTGAAATAGTGACCCTAAAGACAGATACTGAATAACAAGATGTGACCTAAGGACAAGTAGGGATATTTGATCTGAACCATCCAGACTCTCTAGACTTTTTTATTATTTTCTGTGCTGGGAAGATGGGGGTAGATTTGACAGAGTGATTTCCAATATTTCCAGTGAAGAATTTTTTATAAGGCATGTATGAGTTTCCTTTTTGATGGAATAACAGGCATTGCGCAAGAACAGAGTCCTAGTATGAATTATCTTTTAAGCAATGTGTACGGTCAGGGATTAAGAATTTGAAGCAAACCAGAAAGCCAAAGAGCTAGTCTAGATAATAGAGAGAGACACATCTCAAATCTAATCAGAATTTATGGCAAGCATTTGATTTGCTGCCTGCCTCTATGAGTAGTTTGTTGCAATGAGAATACAGGACATCTCAGTATATACTACATTATTTTCTATTATTCCTTTTTTCTGGATAGTTCTTAAGATTTTATTTTTGACTGAGAAATCATGTATAGACAGAGTGTCTCTCTTTGATAGTTCATCATTTTCTTGGTACTCCAACTGTACTTAGAGAGTAAAAGTTTTTCAAAATGCTTTGAGCAGTCTGAAAAGTTAAACATTTTTGAAGTACCCTGTGATACCTCGTGTTTTGTAGTTTGGTCTTGCTCCTATTTGTACACTTAGTGCATATAGTGGATCAATGTACTATTGAATTACTCTTTCAATGTTATACTGGCCTTTCTGGAGTGTGTCTACAGATGGGTACAGATGTACCTTATTTCTGTCTGTACTTCAGATTGACTGCGTTCAAAAGAATAACTTTAAAAACTGCATAACTCTTAAAATTCTTCTATGCCCATGTAACAAAGCTGTGGCTCCAGTACAAGTAGAAATTCACAGATGTTCCACTTAACATTCAAAACTTTTGACTTTGAATACCTTTTATTTTCATCTTTTGTGTTCCAGAAAAAAGAAATTTAATTAACATTACTACTGAATGCTGTCTACTTCCCATTTGTAACAACTTGACATCAGTGTTTGCTGTGTTGGTAAAATCTGTGGCCTCTCACTTGTTTCAGAACACTAAGATTTAAGAAGTTTCATATGCAAGTAGTGTGTAGAAGATCTTATCATGAGCATGTTAACAATAAAAGCTCATTTCCTTTTTTTGTAAAATTATATGATAATCCATTTATTTAGGTTAATATTCTTCTTTTTTACAATCACAGAATCACAAAATATGTTGATTTGGAAGACACCCACAAGAAGCATCAAGTCCAATGCCTGGCCCTGCACAGCAGCATCCCCAAAAGTCACACTATGTCCCCAGAGGCATTGTCCAAACACTTCTTGATTTCTGTCAGGCTGATGCTGTGACCACTTCTCTGGGAACCTGTTCCAGCGTCCAAACACCCTCTGGGTGAAGAACCTTTTTCTAATACCCAATCTAAACCTCCCCTAACACAACTTCAGGCCATTCCTTTGGGTCCTGTAACTTGTCACCACAGAGAGGAGATCAGTGCCTGTCCCTCCTCTTCCCCTCATGAGTAAGCTGCAGATTGCAGTGAGGTCTCCCCTCAGTCTCCTCCAGGCTGAACAGACCAAGCGGTCTCAGCAGCTCCTCATACAGCTTCCCCACAAACTCCTTCACCATCTTTGTTGCCCTCCTTTGGACTCTCCCTAATAGTTTAACGTCTTTTATACATTGTGGCACCCAAAACTTCACCCTGCACTCAACAAGATTCTGCACCAGTGCAGCAGAGCAGGACAATCCCTTTCCTTGCCTGGCTGGCAATGCTGTGCCTGATGCATCTCTGGACACAGTTGGCCTTCCTGGCTGCAGGGCACTGCTGAATCATATTCAACAGTGGATGATGTAATTAGGCATTTGTTGACCAAAAAAAAAGAAAAAAATCCTTCCCAAATTGTGTAGTCCAAAATCCACCTAGCAATCAGATTTCAAATGGCTTGATCCTCTATTTAAATCTCTTAATGGATTTTTTTTTCAAACACTGAAAGCCTCCTTAGCAAGTCTTTGATTTGTTATAATTTGTGTTTAAGTCTGTTTAAGAGGATGGTGTCAGCAACAGAGCATGTATCAAAAGCTTAATAATTTCTTCTCTCATTCTGTTGAGTTTGCAGCTACTGTTACAATTCATTACCTTAAAAATCATAATTTGATTTAAAAATACAGATATAAAAAGCGGAAGACTCTCAAACCAATCAAGTATGAACACTCAGTTATCTCGATTGCATTTCAATTATGTTATGCATCTAGGAAACAGATACTTTATTTTATTCTTGTAGCTAACCTACAAGAAATGCAGATACAGAAAATATAAGCATCTTTAAAATTTATGCCAAAAGAAATCCTAGGCTACAGAGGAATTAAAATTTCAGAAGACAGACAGATTTTCTCTCGCTATATTCTTTAAGGAAAATATCTAATTGGACACTTTTATTTTTCTTCTCTGTCTCTACCTTTTATTGACAGAAAGAAGAGGGATATTGGCAGATAGAAGGTTACANCTGCACTCAACAAGATTCTGCACCAGTGCAGCAGAGCAGGACAATCCCTTTCCTTGCCTGGCTGGCAATGCTGTGCCTGATGCATCTCTGGACACAGTTGGCCTTCCTGGCTGCAGGGCACTGCTGAATCATATTCAACAGTGGATGATGTAATTAGGCATTTGTTGACCAAAAAAAAAGAAAAAAATCCTTCCCAAATTGTGTAGTCCAAAATCCACCTAGCAATCAGATTTCAAATGGCTTGATCCTCTATTTAAATCTCTTAATGGATTTTTTTTTCAAACACTGAAAGCCTCCTTAGCAAGTCTTTGATTTGTTATAATTTGTGTTTAAGTCTGTTTAAGAGGATGGTGTCAGCAACAGAGCATGTATCAAAAGCTTAATAATTTCTTCTCTCATTCTGTTGAGTTTGCAGCTACTGTTACAATTCATTACCTTAAAAATCATAATTTGATTTAAAAATACAGATATAAAAAGCGGAAGACTCTCAAACCAATCAAGTATGAACACTCAGTTATCTCGATTGCATTTCAATTATGTTATGCATCTAGGAAACAGATACTTTATTTTATTCTTGTAGCTAACCTACAAGAAATGCAGATACAGAAAATATAAGCATCTTTAAAATTTATGCCAAAAGAAATCCTAGGCTACAGAGGAATTAAAATTTCAGAAGACAGACAGATTTTCTCTCGCTATATTCTTTAAGGAAAATATCTAATTGGACACTTTTATTTTTCTTCTCTGTCTCTACCTTTTATTGACAGAAAGAAGAGGGATATTGGCAGATAGAAGGTTACAGAACATTTTTAATGCTTCCTCTTTAGCTCACTTGTAAAGCTGGTAAGAAAGTAAATCTCTGCTGGATGATTTCACAGCTCAGCATGGCCATCATGTAAGAAGGCAGAAAAAGTGTTTCTGCCTTTTTTTTTCTTTTTTTGGGTTTTTTTTTGGTTTTTTGTTTTGTTTTTTTGTTTTTTGTTTTTTTTTATGCTATAGGCAAAGATCAAAAAAAGCAAAAGGATCTCAAGTGGTTAAGCACAAAGGTGAATCACAAGCTGATAATTAAAATACTGAACAACACTTAGGTAATGGTGTACAAGAACAGTAACTTAATTCCCTACATTGGAAAGAGAGCTGAGTTTCTGACTCTTTGTTAAAGAAATGGTGAGCTACCATGTAAAAGTAGCAACTTTATTCTGGTAATTTAGAAATAATTTAGTTCACCTAACCTAAGGCTTGTGCTGATCTCACACGATTCCTGCATTTTCTTTGTCTGTCTTTGTCTTGAAAGCCCTTAGAGATTTACATATTTGAAATTTTATTCTAGCTATATTTTTACTTTAGCTTGAACTTTAACTCATAAAATCATACTCTCAACATAGGAGTCAGTGGTTTTATTCAGTTGGCCTGAAATTAAGTCGGACAAACTAGAGCTGGGTTTATATGTTTATCCAACACAATCTGGATTAAATCTGTTCAGCAAAGACAACCTGGTATTTTCTTGACCAGAAATCCTAATACACAGCTTCACAATGATCCTGCTGCACGTACATAGTTCAGGTATATATGTGTAGAAGGTCTGATTCAGTATATGTTGGACTGATTCTGAAATTGGGAGACATGATTTGTATATATTCAGGAAATCCCAAGCATTAGACTTATTGCATGTGCAGATTGATTCCACATTTCATGAAGAGTGAAATGTCTGGTATAGATCTAACTTGAAGTTGTTCTTCATATGTCAGATGAAAATTTATTATCTAGGTTTTATGTAGAAGTAATTTTTATAAGTATTTTCAGAATGTTAATTGAAATAACTTTTATTTCTAAGAATGCTGCTATACTTCAGCCATACCAATCTTTAAATATTTGCTGGTATTCAAAAGAACTTTTCATGCACTTTGAGATACAAACCTTTCACATTATCAGACATATATCTTCTGATTAGCATTTAATTCTCTTTCTCACTGTGTTACAGATCATGACAGAATAATGAAAGTAATGTGAAAAGCAGTTCTGCATATATTTTCCATGAAGAGATACTCATCTAAGATACTGAATAATTCAAGACTAATAGAAGGTTGCTTGAGTCTTGACAAGAACTAGTTATCTTTCTTCCTGAAAAGGAAGAACGGGATAGTAGCAAAGCAGAAAAAGGGTCCTAGTCCCTAAATGTATCCATAAACTAGGTCATCCATTGCTAAATATCTGAACTCTTGTAGTATTACTTGCTGACACATCCCAGGTAGCATGAATTTTATCTTGTGTTAGTTGTCTACCACACAGCTGAGCTAGTCACCCTGGGTTCTCTTTATAGTCAATAAAGAAAAAGAGGCACTATTTAGGGAGAAATCCACCTGACCTATTTCTGACATCTACTTTAGGATGAAATGAATTGTGCCCTAGAAGTGCTTATTTCTCTTCACTGAGCAAAGAAGGAGCATAGAAAGATTAGCTCACCTGTAGAGACATACATTGAAGAGGCCTGAGAGGAGCCTTGTCTTTTGATTCTGGTCCTTACTTTAATCAGTAAATGACTACATTTAAAAAAGAAGAAGAGCTTTCAAAATATGATTGAAAGACTTGCACTTCAGAATATTCTGCTAACTGGAGTCATATGCAATGCTCAATAAGAACAGTGATTTCAGTTAGATGGAATGGAAAATGAACCTGGAACCAGATGGTTTCCTACACCCTGGAGACTCACTCTGATCATGAAGTTTTGAACTAAACACAAATGACATCAAATACTTCCCTGTTCTTCCTTAGCTCTTACTTTCCTTGAGCATATCACAGCCCTGGTTTTGCTCTGATGAAATATCAGATCAAAATATTTTGAAAATATTTTTAAAGAAAAAAGAATAATAAAGTAATATGAATGGCATATTAATACCTTTTTTCTTTCCCTATATCTGAAGTAATTTGACAGATTCAACTTAAATTTTTAAATTGCTTTGAGTGTTTCACACTAGAGACTTAAAAGAAAACAGAGAAAGTTTATAATTTATTCCCTAGAACTAATTTTGTTGTATCTTCACTGAAAAAGTTTTTTCTCTTCTAAAAAAAAAAACAAACTCAAACTTTCTACAAATACAATTAGACTTGGTAGCACTAATTCTCCATTTTTTTGAATCTTCCCTATAAAAGAAGATACAATAATCATATAAATATTTTTTTACTGCCATTATTATGTTGTTTGTAAACTTATTTTATAACGAGGAAATGAGAAAAACATATTGCTTTTTCTAAACTTCTTGAACTTCCTTTTTCTTTTTTCCTTACTATCTTTTAATATTTATCTGTTGGTGAATCACTGTTTGACCTATTCTAATATTCAAAAGCCAATCCCTCAATCCTTTAGGTGTTGTACTGTAGCTGTTACACTGGAAAGCAAATTTCAAGGTATATCATTGAAATCTCTAGGGACTCTAAGTGCAAAAAAACCCTTAAATGATCATTGATATTTTGTAAATTAATCCTCTGAATAATAGCCATTATACTCTTCGTAAATTTTTCATGCTCTGTATGTGCACTTTAGTAGCTGCACTAGAAATGATACAAGAAGTCTGGCTACTGTTAACAGATAGAAGCTGATTTTGAGTTTCTAATTACTTTAGGTATGATTAAAAGAGCTGAATGGTTGGACCACTCGGATATTTTAAATGCACAGTTTTCTTAATAAATTTAAAGAAAAAGTAATTCAATTTCAATTTGAGCACACTTACTTCTTTTAGTATTTTTTCCCACGTGCATATTCTTTCCAATAATTACACTTCAGTCAAATATTTGTAGCAGAATTTGGAGCTGGTAATTACTTGAATATACTTGTTTTCCAGACAACACACGTATTCATAACCAGAGTTACTGGTAGAGTAGAGTTATGTTTAATATAAGAGGACGAAAGAACAAAGAAGACATAATGTAAAAAAAGCCCAAAATTATTCTTAATCTGTGGCAAATTTACTATAGAGCTTTCAGAGCTTTATATTTTTCATATTTATGTTTTCTCTAGTCCTCTGAAATCAGCTAATTAAGTCACCATGTTGCCATCACTTTTAATGGGTAATCACAAGTGGCCTCAGTGATATCAGCTGGCTGATGTCAACTCCTTCAGTGCTTGTGGGTACGTGCTACCAAATCCCATTAATCTGTGTGCGTCCAGTTTGTTGAAATGGTAAAACTTTCCAAGTTCAAACTTTTCCACAGCTTCCAAGAACCAGGGATCATTGAAAGCCAGTCTTAACAATAAAGACCATGATAAAGAAGGTATTGAATATCCTAGCCTTTTCCATGTCCTTTGTTGCCATGCACTCTGCACCACTTAGTAACAAACTCACATTTTCTAGGTCTTCCTTTTGCTGCTGATTTATCTATAGAAGCCCTTTTTTGATCTTCATGGCCCTTGCCAGATGCAAATCCAAGTGAGTTTTGTTGTATCGGGTATATCAGCAACAAAAGCAAGACTCAAAGACTGCACAACCTTCCCAATAGGATAAGGAACTTGTGCTAGAAACCATTACAACAAGATTTCTTTCTTGGATTGTGCCATCTTTCCAAAAGAATCGCAAACTAACGCAACTCATAAAATTTCATATATACATTTGATTGAAATATTTTTCTGTCTGAGTCCCTCTACTCTCTTCACTGATATTTGCCCTTAAACTGCAACACCTTTGTAATATCATTACCTGTATTTATTTATAGAAGGAATGAGAAGGGTACAAATACTTTTGGAATATTGTTCAGCATTTTTGACCATACATAGCCTGAATGGTGTTCCAAACATGGCTATTTCACTGACTGTATAATAAGGTGCTAACAATTATCCCTAGTCTAGAACTTTCTGGTTAATATCTACATATGGTACGTTAGAAATATTGCATGCCTAAGGCTTCATTCACCTGCCTATGTTAGCTGGCATCTGTCATTACCTGCAGGCAACTGAATTGAGCCCCCTGTGCCAGAAAAAACAACACAAGATGAACACTTTTTAAGAAGTAATGAGATAAAAGAATGTCATGGTTTTGATTTGTCAATTAAGATATACTCATTTTCTGTTGTGAGACAGAACCAGGAGTAGAAGCAAGGCAGGCCTAAAACTTAGGAGGGTATAACAAGAAATTTATTAACTACACAAAGGGGAAAAAAAAAAAAATTCAGAATAAGATTGTCAGACCACTCTTTTCTTCCCTTTCTTAACTTTCATAACAACAGAACAAACATACAAAAAACTGCTTCAATTAATTCTCAACTCAAACAATCTTTTCTTCTGTTCACTTTGGAGTGAGAAGCTTCCTCTTGTTAGGTTATAGGGATTTTTTTCTACAAGAAAGTAGAAAACAGTCTTCTTGTGGTTTCACTTTCACGATTCTGCATCCGCCCGGTATCTGCAGTCGTGGCACTCCTCCCAACTCCACAGCCTTCCCAAAGCTGTACTTGTGGGTCAATGGTCAAAATACATGGGGTATTACTTTTAAGAATGAAATGTTCCAAAGCANTCTCTGCCAGGACATGCCAGCTCCCCAGACAGGGGGCCCAGCCCGGCCCCTGCCAGGCCCACAGGCCTGCAGTGGAGCCAGGCCAGGGCCCTGTTACCTGCACTGCTGCCGGAAAAGCCAAGAGGGCTCAGTTCCGGATTACGTCCTTCAAAATGTGTGTTCACAGTGCGAACTAACTTTCTTCAATTGGTTTTTCACGCTGTCAATAATCAAACCAGCTTCCAATTGGTCACTATCCACTCCCAGGGGAGTACTCACAGAGAAAACTCCTCTTTGAGTTTTTCCTCTCCAGGTCAAACTACGACTATTTTAAAATAAAAATATTTCAAAATAATAAAAACTTCAGTGTCTGTTTTACCAGGTCTTATTGCTTCATTTTGGTAAGTGCAAGTCTATTTTTAACCTAATAAATTGCCAATTTTTTTTATTTTTTTATATTATTTACTACATCTGAGCATTCTAGAACATTATGTTCACTTTCTTTGTTTTAAGGATGAGACCTCCAAAGTCAGAATAAGATGTGACTACAGAATTTAAATTATATAACAAAAATCTGATGATAATATAATATATGAGTTGAATTACTGGTCAAGCATATGAAAGGATATGCATGGCCCCTTAAGTGTATTATATTTGCAGGACAGCTATAAGCAGGTAGATTGTTTTATATTCAAATGGAACAATTATTTTGTTTTGTTTAATTTCACTTTTAGTACAAATACATATTCATTTTTACCTCCAGAGCAATAAAGTAATATTTTAAGAACATATTTATTTCATGTTTCCTATTCCTTATTTAGGCTGGTCTTGCATTGTTTTTTGCCTTTTTTCCCATCAGTTCTGTCTGAAAAGAAATAAGATTTGGAATCTCTAGCCTGTTGAGAAGACTAGATCTGTGCAAGAATTGAAGTAATGTTGAGTTGTTTAATAAGTATTTCATAATAGAGACTAGTATACTTTCATGACATGCACTGGACAAGGACTAGAAAGTAGCATGTATGAGCTGTTCACAGTACTAATTGTGATTCATAAGCCAATTAAAGGGGGGAGAGAATTGCTATTCAACCTTAGTATTCTATTAAAATGCAAGGATTTCCTCTAAATTTGAATAGAAGGAACTGATTAATCTAACCCATAGATCGTAATTATTTTTTCTAAAATAAAGTCATTATTTATGGGTATACATTAAAACATTTCTACTTTAATAAGATTAAATATACATAACATAATACATTACCTGAATTTGAGGTAAGTAGATAAACAACCAAAAACCTCTAAACTTAAATGTGTGCCTAGTGGATATACTAATAAACCAGACACTTAAAATGAAATAACTGCTTCTTCCTAACTGGTGAACATTACCTTATAATGCCAGATAGATGAACTACTTCCAGAAAAACCTAGAAAGCAAGAAATATTGTGTTTATACAAGAAAAAGGCAGCTTGTACACTGAAAAGCTCAAAAAATTGCTTTCCAGTTTTTGCTTCAAATCTCTCTGTTCAGTTACCTATTCACTACTGTCAATAGCTGTGGTTTGCCTGACAGACTTACAACTTTTATTTTCTTTCAACTCTTCCTTCACCAGTATCTACACTAATACAAATTCCTGCCACTTGTCTCTACAGTATCGCAGCCTTTCCATTCAATCTGCTAACAGCATTGCTGCCTTTTGGTGTTCCCTGTTTTTATCTGCTTTGCCCCCATGCCACTTTGACCTCTTACCATCTTTCTTCTCTCCCTACCAAGAAATAAGCAAGAAAACTAAAACTTAATCTTCTGTTTTCTTTGCCCTTTGGATCAACCCACTGTTTTCTAAATCTCTTCAGCATCTTCCAAAGTTAATCATTTTATCCTCTTTGTCAGGCTTCTGTTGCTTAAACCTTTTCTTTTTTATTTCAATAATATTTTCCTTATTCAACATTTCTTGCCTAATTACTTCTTCATAGTACTTGGTACATTTTATTGTCTCCTTTTCACTCTACATCTTAAAATCCTACAACTTAGTCCTCTTCTTACTTTCTTTATAGCATGATTTTTGTATACCTTTTAGTATTGAATGTATACTCTTGGTTAGACCAAATCTGTTAATATACGACTCCATGGCTGTTGTCATCACCAGAATTAGGGGTTATTCAATGCTAGCATTGTCTTCATGGTACCAGGTCTGCTGGCATCAGATAGCATTCATCTTTCTCATCTTTATGGAAGGTGTCTGGAGATCATTTAGTCCAACCCCCTTGTCAAGGTAGCATCACCTAGAGCAGATTATACAGGAGTGTGTCCAGGTGGGTTTCAAATGTCTCCAGAGAAGGAGATTACAATGACCTCACTGCGCAGCCTATTCTAGTGCCCAGCCACATTCAGTCTAAAGATGCTCTCCCCCATGTTGAGGTGGAACTTCCTATGTTTTATTCTTCTAACATACTCCTTCTTGTATTGCATGTGTAGATACCTCTCAAGGTTACTCCTCAAGGCTGAGCAAAAGAGGTCTACCCAAGGTCTTTGGTATGGATGAATAACATCAATCACTACTTAGTAATTGGCTTTGCCAGGTTTAATAGAATTGCTTTAAATAATTCCTTCAATATTGCTTTGTAGTGTACTATATTATAACAGTTGTTATAGCACTCATTCTGTGCAATGAATAATTCTGATTAAAATATTTTGTTTTATCATTATCATAATAAAAACAGCTTGCCCAGAGAAGTAGTAAATACCCCGTCACTAAAAACATTCATGGTCAGGTTGGACAGAAATCTGAGCCACCTGATCTGATTGAAGATGTCCTGCTCATTGCAGGGGGATTAGTCCAGATGACCTTAAAGGTCCCATCCAACCCAAACTATTCTGTGATTTTGTGATTCTATGATTCTATTTCCCTGTCCTCTAACCTTCATTCCACTCTGTTATATATGAAGACATACATATTTCTTTGTCTTTTCTAAGTTTCTTCTTGCTATGCTTTAAACAGAAAAATGCACAGAATTCAGGTGAGGGAGCAAAACCAAAAGAGGTCAGACAAAATGATGGTGCTGTCACCTTTTGACATCATGAGTACTCAGATGTTAGTGAATGGGGCTCAGCTAAGTTTTAAAGTAAGAAAATAGCTCTCACAATTTCTTCAGTACTTTTGATCCATGTGCTAGCTGTTTTAAGCGTTTTCTGTTGTGCATTTCTATAAATGCAGGGACATTTATACTTTGCTGAATTGCACAATACCCAGTCATTCAGCAGCACCTCCTTCAGTGACATTTTGCCTGGATATGCTCATTATCACCATAGTAACTGAAACCCTTCCTTCACTCAATTCCACATATGTCTTCCTTTTCTCTTATCCTTCCTCCTGCTTCTGAGGAGGAATTTATATGAAGCTGTTATATTATAGGAGCAGCTACACGTTGTGTATTCAAAGTAATTGGCATATTTTTACTCACCCCCCCAAATTTAAGATAGGCTGATTTTTAACTATTTACATATGTGTGATCAATAATCACTTGTCTAATTATTTGCCAATATTTTGTGATTGGTTTTAAAACTGAAAGATGTTGTCTGGCAGATCAGACAACAACATCTCAAGAAGAGATTATCAGCACAAAAAACTGAGTTCTACAAAAGCAGTGAACAGCAGAAATTGTACTCAACCAGCAGACGGGAACCGGCTGAAGTAAAAAGGAAGCTATCTGGTAAATTACCAGTGATTTGCACAAAGAACTGCATTCACATATTCATCTAAAATAATATTTGTAAAAAGAATAACAATATATTTATTCCAAAGTTCATGAGCATTCAGACATATTAGTCTCAAGTGGATTTTATTCTGGATTTTCCATCACTTCAGTGTGATGCATAGACATTCTGAACACTGGAAAATTTTTATTTTAGTAATTATTGTTTCTCATGTGCACCTTAATCATGTGAATGTATTTAGACACTTCTACTAGGAAAAATATTTTTAATTTATTAAAAACCCTAAGAGTAGATTAATTACATGGAAAAATATATGTGCAAGGAGAACTTTATACTACTGTTATTCACTATTTATCAACAAGCATCTTCCTGATGCTGAAATAGAGTCCTGCCCCAGGAAAACTTCCTTGATGGAAGATTATTTAGACAGAATACTTTTAAGTATTCCACCTGAGGCAAAGCTGATTAAGCACTCTCCTGGGATATCTTGAATTTCCATGAGAACCTGCATGTCATTTATTGCCTAATATTAGTCACGAAGCCAAAGGAAATAGCAGGAAATAGTGATCAGACCTTTCACAAAAGTTTGAAGCACAACTTGAAAAACAAAGTTTTTGTCAAAGGCTGAATACATGACCTGTGTCAAAAGTCATGACAAACTGGCTTTTGTACCCACACTGAGGTGGCTTAAGGCTACTAAGGCTTAATTTAAGATGCCTGAGAAGCTGGAATATAAATAGAAAACTTAGGGAGTTCAGATAATCTTTTTCTAGGTCACATCCATAGTTCTTCCAGCCATGTGATGGGGTAATACAGGAAAGTCAAAAACAGTTTTTTTACCTGTTACCTCTCCCTACGACAGCTACCCCTGCCTATAATCCAGATCTGTCAAGAACTGAGCTGGTATCCTAGTCCATATCTTGTCTAGCTATTCAACAATTTGTGAGTAGCTCCCTCTCCCATTACTGAAGTATTTCCCTGGTTTGCACCAGTCCCTGTTCAGCCTACCCAGTTGGATCAAAAATCCCAATATTGTCACTCTCTCCTGTCTTCTCTTTGCTCGCTGAAGCTTTGGGACAAGCCTACATGAAAACACACTTTCATAATGGTGGCTGAAGCTTGCTAGCAGGCCCAATTCAGATCCAAACTAAAAGTGTCAAAAGATCTGGACTAGAACCAACTTCAAGACCTAAGTTGAAAGGAGAACAGATAATATAACAGATAATAAGGACAGAATTTGGAGTCAGGCAAAATTAATGAGTTGACTTATTTATCGACTTATTTATCATTAGTAACAAATAAACAGACAAATCATGCCAAAACAAAAAAAAAAAAACAAACTGAGGGAAAGAATCCTTGTAGTTATATTAGACATCTATATTATGATGGCACATGCAACTGAGGTGTTTTCTCTGATTATCTCTCAAACGAAATCCAGCTGACTTTTTACTGAGATGACTACCTCTGAGGCAGCAAAAATTGATAAGTACAATGAATTACCTTCTTACTTTTGGGATTGCCATGGGTTAAGCCCAACCGGCAACTAGGCAACGTGGACCCACATACTCACACTCTAACCCACCCCCTTCCATCCCCTTCTGGTGAAACAGGGCAGAGAATCAAAAGTAAATATTTTAGGTTGAGACAAAAAACAGTTTAATAATTGTAACAAAGTAAAATAGAATGATACCAGTAAATAATAATAATAATGAAAATAATGTGAAAAATCAGACCAAGTGACGCGTAATACAATTTCTCACCACGCACTGACTGATACCAAACCCTATCCCCAAACCCTGTTTGTCCCCTTGGGTCAACTCCCCTGCTTGTTTGCTGGACGTGACTTTGTATGGTGTGGAATAAACCTTTGGCCAATTCAGGTCTTCCATCCCAGCTATGCTTCCTCCTGGCTTTTTGTCCATCTTCTCACTGGCAGAACATGAGACACTAAAAAACTCTTTGATTTAGGGTAAGCACTACTTAGCAACAACCAAAATATCAGTGTGTCATCAATGTTTTTCTCATGCTGAATCCAAAACACAGCACCGTACCAGCTACTGAGATTAACTCTATACCAGCCAAAACCAATATGGGGATGGATCTAAATAGGAAGAAAATTAAACAACTGAAAAATACAAAAATCAAAATTATTGACTGCCAAAGGAACATTAGACCACTGTAGTCAAAAATAGAGTTAATACAAATATAATAAAAATGTGAAAAATATATAGACTTCTGGGAAAATAAAATAGTTTTCCTGTATGTATTAAGTTAGTCAAATGTTACTAATGTTGCAGAATAATGACAGAAAACAGTCTAGGCAAGTTTACATGCAGTACCAGACTCTTTAATATTGAACTACTTATTCAGAGAACTGGATGCAAAGCTAGTAATCTTAAACACCATGTATTATAAACATTTAATAAACTTTATAAGTGTGGAATGGAATCAATATAATTAGGAATTAATCACTTAAAATCCATGTTTAGCAGATTTTCTTCTGAATTCTTTAAATCTAAATTGAAAATAAGTGCTATTTTCTGAAGTTTTGCTATGGTCTTGTGCCACAAGAGGGAAAGAAGTCTTTATTCCATCCTATAAATAACTCTAATGTTCCTTTTTTTCCAAAACACACCTCAAAATAAAATAGAACATTATCAAAAATCATGAAAAAATGTTTCCCTATTTTTTTTTTAATTTAGAATTTTCTGAAGCTCATTTATAAACTTATTTATTATGTTGATATTTAAGATGATTATTAGCTGGTCTTTTAAAAGGGATGGGCCAATATAAACAGAAACAATCAGAATAATTTTAGGAAATTACCGCGCTAGACCCTAGAGAAAATTCTTACAAGTAGCTGACAGTTGACTGTGTCTGACTTTTAAGATTATGCCAGCATTCAATGTTCTTGACAGTGATATAATCAAGTTTTTTCTCCTAGATAGTAAAATCAAATCACTAAAGCTACTTCCATGTTTACAGGTATATTGTTTGCATATAGGGGTATTATCTTTTTCCTCTGCATTCTTCTGCCCATTCTGGATAAGAGGATGCTATTCTGCATTTTTATACACTTCTGAATAGGAATTAGTACAAGATGTTTCTTAGAAAATATTGTTAGCAAAAGAAAATTCCAGCAGTTTCGGGTGATACCCTTTTTCTTCCAGGAAACTATAATCCTTGTGGTTTTAGACTTATTTTATCATGATTCCATAAGCTGGGCAGAAACCAAAAATCCAAATGATGTGTGAAGATACACCGTGTCTAATGAGGGCTGGGTTTAATGGTCCATGTTCAGAATATTTTGTGTGCTTCAGGTGATGTATTTTGACCAGGGAATGAAAACAGTGTGAATACATTAGGGTGAGATTTAAAGGCTTCATTATATGCATTTTTTTTATCTTCAACACTTACTTTTTTCCTTCTAAATAGATCAGATTTGGAAATTTTTGAGATATAAAATGTTTCTCTTCTCCCATCACCTTGGCTAAGTATTCTAAACATCCACATAATCTGAACAAAAAATACCCAGTCTCTTTGAGTTGGCCTGATATATTACAGTCTGAAGAACAACATTTTATTTTGCCTTATAATTTTTTATTTAAATATACTGGGTATCCCACTATTCTGATTCCCTGGATTCTCTTGTGTTTCTCCCATGAGAGTATAGAAGAGAAAGAATGATAGTCTGAAAATTTAGGAACTACAAAAATAAATTAAAATATTTTAGATTTTTTTTTTTAACTAAAATAATTAGTATTTTAAATGTTATTTCGCATCTCTGAACATATGCTTCTTGGTTAAGAAATAGTCAAAAATCCTATGAAACACAGCACTTATAAAATCTAAATACCCTCTTTTGTCATAAATATAATATCTCCCTTGCTTGGGTTAAAATACTGTATTTAATTGGATAACAAACAGAATATAAATTATTTATTATTCAGTTATGAAGGGCCTAATCCTCATTCAACTATTATTATAACTATTATAATCAGGGATCCTTCTAAATAAAATGCAGCATCTAAAAAAGCCTACAAGGTAATCAGACAGCCTGCCTGATTGGTGCCATTTGAGTTTTGGTAGTCTATATAGAGCTGATACAAATCAATATGGAAATACATAGAGAGAAGCTTAGAAGACCATGTATTTTCTTAAAGTAAATCTGTAGACATTCATTGTCTTAATTTGCATTCTCTGAAGATGCTTCACTTTCACTGAATAAAGACTTTTGCATTTTCCACATCATGAGTCTATTCTATTCTGACATGAGCTAAAGTTTGGATCTCCCAGATTGTACAAGGGAGACTGTATATAAGTTGTTGTCTTTTGGGTTTTTTTTTTCTTTTTTTTTTTTTCAGGGGGGGTGTTGTTTATTTGTTTGTTTGGGTTTTTTTTTCCTTTCTAACTCTTCTCAGATTACAGAATCTCAGAATCCTCAGAAATCCTTCTGAGTTGGAAGGGACCCACAAGTCTCATCAAGTCCAACTCTGAGGTGAATGACCCATACTGGATCAAACCCGTGACCTTGTCGTTATGAATATAGGTGAATAAATTCTCTACAAAGAAAGGATGGTAACACCAATGGCTTTGGTATCAAAAGAACCAGCTCTAGTGCCCAGCAGTTTATAGGTTTTGAAAATATTCTCTCCCATAGCATAGTTGGATATATTAGATTCTAGTGGGGGAATAAACACAAATAAACCACAAGTCCAACAATCAAACAAAGCAAAACACCTCACACTGAGTCCATAATTTAGAATATTTCTAACAGTACTCCAAGTACTTTTATTACCATCATTCATCAGGAGAATTGAATTCTCAATAAACACTTGACATTATCTTCTATATTTCTATAAATCAGTTAACTCAAACTCCATCAGAACAATTGTTTAACTGACTTCATTAGTTAGATGTCTACTAGGCTACTTCTTCCTCTTTGAGAGTTTCAGCAATTGTTTTGAGCTGATTAAAATACCTAGGAACATATGCATTAGTTCTACATTGCATTCTTCCTAAATATATCTGAACATGTTTTACTTTCAAGAAAAACGAGGCAAACTTAATTGTCAAATTGATTTCAGGAAAAATGAGAGCAATTGTTTAAAATGGATTGATTTTAAATTCTACATGGAATTTTAAACTGAGTTAGGCAGCGGCACAAATCCTTCAGGGTATAGGTTGGACTTGTAATTCCATCTTCATGGGTCCAGTGATATGTCAGGTTAGTGCCATAATGTTAAAGGTTTTCCCAAACAACTGGACATGAAAATTTAATTCTTAGTTACACTTTTTAAGTTATCATAAGTCAAAATAGTCCACAGGCACAAAATCTAATATGCATTTAGTGCATCCTGGAGCTGTACTGCTCTCTCACATCCTTTGTGCAACCATGTTCTGATATATGTTTAAAGAAAAAAAAAATATATAAAATTCCACCTTATTTGCATTATTAAAGATTCAGCTTCAATTTATCTCAATTCTAGAAATGGAAATGTCTCAATAACTAATTGTGGGAAAAAAAGTCATGCTTAGAACTGTAATTTTGATACTGGCGTTAAAGGTCTGTCTGAGTTAATGAGTACAACTCTGATGATGGGATTCAGGAATCGTTGAAAAGAGAGTAGAAAAATAGATGTTGCATATACATGGTTTATGACTTGCTATACTAACTGTAATGTTTTGAATGAGGATAATTCGGAATGTTGATCCCTTCAGTACACCTAAAATTTAATATTTTCAATTTTTTCAGTGGCAAATTTTAATTAAAGCTAAGCTGACCTTGTAGCATATGTTATACTTACACATTTACTGAATACGGATGGGTAGATAATCTTGTTATGTCACTTATGTCACTTTTCAGAATAACATTAAAATTAAATGATACAGCTCTAATAGGAAGACCTGAATGCATGCCTCTAACCACATACTAACCTTTATCAGAACACAAAGCTTTAAAATATTGAATTCTGTTTCACAGGCATTGATGGAACATTTTTTCAGCTATTCTGCTTGCCACAATGAATGGATTTTTTTTTTTTAATTTATGAGACTGAGCAATTGAAAAGCAGGTGAAACTTTGCCGAAACACTTAAATTATTCTTGTCTCCAAGTGAAATATTAAAAACCCACAAGTACATGATTCTGAGCCTTATAAGAGGTACTCTGTTTTAAACTATCTAAAGAATCTAGTAATTTATGTATTTGTCCAAACTGTAATAAAAGAGAAATAGTCAGCTTTAAAATAAACATTTGGCCAACTTTTCCAGTGCTGCATTCTACACCATAAAAATCTCCATCTTGGTTGCTGGTTTTCATTCTTAGATCTTTGTTACATCAACATTTGCCATTTCAATTTGTAGCTATGTCATCTTGCAATAAGCACCACTGGTTACCCCTCTGTAGTATATTCTGAAATGCTGTATTTCCAAGAATATCTGTTGCTATTCCACGAAAAATGCTTGTGTAGCTATGGGTTAAACACACAATTTTTTTTTTCTTTGTTACAGGTAGAAGATACATATTCTATTAATTCCAGAAAAGAGAGTGGATTCTTCATTTTATACTCCTTTGAACACTTTTGGTTTAGTCCTACAGGCATAAACGAAGAGATAATAATAAAGCCACACTAATGCAGAACAACAAAAGATAAATTCTCATCCCTTTTTTCTGAAAATATAGGATCATAAGTCCCTATACTATCCTTTGGTGTTTTTCATTATAGTGAAACTGACCTTTCTGAATAGAAGGGTGTCTTTCTTCATGTGCAACATCTAATACAAAGGTAAAAATAATTAGGAATATTTTAGGCGTTGGAATTCATGACCATCGCACTTCAGGAAGGGGACAAGTTAGAATCCATGTGTTTTTCTATACAAGTATTGTTCTGGAAGCTTGAAACCTAACTGAAGGGGACAAGTGTAAAGTGACTTTATCTTGCAGCCTTATGGTGCTTCTTTTTTAAGAAATTAATGTGTAAAATCATAACTAACCCGATGTCACTTGTATTTTAGAGGAAAAAAGGGATGACTAAGGGTAAGTAAGGCCTATCCATAAGATGTGCTGTAAATCTTTAGATTACAGAGCCCCAAAGGACAAGTTCTACAGAACAGCATTACCTGAAGAGAAGGTGAATTGTAGGCCTGGATGATGTGTGATAGATAAGCCTGGCTTCCTGTGTTGTACTTCTTTACTGTTACACAAAAAAAAGGATGAGGAATGAATACAATGACTAAACCCCTGAGCATTCATACTGCACAATTATCCTCTTCCTTTCTGGCTTGAGAACTGCTCCAACCCTCTTTCTTCTAGGGCCACCTATTATCATGAGAGACGCTCACAATTAATGCAGCTAACCCCCTGCAGAGGGAGTGGCTCCATATCCATTCCTCTTTAGATAGATAGGCAGGTGAATGGATGAGTAGAAAGACAGATAGATAGATAGATGATAGATAGATAGATAGATAGATAGATAGATAGATAGATAGATAGATATAGAAAATGTATATCCCACAAGCTCCAGCACTTTAATTTACAGAGAGTTACATTGAATGTGCAATTAAATCTGATATAGACTCAATAACATTGGCTTTCCTAGACCCTGCAGGTTAATTCCTTCTATTAGATTTCCCTAAATGTGCTTGTTTCAGTAAATCATAATGCTAGTCACATAAGACAGTCGTGCTATGGGACTTGGGCTTGAGCTGTTTCTGAACCACATCCAGTTCAAGAGCCAGGATCACCAGTCTGAATTCAAAAAATAAGAAGTTTCAGCTTTTCAACATAAACACTGAGAAGAAATAAAATAATTAACAGAATTCTACATGGCATGTGTTTTTTGAAGTTTGCCTTGAGAGAAAAATAATAAAAGATGGATTAAAAAACAAGATTAAATTTTCTTTCCGAAGTAAAGTACAGGTGAAGGACTACTTCAGGCCAATGTGGAGATTTACAATATGATATAATATTCAAGGAAATATAATTGCTATGAAGTCTGATTTGAGCATCTCTATCAAGATGCATTTAGAGGGAATAAAGAAAAACTAAGAATAGGAGATAAAAAGTGAAATCCTAGGAAGCAGTAGATAAAATGCATTTATCAAGTCTCTTGGTTCTATCTAGATCAAGTGATAAAAGATCTTCTTTTCTTAAGAGGTACCTTGCCTTAGCTTGGAAATAAATACAGGCTTAATAGGAGTAATGAGTGAAACCTAGCATATGAGAACCCCTCAGGATAATTGATTGGGTTTACATGATTTCACACTCCAGGCATTCCTCCCTGGAGACATTTCACAGAAGTATAATTAGCCAAGAAATGTAACAGATAACTTATTTAGAAGTTAGCCACAAGAGCAAATCTATCCCTGTCTTTGCCATATCTGTAAACAATCCTAGGAAGTGTTTTCCATATTAGTATTTTTCTTTCTTTTTTTTTTTCCCCTGAAAAAGGTTTTAATTAGCAGTTCTTTATTTAACGACTTCTAATCAGAATTTTTATACAGTTTTGGTTCTAAATGAAGGTCCAGACTTTTCCAAATGTTTGATAGTATTGCCTGTCTGACAGTAACAAATTTGCCTGGACTGGAGTTAAACAATGTACAGAGAATGAAACTATCAAGCATAGTCATTCTTTAATGTCAGAGTGAGTGATAGATGGTTCATTGCTCCACAATGGAGCATCAACATTCATTATAATATTTTATTTTTGACTTGGCAGTCCTTGATTCTCTTATCTCTTTCTTTCTGCACAGAAGATATTACAACCAAGAGAACTTGTAAAACTGTACCTCAAACTACCCTGTTATTTTAGTTTGTTCTTTCTCCGTATTTTTTGATACTTTATAATAAATTCATATCAAATGCCACTCTAATAAATATTAAATTTCCTCTATTAAGAACGCTGACATCAGCAAGTGTCCTAGAGACTGTATCCAGTTTCTGTTATCAGAAAAATGAGGCACATATTGAAAAATGAGGCACCAAGACATCCTGTTGAAAGCTCATTTTTACTGAAAAGGAAACTAGCAAATTAAGCTCAGCTCAGACTGTAGCCCCAAGAAGTTCTCTGCAAACTTTGATTTTTTTCTGAAAAACTTATGCATTAATTCAGCATCGTGTTTCTTTACAAAATTTTTAGTCGAAGCAGTAAAAAGTGAGCCCTTACAGATTAGGGAACAAATCTTCTTTCATGTTATACTCCAAATCTTGCTATAGGCAGAAAGCAAACACACTTAGTATTAAAAAAACCCAAGAATTTCTTCTTAATGCAAGTGAAATATTAACATCCTAAACAAGGATTTATTACTAGACCACATCTACTCATTGCAGGAAAGTTAAAAAAAAAAAAATAAAATATTAATATAAAATCCTTTTTCTGGTATTATGCTGATCCTTCTGCTGTCCTTGGCTTCAGTCACAGGAGTGACTACAGTGAGTCACCTACATCCAGAGCTCTTCACCAAGAGGTACATGATATTGATGGTTTCTTTTCTTTTCATTATAGGATCTGCACAGTTTTAATTTACTTGCTTATGAACTGACTCCACACCTGGCTCCACATTCACTGGCCTGCAAGTCCATGTTACATTCAAATTTTCTCTATATTTCGTACTTATTTATATGGTACATTAGATCCTTGTTCTTCATTATTTTTGTTATCTTCAAATTTGTTTTTCACAGCTCATAGGTCTGCAGTTCTCCAGCTATTGGTGGGTTATCTACAGTCTCAAGATTTCCATTGCCAGGACATGTCCTTGCTCTAATCATGTAACAACTGCACATTTCTCCCTTATGGAAACTCCTCAACAGAGTGAGAATATCTTTCCACATGTCAAGGCCCCTGCTGCCATCTGAAATTTATCCATACTCACCCCTAGCTCAGGAGTAGTGAGCAAAGATCTCTGCCTCTGTATTTCAGCTGCCAGTAGCTGCATACTGAGTAAAACAGTAAATTGTTCTGTGCTTTGGATTTTTACAGTAATTTTGTCAACCATTTAGGTCATTTCCTCATGGGTGGGATAGATGGTTAGCTCAATTTTATTAAAAAAAACCAGTAGTTTTTAAAATTTTTTTCTTGTCTTGAATTCTATTCCACACTGTTTTTCCCACTGTTGATATTTCCCATACACTAATGTATTCTCAAGCTGGGGCTTGGAAAATTATCACTTAAGTACCTCAATTTGTATCTATTCAGGTAGCCACTTTGCTGCTTGTTTCACCTCCTCCTAGTACAGAAGTGAAACCCTGTACTCCAGGTGCATGTATTGAAGGTGGGGAGAAACTCTGTTGCAGGGTGTATCCATCACCAAATCTGCATGATGAATACTGTGTACTAGGTGAAAATTTTCAGCTTCTTTCCTTCTTGTGTGGCTCCCATTTAAACTGGTGGGATTGGTGTAAACTGGATGCTGAATGGGTGTATTAGACTGGGAAATCCTGAGGCACATATAATGTGGGCTAACCTGGATTTTGTTAATACCTGGGCCAGTCATGGCCCTCATCTCCAGGCCCATTCCCCTCTTTTTTCGTAAACAGCTCAGTGAAAAGTCTAGTAAATCCTATATATATGGGTATAAACCCTGAGAAAACCAAATAGCTTCTACAGAGATGTTAACTCATGTACGTTTTCAGGGACAAAGACTTTTTTTCTTTGTTTTATTTACTGCTCAGTAGTTGTGATCAACATCACATCATGTGATCATTGTTCATGTCAACATGCTTCTATGCATTTTACTTTGTATTATTTGAGAATTTTTTTTTTTAAACTTTGAATCTTTTCACAAACTTTTTGTTGTTAACTCTGTCGTCTCTAATTGAGTGTGAACAAGAATTCATAAATCACCTGCATGTGCATGGGTTCAGTTAACTTCTGATATTTTTCATGTGCCCAGATAACTCGAGCACCATGTGTATCTAGGGAATTATGAAATCTTTGAGTAACACAAGGAAAGCACTGACCTTTGGATGCAAAGACAAGCTTGAACTAACAAGTCCTAGAAATGGGATTAAAAAGAAAAAAAAAAAGTATTTTTTCCCTCTCACATTGCCTTAGAAGATGCTTCTTTCAGAACCTTTGGCATTTTTTTGCTACAACATTCTTTAGTCATTGCAAGACAAAATAGTCCATAGGTAACAATAATCATACTCGGGCAGTATTGTAAAACAAGTGGATAATTACCCTGACAGAATAAAGTCTGACACTTACTGAGCATCAGCCTCGGGGGCATGCAGTCTAAATCAAAATATTTCACAGATCCAGGCTTTGAGACATTAAATAACTTGAGCATTTTTGTAAGTTCCTCAGAGTGTCTTAACTCTTCACTGTATTTTTTCAACAATCTTGCTCAAAGGTTCAGTTGCTGTTGTAGCAATTATCTACCATTGTGAACAATCTCTTAGGTTTGTGTGGGACTATACCAGTGCCTAAAGTTGTCTGTGTATTTAAATGAATATTTAATTGGGCCTATGTACAAAAATCATACAGTTTGCAATGTAATGATTTAAAGAAGATTCAGTCCTAAGAAATAACAGAAAGAAAGTAGGAAAACAGAGGCCTCTGAAAACTAAGTGCTTCTGGGGAAAAAAAAAAATAAAAAAGAAAAACGAACTGTGAAGGAGAACGTTATAAAATTGGAAATAAGTTGATAATTGAAATGAGTGCTGTGGTATCATAATAATATAATTCCAGAAATTAGTGACAAGGTGCTAATAGCTGGGATATGAGGGAGTCAGTCCTTTGAGGAATTAACTCACGACGAATTTTTTTATGTAGAAGAATAGGTATATTCCTTACCTTTCTTAGCAGAAGTGTAGGAAATATGTTACACAAAAAGGATTTTTTTAGGGCAGCTTTGTCATCACAGAAAAAGGATAGAGTACTCAAAAACTGTTAATATTTTCCCAGTGTTACAGACAGAACAAAATTTTGCTGCCCCAATAACCAGAAACTGATGCTAAGGCTGCTATTCAAAAAAGAGTGTGCTGGGATGGATCAGTATGAAAATAAATGAGGGAAATACAGGGAAAATTATCTCTAATAAAACCCATATACTGATTCCCTTTTCTAAATGCAAAGGCAGTGGTTTAACAGGGTTTCCAGGGCACTGGAATAGGAAAAGATCTTAGCAGCTGCATGGTGCTTCTGCTGCTTCCATCCATCCACTGCCCTAGGCAATCATCTGTTTTGCCGATGCTCAGATGCAGATGTGAGGTGAATTTTCTAAGAATTCCTTCACAAACTAACATTTAAATCAGTGGATTTATAGCAATCTACATTACATTAGAATCTATGTCCCTGCATATATTGTTATTCTTGAAATGGAAAATGACAGCTGAAAATGCTGTTATGCTGTCTCCTGTAATGTGTATGCTAGTGTATGAAACTCTGTGCTTGCATTCAAACATATTAACATATGTCCCTAATTCCATGTTTGGACCTGTTCTTGTCTTCAGGAATACTATTAAGGAGTCACAGGGTAAATTTTAGCAAGGTCTTTGTCTATCAAAAGCATTTGGGTAGTTTTAAATACACCTACACACATTTTGATACATGCATTTTGTAAGTGCAAATGTTCAGGGAACATTAGTCACACAAACTTGTTTTTAAAGAGCTTATATACCACTTTGGCAGCATAAATACAACACTAAGTACAGCAGAATTCACCCATGTAAAATCAATGTACTTATGCTACTACACATTGAAATTCAGTATTTCCTTTAGAGGACATATAGTACATGACTTCACCCTTTAAGTAACTATAGAAAGCACGGTAAATACTAGAATCACCTCATTTTATCAAAGGCAAAACCACAAAGCTGACTTTTTTTTTTTTTTTTAGAATCAGCTTTTCAGGTATAAGGCACTTCTTTGTGTTTACTGAAGGTAAAAAGCATGAAAAATATTTGGTAATTTTTTTCTAGATTCCTATTATAGTCTCTGTGACTTGCAGAAATACCTACCTTAGTACACACTCCATATATTTTTGAAACAGCTGTAGAACACTATCAAACTGACATGTAGCAGGTTAACCAAGGCATAAAGAAAATTTTCATATCATTTACTTCTTTTTGAGGTGAAAATGGCAAAAAAACTGACTGCTTTCATGACCCATGATGAGAAAATATCTCCCCCTTTCTAAGAGGGTTATTGGAATTTGAACAAACTTAACAAATATGATCCTATAAAAGGCTAAATCACTAAAATAGTTAAAGAATAGTTGTTTTTTTGCTGAAAGTCAGAAAGATTTTACAAGGAACAAGTTGGTCTTGCAACACTGGCACAAAGCAGCTGAGGTCAGTTAGAATTACTCTCAGAGCTACATACACTGTTATTTTAGAATGGCATCAGCAGCTCTATAGCTCTGGTTCTTCCTTAAGTTTTGGCAGAAGCTGCTGTTCTCAGGGGTTATTAGTAATTTGACCATTTGGAATTGCATACAAGACTTGAACCAAAGATTTGTCATATACCTCATTACAGATGCTTTCTTTTGTTACATGGAAAAGTTCAAATCAGTAAGTTTTCTTCAGTTCTATGGTAAAATTAAGAAACAGACAGTGATTTCTGATACTTGTTCAAAAACTATAAAAAATAAATAGCTTTCTCTTTCATTGTTGGATAACAGTGGGGGTTTTTTGCAACCTTTTGAAAGTATGCACATCATACTCAGAAACACTTCAAAGTCATATAATCATTCAATTGTATTAATTTATGGTTGGACAAGAATTTTGAATACCTCTGAAAATTATCTGATTCCATAATCACTCGTACATATATTTTTGGTTTCTTTTCTTATTAAATATAACTTAATATATTTTTGCAGTCATGACAAGCAAGATAATCAAGAAATGGTGGATATAAAATATAAATTAGAATACATAAATACTTAACAAAGGTTCAACTTTGAATGACAGCAATTAAATATACAAGCCTTTGAAACTTACAAAAGTAGTTTTTGACCTAATAAAAGAAGCCTAATTAAAGGCATAATAAAAAGAACCTAATAAAATAAGACATTAAATGTTTGCATAAACTGTACTCTATCCCTTTATCATTCTATATGGAACTAAACTATATCTAAATTAATATTAAAAATTAGGTAAAGTCTAATACAAGGCTTTAAGTTCCTCAAGGCAAGTGACTGATTCACACATGGTCTCAAAGATCTGGTATTATTTTGGAGCAAATAGGTCTGCTTTCTCAGCATCCAGTTATATATGTACAATAATTTTTGGAAAGCAAGAGTGCAAACTGATAAGAAAAGAATGCCAAGCAATGATCAGGTAGAAATATATTTAAATAATAATACCACCTATCCTCATTTTCAAGGGGCAACCAGAATCTCACATCTGCTTTATAGTTTTCCTGACTTTACAGCTCTGCTTTTATGCAATTGCGGCATCAGAACTGGGTTCTAAAGAACCATTTAAATATCTTAGAAAGAAGTTCAATACCCCAAAAATTGATATACTTTCCTTTGCTTCTTTTCAGATGCTTACATGTGCTGGTTTAAAATGTTAAAGAGCTAATTTATACCTAACTATGAGGGGAAAGATCAATTTAGTAGTTTAGAACTACAGCTTGTCCAAGTCTCTAAATGGCTTCTCTAACACAAACACCATTTCAGCTTATACACATTCTGTTTTTTATCTTCACAGGATTTACTTTAATGTTTTGGAAAGTTAGTGAGTTGCTCGTTATGTCTCTGAATATAATGTACATATATATATACAACCATAGGTTCACACACATATATACAGAGCCTAAAGATAAGACTTTCAAAATGGTTACTTTAAGGAAAAAAGTGAAGTAGACTAAAAATGGAAAGAATCATAAAATCACATAAAAAAAGAGGTTGAAAGAGACCTCCAAAGGTCACCTAGTCACACATCCTTCTCAAAGAGGAGCAACTTCAATACTAGCTCAGGCCTTATCTAGGTGAGTTTTGAACATCTTCAAAGACAAAAATTCTGCAAGCTGTCCCAGTGCTTAACCTCTCACTGGGAAGAGTGTCTGTATCTAGTAGGAATTTTCCTTTTTTGCAGGCACAGGGTTTTTTGCCTCTTGTGCCTTTGCTGTACCTGTATGACAAGTCTCTGACTCCATCAGGTGTACAGCACCTCTTTACCTTGCTGTAGAATAATGTGAGCTCCCTGCCCCAGCTTTCTCTTCCTCATGCTGGACAAGTTCTCCTCTGTCAGCCTCTCGTCACATATTTTATGCTTCAGACCCTTGAGCACCTTGGTATCCCTTGGCTGGAGTCTCTCCCATTTACTGACATTTTCCCTGCACCTGGGAGTCCAAAACCGGGTGCATTATTCCAGGCAATCTCACAAGGGTCAAGCAGAGCAGAATAATAATTTCTTTGACCTGTTGGCTATATTTCTGCTGAAACAGCCCAGTTAGTCTTTTTGTTGCCAGAGTATACTGCTGGTTCATGGTCAACTTATTCTACATGAGGACTTCAAGGCTCTTTTCCATTAAAAAAAAAACCTTTCTGTCCAGTTGGTTCTGAGCCTATGCTGAAACACAGGGTTATTTTGACTCAGGAAGGACTTTGCATTTTTTTTGCTGCAGAACTTAATGAGGTGTCTGTTGGTATATTCTTACACTTTGTTGAGGTCTGCATGAATGGCAACCTGGCCCCCAACCCACCATCATGTCCCGTTGATACAGTATCACCCACAAAATTGCAGCTGGTGTGTTCCATCCCTTTATCCAGATGACTGATGAAGATTCCATCGTAACAGAGACAGGAAGAAATTGCTGGAGAATTTAATTTGCATTTTCTCCTTAATTTTATTTGCAAAGTGGTGAGTATCAAATTTCAAAGTTATAGAAAAAAAACCCTAATGTTAACTTCTCTCTGTTGAGAAGATTCTTAGGATAAGACAGTTAAGTTGTAATAATTTGAAATTATCACTGAAGCAGAAGATCAACAGTAGTTTGTTTAAACAAAGTTCTTTCAGAATGTCTGAAAATTGCTATGTCTCAGGTTTTGAGGACAGAAAATAATAAACCACTCTTATGAAGAATGAAGGCTGAATAGTAAGCAAATTATTTAGAAGTCAACTTAGCATATTTCATCATGGAACCTTTATTTGCACTTTAATTCATTCTGTTTCTCTGCTGCATATACAATAATTTATCTTCATCTGAAAGCTGAATAATTTCCTAGAGTTAGGATATCTAGCAGTTTTGATGATGAATACACAGAACAAAAAAGAAGCAATGTACACAATATTCTATGTCTGCCAAATCTGTTCATCTCTCTATGATTTTATAAACTGATTAAAATGGGGTTTTTTTCCAAAAATTTTGAGAAAATTTCATTTCTCTAAATCATAGTTTGTTTTGTTTTGCTGTCTACTGTGGTTATGGTTTATGTTTCAAGCAAAAAAAACCCTTTGTTGTCAGCGTTCAGCCTTAATGCTTTTGATTTTCTTCGTAAGTGCTAACATTCAACATAAAGAATAGGAACCTTATATGTTGAATAAAGATAGCTCCTGAAGGAATCCCTCACATACGTTTTTTCTTCCACATGTAGTATAAATAAATTTCTGTATCTTTTTCTTCTCTTCTTATTTTACTGTGTCATCTTGCTTTTTCTTCAATGTCAGCTCTGCTCTATCTTACAGATCTTTTTCTATTTATCTGGTAAGACTTTCTTAGTTTTCTTAATAGGATCTCTATACCCTTTACTCCCACTGGGAAGCTTCAATTCTCTTTTGTCTTCTCAAAACTCAGAGGAGTTCAGTCACCCTTGAGCCTGTCTTTGTTCATCTCTGCAACTTGTTGAAGACTGTGTGGTATTCAGGTGGGAAAGGACAGGTAGCCTCAGCTTCATTTAGCTTTACAATAAATAATTAATATGCAGTCTTCTGTCTTTCTCCAGGATTTTTTTTCTTCCACTCTGGGTAGAGAATTTCCCAAATCTGAATGCATATTTTGCCTTGAACCCATAATATTAGAGATCTGCAATCTGATGACAGTAGTAGACAATGTTATGGCAAGGGTGTTTTTATCTTATACTGTAAATCGTGTCCTACTTCTGAGATATGATGCCTGTACCGCAACATGAAAGGTACATATAGTAATTTTTTTCTACAGTTTTCCTGTCGTTTTCTTGATGTATTTTACAAAGACATAATGGATTAAAAGACATTCTTTTTAAGAGAACAGTTTATTTAGATTAGCTATAGCTTCACTTAAAGCACTTGCTTTGTGATTAATATGTGACATAAAAATCAATTTCCACTGAAAATACTGAAGATTGAGTGATTGTATCCCAGTTTAAAAAATTTCAGAAGTCTCTTAGGATGATTAAAACAAAAATATGAAATTAAATATGTAAGGTGGGAAATTACAGTTTTTACTTAAGTTCTAATTTAGATTTGTGTAGAAAAATAGGAAGGCTTCTTCCCTACATTTATCCATTTTAAAATTAGAGGATGGTCATTTAGGTTACCTATCTGCTCTCACAGAATCTTTCTGTAGTTAAGTGTGGGTGCAGACGCACACAAAGCATTTTTCCTATTGTGTTAAAAATGGGAATCAAAAAAGTTGGGCTTTTATTTTAGCTCTGTGGTGAATTCAGAAGTCCTACTCCATTATAAACCAATTTTAAATGCAGTGAGTTTTCTTCTAATGAACTAAATTGTAAAGAATTCATAAATATCTATCTTAGATTTAGAACAGATTAATTTTTTACTCTATGGGTCTATAGCAGAATGGGGGGTATTTTAGGCGTTTTTAATATCCCTGTGTGAATCAACACATGCAGGTGACAGGATGGTGACAAAAAAAACCACGGCTGAAATGCAAAGAGTAAATTGATTTAATTCCTTTGCTGGCTGGAGGATCCCAAAGCAGCACTGGGAGACAGTGAGACACACAAAATGAGGACACAGGCCCCATCAGGCTCAGTTCAATCCTAGCAGGTGGCAGGGCTGCTGTTGGCACCCATTTATAAAAGGCTCATGCATGCATAGCTTACCATCATGCTGTGATCTGCCTTGTGCTTTTTAAGATCTTTGCTTTGATGCCTCTCCCAACAGGGAGCTCAAGCAGCCTGGGAGAGAGCCTCCAAGTCTCTGTAAACACCTGGTATCTCTACACAGGAATTCTACTTCTCAAAACACACAGAGGGTAAACAGTAGCAGGTATAATATATGGTTTCCTACACTGCTACTCTCCAAGCCTTGTTATTCCCAGCTGCAAGGTCACTTGGTAGATTTACCCCCTCCTCATCATTCTTCCGCATTTAACCCTTTCCTCCCAAAAAACCCTCTCTTTTCTCCATGAAAATATCTGAAATATTGATAACAATGTGTCAAAAAATGTGGGACCTCTTTCTTCTAAATAAAAGATAGAAGGAGAATACACTAAATGGAGTGGCAAAATACAGTGAACAGCACCAATTTCCAGGATAAAAACTAGGTGACCAAAATTAATATGGACCACTGCAGTATTGCACGGATTTCAAAGGTATCAGAAAGTATTAGGAATTAAATCTCTGAAATAGAGGAAGTGGGTGTCATTGGTTGAGAAGTTTTGAGTTCTGTAACAAGTCCATTAGATGAAGCAGATAACTTTGGTAAAATCAGAATGTATACAAACAAGACATTTTGTTTTAAATCATAACATCTGTAACATTTTCAATTTTTAGATTTGCAACAAGTACAGTCACATTTAATCAATTTGAAAGAGTTTTAGTAAATCCTAAATGTACCTCTCCAGAAATGTGGGTGGAAATTCATTCAGTTCTTACAGGGGAAAAGATTTTAGAAAAATTAATGTATAAAGTGATATACATTTGAGATTATTATCTAGAAACTGTTTATAATAAGTGAAGTGAAATTCATCTCTTTTTAAAATACATTATCTTGTGGATTAACCTTGGTAAGCAGCTAAGATCCACACAGCCACTTACTCCTCCACAGCAGGATGGTGGAAAGAGTCAGAAGAGTAAAAGTGAGAAAAGTTGTAGGTTGAGATAAAGACAGGTTAGTAGCGAAAGCAAAAGCTGTGTTCACAGGAAAGCAAGATAAGGAATTCATTCAGCACTTCCTATCAGCAAGCAGGTGTTCAGCCATCTCCAGGAAAAGTAATGGTTACTCGGGAAGACAAACGATGTCACTCCAAATACTCCTTTCCTTCCTTCTTATTCCCCCAGCTTTGTACATTGACCATGATGCCACATGGAATGGGGACATTCCTTTGGTCATTTGGGGTCAGCTTTGCCACCCAGCTATGCTCCCAGCTTCTTGTGCACTCCTAGACTCCTCACTGATGGAGTGGCATGAGGAACAGAAAAGACCTTTTAATCAGCGTAAGAACTGTTCCTCAATCATGAAAACACCTCTTCGTTATCAATACTGTTTTCATCACAAATCCAAAACATTGCCCCTCTTTAGCCTCTATAGAGAAAACCAACTCTATCCCATCCAAAACTAGTACAGATGATTAAATTGTCACATGACCTTTCCCTGAATATATTTATATCAATTCATTCTCTACAAAGGAGCTTCCAGACTGTCCCCCAGATGTAGACATACACAGTATAGATACATAAAGTTAAATGACATTAATTCCACCCATAATAGCTAGTCATCACACTTCCTCATTAACCAATGGAGACGAGAAATTGCATCTAAAATTAAATTAATCTCATTCTAAAATAGGTGTCTAAGACAGGTAGGATAAATTATACACTGATGGTATAAATTATTTCCTTCATATTATTTACTCAATTTTCATTTAAACTGGGGCATGAACCCTGACTTACAAACTAATTAAAATACCCCAACATAAACAAGACAACCCCTCCCACAAAAACAAACAAACAAAAAAAACCATGCAAAATATATTTTTTCTCAATAATTATTTTTCAGTAGTAGGAATTAAAAAAAGAACATATTTCACAGTGTCACATGAAAAGCGAATATTTCCTTCAACCCTTTGTGTTTGATTAGGCTGTCAGCACCCCAGGAAAGCCAAGACATTTGTGACCTAGCAGCCTGTCAGCATCCCATTATGGGCACTCTTCACTGAGCGGTCCTGCTGGATTGGAGGGTTGTTTGATGGCCTTGTTCCTGGTCACACACCATAAGTGAGACTCCCTCCCATGTCTCCGCACTTCTACCCTAACCTATTATCCACTGCCAGAGACTGCCAGCACCCTTAAAAGCCTCACGGTAACAGATTACAGAATCACACTCTGTTAATAAAATTGTGGCAGGTAAAGGTTTGAGGACTGCCAGTGTTGCAGTGAGCTAGTTTAAGTTGGTTGTAAGTTCATGTTTTCCCACTGTTGTAATGGTTTTTCCTTATGTTCTCTCCCCAGAGAATAGTCTGCCCCAGGTCTCCCTTTCCTGCCCTTGCCTTGTCACATCACCCCAAACCCCTCCCAAGTTAATGTCAGTCCTCCCCAGCTCCTCCTAGAAACCCAGAATGTTCCCTGTTCATCAGTCTCAAGCCATTCCCCAGCCCTTTTCAATCCTCCCCAGCCCTTCCCAATATTCTAGCAAGTTCTATGTCAGTTACCTTTTTCCAAGTATGCGATTTGTTATGGTTTTGTGTACCCCGCCCAGATTGTACCCTATTGGAAGTTCGATTTTTTGTCCCCTCCCTATGTTCCTCCTCCGGTGTATTCTGATTGGAAATTGAGTTGTATCCTCCCCTTGGACCTCCCCCGTATTTAAGTTGATGTTTGCTTGATTTCTGCGCTTTTGGTGGTTTCCTTGCCTGGAGTCCAGTTGTTCCTGTCCGGCTCCTGTCTAATGAAACCCTTTTTGTGGACCCACTGAAGGACTCACTTGCTCCCTTCATCTTTCTCGGACGTGCGTTTCTCTACCAGGGCTTTTGGCCCTAGCTGCACTCCTGACGCCAGATTACCAGGAGGCAGCCCACTCCTGGCATGGAGCCTCGCCCTCGTGGGCTAGCTGGGCCGGTCAGAGTGGACATTCGGAGGGCAGGCCGTGTCATGCTAGTGACAATATCTGACTGGTATTACAAACTGCACTGAGGCAGGCAACTGAGGCTGTAACTAGTAGATCCCTTGGGGCAGATTAGTGAAAAAAACACTGAATGATCAGTGTTTATATATATGTGTGTGTGTGTATATGGCAAGTTTATTTTGGAAATGTTTGGTTGTGATGGAAAGGAGGAATGTAGCCATTTTGATTTTATTTGTAGAAATATAACAATATAAAAGTATAAAAATACCACATAAGAAGATCTATAGGCAAAAGAAAGACAAAGGAAGAAAAAGAAAGGATAAGAGTAGATAGCAGAGGGGAAATACAGGATTTGATTGTTGTAATGTAGAAGCCTGTTGGTCAGAGTAATAGTCCACCAATAGTCCATTGGTCAAAGTCTTGGTCCATTGGTAGGGGAAGTTCAGTGGGTTAAGATAGGTTCAGGTTCTGGTGGGAATGCCCAGGCCTCTCTGGTGGAGAGTTTTGCACCTGAGCCTTATCAGGAGGGAGAACATTGGCATGATAAAAAGCATTATCTCCCTTTGTAGGATCTGCTTCTTAAGGACGTTCTCCCTTATTTGGCTCACACCCAGCTTGTTGCTAAACGAGGGTCAGTCTATCCTGGTCATCCTCCAGAAGTGCTGCTCACCCCCACTGCACATGGGCTGTCCTTGTGCAGACCAGAGGGTTTGTCACCACACCCCAAACCTCTCCTCCTCTCCCTCAGTCTGGGGGTGCAAACCTGGCCCCAGCAAAGCATTTGTAAATGGCTGATTGATTGAATCATTAACCTTTAACATTTCAATCTCTCACAATTGGAAGAACCTATTCAAAGTGATATGCTTAACAAGCTGCAATCTAAGTTTTGATTGTGTGTAGGAAGTCAGCCATACACTGCAATCTCTCTTTATTACAATGTAATTTTACACCCAGACTTTTCCCACACACAGCTACAAAAGTACTTTAAAATAGTGACAATATTGTCACCATTAAATCTGATTTGCACTGTAAAAGGGACCTGCATTTTTCTATAATTTGTAACTTTGACTTTTCAGGGAAAGTTTTGGGTTGTTTCATTTCTTAAAATTCATTTAGTTAGTGCTTCTAATTTATTTATTTATTGGTTATGTATTTATTTATTTAGTACTTTCTTTATTTAGTTAATTATTTCTCTATTTTAATTAAAATATTTTCCATTCTTTTTAATTTTAAATTTTCCTCTATGATCATGTACTTCAAAATTTCTCTGCCTCTTTTTCCTCACTTGAAGGATAGATTTCATGATTTCTGAAAAACAAAGTATTTTTGTAAAGGTGTTTTGAGGTCTTGAAGTGATTCAAAATGTTATTTATTAAAAACCAAAATTTGAATCATCAAGTTATAAATTACATTTAAACTTCATGAGGTTATTTCCCAAGAAGTTTAAAAAATATTTTTTAAAAAATCTCACGATGACTGAAAGCCAAGAGAATTTTGATCTCTGTCTCTTCCTTTTTATGTTCCCTGTGATTGGTGGTATCATCTTCTGTGTGGCTGTTGACCAAACTGCTCAGTGTTCAATTACAAGATCAGAAAGAACACCATAGCATAAGAATAGGCATCGGAGGTCGGTTCAAAAGTCTGTCTAACTTAGAACCCTGCCTCCAAAACTGGATGACAACAGAAAAATAGGATCATAATAGAAGCAGAGTATTAGGATAAGGTAAACTCTTGGTGATACTTCTCAAAAAGTTTCCCAACCACCAACAGTCTGCGTCTGAGAAACTTGCCAACGAAATTTTCTAAGTTTTTAGTGTCTCTTGATGGTTTTCCTTTGCTCAGAGTTATCCATTATCTCTTGAATATCTGTCAAGCTTTTTAAATTCATCAGGATGCTGGGGCTAGAAGTTATACAACTGAAGTTTTCATTTTATAAAAAGAATTTTCCTTATGTTTATTCTGTATCTACCATCTGCTAGTTTCATTCATTTGTATTTTGAGACAGACAATAAACAACCTCATTCCATTCACAGTTTCAAATATGTCCATTTTTGTTTATTCCATCATTCATTTATCTTATTTAACCTTTGCCCTGGTCATACTTGCTCTTCTATGCACTTTTTCCAGATGTGTGTATTTTTAGAAAGAGGGGAAAGAGACTGTATCTGCTATCAAAAATCAGGACACAGATTGTCACAAGTATGTGTAGTGGCATAGAAATATTCTCCAAGTTCTTTCAATATAATTTCTGTTATTTCACTTGGTATTCTTGACTGCTTCTGAGCATGGATCCTTCTTCAGATTTTTCATTCCAGGAGCAAGCATTTTCAGTAGTGTAGGAGATAAAAGCTTGTGTTCCAACACATAATATTTAGGATTGAGTCCTGAATTCTGATGTTTTAATGCCACTTTCTGAATTATGCCACTAGAAAATCTGAAGAGTTTCAGTTTGAGAGCTAGGGTAAACTTTTTTTATTGTAAAACCCCTTCTTAATTGACAGTAGAAGTAAGTATAATAATAGAATTGCATATCAACATTTCAGGGAGTTTAGAAATTTTTTTTTTGCTAATTGGAAAGTAATTAATTTTAGCTTACAGAGATTGAGAAGTTTGTTTTCCCAAAGTACCTTCTTTTAATTTATCAAGATTTTATTTTCTAATAAGAAGAAAATAAAGATCTATAGGGACAAAACATTAAGTGATGTAAAAATATATCTTACTGGAAATTAATATTTTAGGCAATAATTTCATATGTATCAAATAATAACCACTATTGATCTATATTTTATTATGAAAGTTGAAAATTTAATGCTGAATGTGTTCAACTTGCAGTGAAGGTATTTACAGATCATAGTGAAATGAACCAATCAAGAAGATGATCAATGCAGTTTTTATTAACATCAATATTTTATTGCAGAAATAACCAGCATCATTGTAAAACCCATGTATCATTTTAAAGTTATAATAGAGGAAGTAAGTAACAGAGCTAGCCTCCTTTCCTTATTCACCTCAAGAATCCACTTATTTTGTCCCTTTTCTGTTGGGGTTTTTGGATGGATGGGTGGATGCATGCATGCATGGATGGATGCATGGATGGAGTCAAAGGTTGATTGATTTACATTTTTATTCGAGATTTCTGTGGAAACGTGGAATAATATTCATTATCAAACATGATTTTTGTATCACGTTTATAAAATTTACTCTCATGATGAGAGTTACAGAAGAGATTGTTTTATGAAAAGCATGAAGGTACCTATCTAAGCAAAATGGTTTAGTTAGAGTCCTGCAATGGACGTGTACTGCAGTTGAATGCCACCTAAAGTCGGTCTTTAAAATTATTATTCACTAATACTTTTGCATTCACATTTCTAAATATGATTTTATCATAATTGTGATCTTTATCTGACATGAATTTTGTTGTCAGCACTCTTACAATATCAACATTGCTTTTCTTCGCAAAAATATGATGTGACATTTAGACAGTCTTGTACTCATCGATATCCCAATACCAAATATTTAGCTTAAAATTGTGCTGGTAAAACTGAAATGCACTACCTCTTTCGGGCTTTGTGCCTGTAGAAATACTTGGATTCTGTTATTAAACAGAGATCTAACGTTGCCGAAATGAAGCTATTCGATTGTATGCAAAATTTCACAATCACTATTAGATACATCAAAAAAGTTCACATTTTTGCAAAAAGAAAACTCATAATTTCAGCTTGTTAAAGATGTGTAAGAGAAATATTTTACTTTTGTTTGTAATTTGTGTCAATCAAGCTTCTTCTCAAAAATCCAGAAACATTAAGAATTTAATTTCTAATTTGTGATGTACGTGTACAGTCTTTTAGAAGTACAAAGAATCTTCTACAGAGAAAATTGACTTGGTGAAAGTACAAGTTTAGCAGTTGTATAGGGACATTGTGGGCTCAATTACATTTACAGGTTTTTTGCATTTTACTACAACATACAATTATTGACTTCACTGAGGCAATCTGAATCTTGTTCCTAGTATTATCATGTATTTTCGGTGTGACTCTTAAAAAAACAAAAGGACTGTGGACATTAATTTCTCCATCCATAAAATGAGATAACTTTCTAAGAAGAATATTAGTCAACAGTAATCAGAGTTTTTAAGAGCCTCTGATGAAAGCCTTAAGCAATAGCAAAAAAACAACTATCTCAATTACTACTGAAGCCTAATTAAAAAAAAAAAGTCTGCTTTCCAGTGAGGCTGAAAACTTGATGCATTTGTAAATCAGATTTGTTTTGTACAGTAGTAAAAAGCCGAATCCAATCTAAATGTTTTCTTACTTATAAAATGTATATGACAGCTTTGTGTTATGAATCCTGTCACTTCCATTATTTGAAAATTATGTGATCTATCAGTAGACAGAATATCTTGCATAGTTCACCCTTTACTACACTTGTTTTGATTGCTTTAATATTACTTGTAATTAGGAGTGCAATGCTGAATTATAAAAATATTAAGCAAACATAAAAGCTACTAACTGGAACATTTTATGATGGAGAAAACAACTCTGAGCTTTCAGAAAACTGTCTTAAGTCTGTCTAGCAAGATGCCAAATGATAAAGTACTCAGTTAATGAAATGTCAAATTAAGGATACCTATTACATGATTTATATAAGCTTCTCTACATTGAAGGTGGCTGGGGGGGCGGTTTGCCGTTCACCTGAAACTGACTGCAATTAGCTCAAACTAGCTGATGATACTGAAAAATGTTTGAATTTGAAAGTAAACATCTTTAGATTTCTAATTGAGTAATAATGTAGGAGGGATCTAAATATCACAGAATAGTTGAGGTTGGAAGGGACACCTAGAGGTCCTCTCATCCAAACCCCCTGCTCTAAGTAGGGTCACATAGAGGCATTTGCTAATGACCATGCCTAGAAGGCTTTTGACCATTTCCCAAAGGGGACACTCCACAGTGTCTGTGGGCAACATGTACCTGGTCATCTGATCATGAGAAAAGGTATCACGTGATGATCAGAGGGAATCTCCCATACTTCACTTTGCACCCATTACCTCTTGTCCTGTCATCACCACTGAAAACGGTCTAGCACCATCGCCTTTGCCACCTACTTTATGATACTTATAGGCATTGATAAGATCACCCCAACTTTTCTACCCACTGGAGAGAAACAAAGGAGGTTTTCCAAAGAGTAAAAAAAAAGTAAGAAAAAGAAAAACTAGAATAAGCTACCTTTTTCTGCAACCACATTCTTTGACCCCAATATATTTGCTCCAAATGAACTTCAGGGTGGCTTTATAATAGCTCAGTCCATCACTTCTGAGGTCAGTCACGAGATATCACTGTAACTACAGCATTTTCTATATGTGGTATCAGCAAAAATAAGATTCCCTTTAATTACAAGATATGAAAGGTCACTTTCATCCACTTCTGGTGTCTTTTCCCTCTCTCCTTCCCTCCTTCTCTCCTCCTTGACCCTGAAGCTATGTCATACTTCTCAGCCCTGTCCTCATATTCTAGACATGCAGCAAAGTCTCTCCTCCTCTACAAGATGTTCTCAGCTTTGAGCAACTGCAGCATGTATCCTAAGAATCAGAAGTTGAAGGATATTCCAAAGGGAATTGAGTTAATAAAACAAGTATACGCTGTGAAGTATAAAAATGATTCATTATTACCATTGAAAATCATCAGAAAAGCAGCAAATAAATAATGTACTGTTGCCAAAAATAAGATAAATTCAATAGCTTCACCTCAAGATGTAAGGGCATGGCTGAAGGCACTTTAATTGCCTAGCATAGATAAAACCTGTGAGGTCAATGCAAGCAAGGCATTGAAAATGCACAGGAAAGCAAAAAGAAACCTTATACAGAATGGACTGAAATCATCACTGCCAGGAAGGCAAAAAGATGGGAAATAAAAGATGAGTAAATAAGGCAATATGTAATTGAATCTATGTCCAGATTTTTTACATATATTCTTTTACCAAATATAATTTATCAGGAATTCAACAAGAAATTAGGGAAATTAGGCAGAAAAGAACAAGGCATCCAGAGGGAAAGTAGGCAGATAGTTCTGACTGTTCAACAGGCATCAAGGGTATGAAACTGCCAGTCAAGGCAGTGGTTATATCATAGTGACCTGTGGGTATGACACCCATAGCCAGGCTCCAGGACTTGTGTGCTCCAAGGACTGTGACACATTAATTATGTGCATATGAACCCTGGTAGAACAATCCACAAATGTGTTAAATAATGGTAATGGACCAATATGAGCAGTGCCCACCTAGGAAGATGAAAGTGCAAATTTAACATGCCCCAGACATGAAGTATGGGAATGACAGTAAAGTGGTGAAAGATAATACTCAGATACCTTGTTGAAGGCGTAGAACAACAAAATCCATTAGCAATTACGATCAAAATGTGTAAGACTCTGCTGGACAAGTGGGAGCTGTGCAAGATCATGTACTCAAGGATAAAACTTTCTTCTTTATGTCAAGTGACACAGAAGCTGCTGACTAAATTTCAGCAATGGTGCACAAGGGCACATGAAAGCATCCTTCATGCTGAAGTGACTCACTGCACAACCTCTAACAGTATATAGAAAGTACATAGCTCCCCTTAAGGACATCTCCCACTGTAATGCATCTTTGTCAGTGGCTGCCGTCAGCTTCTGGACTATTATGTTCAGCATTACATCCTGTCTTTACACTGTTCATAACTACTACAATGTTAGTCTTTCCATGGTTATGACCATATTGTTGTATACTGGTAACAGCATAAAGAGCAGGGAAGTGTGCATTACATCCAAAGTGATCTCTGAACTCTCAAGTAGCCTAGAGCAGATTACAGTGTGGGCAGACTGCTCTGGATGACAGACCAGGTTACAAAACTTAGTGCTGACGGAACAGTGTCTTTGGCCAGTGTCCTGAACAACAGTGAGTCCCCTGGAGAAATCAAGTAATAGATTGGTGCACAATGCTACAGATGCCTTAATCTTTGTAATGCTAAGGACCCTTCTATTCACAATTCAGTGGTTTGTTTTTCTTTTACATCCCAGTAACCCTTGACCTAAGCCGTTGTATTTTTCTGAAACTTTTGTGGCAGTTTTTCCCTTGTTGCTTCCATGCATACTTATGAGTAGCTGTGTAGTAAAAAATGAGTTGAGCTTAACAAGCCTTCTACTAACAAGGTGTTTTCTGCTGATTTTTAAAAGATGCCAATATCTTTTTATGTCTACCGAAATGTTTTGAAAATTAAAACTATGTGAGTATTTTAAAAAATTGAACAAATGTTCTATTTTGTTGTGTTCTACCTTGATGCTCCTTTTTTTCCCTAATTCTTTTCTATGTCTTTATCTTTTAGAATTTCTCTCAGTCGTCTTTAAAATGCAAAAAGTTGTTTTCTGAATTAGGAGACCAATTTGGATGCATTGCTTTTTACCCCCTTAATCGCAAGGTAATGGGAGACGTCAAAATGTCAAATGTCTGTATTTCTGTTCAACACATGAAACCTCCTTGGAATGATTTATGTATTTGCTTATCTCACAAATATAGTTACACTTATGTTTATCTGACGATGCAGTTTCAAAGAAATGGGGTTTTTTCTCCCTTATACCTGTTCTTGCAGAAGACTAAAGTCAAATTGAAATACTGACATGAACTACTTGCTTGGGAATATGTGATTCTGCGTTTTGATGACTGCTTGGGTATAGATGAGAAAATAAGGACCTACTCCAGTAATTATTATACATAAGTATAATTTTACTATTCATATATTAAGAGTTTCAAAACATTTGTAATTGGGATACAAAACAGGTCTGCTCCTTTTTTGTCCAGACCAGGACAGAAAACTGAGAATTAAATAGTTGCAAAAGAGCCTTTGTCTAGCTACTATACCTAAGTATAGTGTTCTAGAAAGCTGCCATGTCATAAAAGGTTATTTTACTGGTTTCCTGAAATGATAGATGTCATTCCTGTTTCAAGAATAACGGTGTTTATGGAAGACTTATTCCCATAGTATTTATTATACGAAATTGTTTAGGAACTTCAATTTATTCACATACAGTATATATACATATTGATTTCAGTATAGATACATATTGATACAATTCTAGAAAATCCATACACATTTTCTGTGCTAGTGTTTTTAATGTTATATTTTGACAGTTGGAAACAAGTCAAATTTGGGGTTTACTGGTTACCAGTTCATAAAGCATCAGCATCATTTTAACAGAATTCTATATCTTAGAATGTTAATATGAAACAATTTCTGACTACATACTAATTTGCAGAAGAATGAGAGTTCTCTCTCTCAAGGTATGAAATCAATACATAAGTAATGAAGAATTTCAAAATCACATTTTCCTCCATAAGTATGCATTCAAGTGACATCAATTATGTGCATATTTGACTAATTGCATTGTAGGATTTAAAAAAAATAGAAATACACAAAAAAGCTCCCTTACTGTGCACAGTTGTTTTTAAACTCATCTAAAAAGCTTACAGGCATTTAATACTACAGCTGAATTTCTCAGCCATCTTTAGATATTGTGTGGGTGGACTGAAAGAAAAAAAAAGTGATTAGCTGCTTTATTTCTCCTGACTTTTAAATTGTCGACATCTTTCTATTTATTTCTCAATGTCCTTTATGACTAACACCCAAGGATAGATTCTATCGATTAGAATTTTGTCCTTTAGGTGTCATAGGGCAGTGTAGATTATCAGAATCTTTGAAATCTCTACAGAAAAATGAGCACAATTTCACCCTTATTGTTTTATTCATAGTATAGTAAAAAATAATCACAATTTTGAACACTTTACAGGGAAAAGTTTATTTTAAAAAATATTATGGAGGTATGTAGAATTAAGGTTGAATATTTTAAAACTAAGTTAATATCCTCAAAATGACAGTAGATTGGCATGAAATAAACAAGATTACACTGGCATGAAATAACCTCTGTTGTGTAGGAGGTGAGATCAGATGATCTAATGGTTCCTTTTTGACCTTAAATCTGTGGTATTATGAAATTTCCCATCTTGTCACAGTGTAGAATTTTTGTTGAAGAAGCGGTATGTTCAGCCAGAAACTAGGGATCAGATGAAGAAGGCGGCTCTGTCAGGGACAGTAGAAATGAGTTTTGGAAACCGAATCCAATAAATCAGAAGTGTCAAAAGAGTTCTGAATTTGAAACTAGGAAAAGTAAATGTCAGGACTAAAGGAAGACTTTAATAAAGGGAGGCATTAGAAAGTTAGCCATCTTATATGACCTAAATGCAAGTTGTTAGAGTTCTATATTCCTCTTACATCTTCCGTAAAGTGCATGCTTAGTTTCACAGCTTGCTATGCTTGACTCCTTGTTGCAAAAACATTGATATTATTCTGCTAAATGTTTACCTGTGCTGTGTATAACCTGGGATGTGCAAGTAAATTGATTGGCCCTGCCACCTTTTACAATTACCACCCAGCTCAGTAAAGAAGGGCCTGTTTCTTTTGCGGTCCATCTGTTCCATTGGCGAACAGCTCTCTGACATGGCAGAAATCCAAGGACTGGCCAGGTTTACAAAAGAAAGAAGAAAGGTTTACAGCAGCCATGGTATCTGGAAGGTCATGACAGGAACCTGACAATGAAAATTAAGGGCTTCCTGTGAAATATGATCACATTAGCACTGAGCTATTCAATGTGCCCGTTGTGATGAGGATCATACTGTTTCATGTTTAGTATTTATTCCATGGCAACTATGGCATCAGTATTCATCTCTCATCAGTAAATGGTAATTGTCAGTATGCATGTGGTTTGGCAAAGAACTTGATAGACTTCTGTGACAGACAAGCATTTCCTAGCCCACTGAGAAACAAGTTGTTAACAGAAAGGCCCAAAGATTCATTAAAGGTATTGGGAACAGAAATCTGAACTGGAGTTGAATGCCAGTAAAAGCAGGAGATTCTACGCTGCTGGCGTAATTACCCTCTTCACAAAAAAAAATGGCTTTAATCCTGAAGCCAGTTCAGACAAATGCAGATAAAATTCCAATTTATGGAAAGACACAAGCAACTTTTTTCTTTTAGTCCACCCACATAAAGACAGCTGAGAAATTCAGCTAAAATATTACATGCCTATAAGCTTTTTGGATGAGTTAAAAAGCAACTGTACACAGCCAGGAATTTTTTTTGGTAATATTTCTGTCTTTTTTAATGCCACAATGAAATTAGTCAATTGTTCACAGTTTAGTAGTTACAGATATTACTTCAGAAACTGTTTGTCAAGTTAACAGCAGCTTTGATGAATTTGAGCAAGTTTTTTCTGAAAGGAAAAAAGAGAACAGGTGCTAAAACAGGAATCTCCTTCTTTAAAGTTTTGTGTTCAAAATACCTGGCTTTATATAAAAGGTCCCCATCATCCCTCAACACTTAAGGTGTATTAGCACATACATTTCTCTTTCTGTAAATATAAAGGTATGTCACTGGCGCGGGTTTTCTGGGGTCCCCCTGGGATCCCTGAGACTGCCACGTCAGTCCTCAGCAACAGAGCACTCTTCCANGATTTTGTTATCTTTTAAGCTATGGTTTTCCAGGGGGCCTGTTCTGGGAACTTAAAAGGGTTTTCTGCTTTAAGAATATCTTCTGCTCCCTCCACAAAGGTAGAGCATGGGCACTTGTAGCCTTATAATGATGACCTCTGTGCCTGCAGGTGTTGTGGCACGGTAGTTTAAGTTGGTTTAAAGTTTATTGTAAGTTGATTTTCCCCCGCTTTTGTAATGGTTTCTCCCCATGTTGTTCCCCTCAAAAGTTGGTCTGCCCCGGGTCTCCCTTTCCCACCCTTGCCCCATCACACCACCTTAAACCCCTCCCAAGTTCTTGTCACTCCTCCCTGGCTCCTCCCTAATCCCTAGAACATTCCTTGTTCCTCAGCCCTAAGTCACACCCAAGTCACTGTCAATCATCCCCAACCCGTCCCTAAGTTCTAGAATGTTCATTGTCAATCACCCTGTTCTCTGTGTATGATTTGTTACGGTTCAGTGTACCCCGCCCAGAGTGTGTCTGATTGGAAATTCAAATTGTAATCCCCTCCCTTCACTCCTCCCACCGTGTACCCTGATTGGTTGTTGCTCTGTACCGTCCCCTTGGACCTCCCCCGTATTTAAGTTGATGTCGGTTCCCATTACTTGTGGCAAGTTGCTCCCTGTGACTTTTCTCCAGTAAACCTGTGGCTCCACTAGAGGACTTGCCCTACCCTTTGTTCTTCCTGGGCACGCGTCTGTTCCTGAAGGCCCTCAAGCCTTAGCTGTATTCCCCACCGAAGATCTTGTGGGAAACAGCCCACTCTTGCCGCGGAGCACCGCCCTCGTGAGCTAGTCGGCGTGTGCAGAGTGGACTTTAGGAGGGCGGGCCGCGTCATGCAGGATGACCACAGGCTTATAAGTTTAGTCATCTACATGTTTAGACAGTTTTGAACTGATCTGTTTTTATAGTGCTCACTGAGTTTTTGGCAATTATGCCCAATGTGGCTAATGATATTTGCCTTCTTAATAGAAAATAATAGTCATTAAAAGCAGAGCTTCTCTGAAACCTTTATACCAAAAGATACTGCTAGACAAAAAGAAGAATCTGTCACACATCAGTTCTGGTTGTATTCAAAGCATTGTTTAAATTTCACCTTTTTACAATAGGACACATATCTTCAGTATGTTCCAGAAAAGAAACAAGTAGATCAAAAATGCAGATAAATGTTTGAGCATCCCATCAGGTGCCTTCTGTTTCCTGGAATTACTGTCTATCTATCAGCAGCTGATATATTTGCCGACTCACTGTGCAGTTTGGCTCTCTGGATGCTGATAAAAATGCAAATCCTCCATGGAAATCCAAAGTCCTTGGCATATTTCAGAATTTGCAGCAATCTCATGCTTACTATTTTATACTTATGCCACTTGATCTGTAGCCTTGTACACACAACCCAAGCTTCCTGAAACCTTTTGGTGATGCAACATACAGAAAGAGGTACTTTTTCCTTCAAGATGTATCAGGGAATGTGTAATTACACCGGCTGAATTTTCCCACTCCTGCAGCTGAAAATACTCATAAAATACCTCAGTTCATGTTGCATTTTATGTGTTTGCAGGAGTAAAGGTCATTGTCACAGCTCAATAAATCACGCTGTACACTCACCTTTTCCCCCTGGAAGCGTGGTGCTTCATACTACCTACCATACTTCTTGCATGCATCCTGTACAGAAAATTACTTCTTCAAAGCCTATTCTGGGAAGAAAAAAAGGCAAGAACATTAAAATAGCTTAGGTTAAAAGCCAGTATAATGTAAAATTGTATGATATATGTACAGACTGGGGAAAGAGATGGTGAAAAGCAGCCATGTGGAAAGGAATCTGGGGATCCTCGTTGATGACAAGTTGAACATGAGTCTGCAGTGCCCTGGCAGCCAAGAGGGCTAACCCTGTACTGGGGTGTGTCAGGCACAGCATCGTCAGCCAGGCGAGGGAGGGGATTGTCCTGCTCTGCTCTGAGCTGGGGCAGCCTCACCTCCAGTGCTGGGGGCAGTTCTGGGTAATACAGTACAAGAAAGACACTGAACTGTTAGATGGCATCCAAAGGAGGAACATGACAATGGTGAAGTGTTTGGAAGAACACTCAGGCACATTATGTGATTCCTGGGGCTGTCCTGTACAGGACCAACCAGGAGTTGAACTTTGATGATCCTTGTGGGTCCCTTCTGACTCTATTATTCTGTAATTCAATAGTAGTCAGTAATAGTCCACTGGGTGAACATATGATAGTAAGTACTAATATGAAAAGGAATGTCTTTATCTTGTGGTCAATATCCATGCTTGCACCACGAAGAGATCTTGGGATGATACTTTGGTCATGGGCAGGCAAGTGTATGTATATAAACTTCTGTGGGTTTTTTTTTTCCTTGCATATAACAGTTTCTTTCTTTCTTTCTTTCTTTCTTTCTTTCTTTCTTTCTTTCTTTCTTTCTTTCTTTCTTTCTTTCTTTCTTTCTTTCTTTCTTTCTTTCTTTCTTTCTTTCTTTCTTTCTTTCTTTCTTTCTTTCATTCATTCTTTCTTTCTTTTTTAATAGATATTGTTCACTGTGAGAGGTGCTGAATATAGCTAGAGTCTCTGAAAAGTGTAAAATACCTAAAAACTAAAATGTCTCGTATTTCACATATCCTATATGTATTACTCTAATAACTAGGAAAAGTTTCTTGTTCTCTGTTCAGGCCACTGTTCCATAATTTCATAGATTTGATTTTTCTTGACTTTTTGAAAAGCTGTTTGTTTCTTTTTAATGAAACTTAGTGAAATCACTTGAAGAACTGAAAACATCTAGCCAAGTAGGTCTATCTTTCCAAATATCTATAGTTAATATTAAGAAATTGTTCTTTTTCTAAAATCAGTTTGTCGCAATTACCTCTGATTACTATAGAATAAACTTGCGTGTTTTACTAATAATTTGACTTTCCTAGTGAATTTGAAGGTTTTACTGTTCCCTTCAGGTTTGATTATATCGTTTTGGGTTATAGCTATTTCAGTTTTTATCAGCTATTTGCCTAACTTAAGAGATTAATTATACCAAATGTATTATAATATTATTATTATTACAGCAAGTGTGTTATAATTGGAAGTAGTTAAATTGTACTGTAGAAAGTTTCCAGAAAAAAAAAAAAAGGAAAATATCAGGCTTTGTTATGACTTTCAAAAAAAGAAATTAAAATAAGCATAACCTTTGAAAGCAAAAGTTGAAGAAGCTTTTTAAAAAGTTGCCTGTGTATGAAAGTAAAATTATAGAAAAAAATCCAAACAATGGTTTCTTTGTGTCTTTCAAGCAATAGTGAAGAACATGCTTGGAGTGCAGTATGTACAAATACAAAGGTCACTACTTTGAGTGAGAGGTCTCTCTTCTGCTGGAGATTGACAGCCATGGCGGAGCAATCTAAAAGAGAACAATATTTGCAAGACTGAAAAACAAGAATTTATTTGAATTTTAAAGTACCAGTGTATCAAGAAGGAGAAAGGTGCTGTTCTTAGTGCGGGACAAATCTGTAATGCAAACCAGTCAGGAAGTTTTTCTTCAAGGCAAATAGTAAAAAAAGAAAAAAAATCCATTGCATTCTTACAATGATGAAAAGATGTATTGTGAGTATCACATCTGTTAGAATAGGTTTAGTGAATATGACAGAGTGATTATTTCTACTTGTCACACCACTTATCTTGCCATCTGTGAATATAAATTATAAATAGACTGTAACACTGAGGTTTTCCTTCTAAGTCTTCTTATATTCCTCACTGCAGTAGTCACCAACTCCCTTTTATCAAAACTGAACTACTTTTGTTTCTTCAGAGGTTTTTACGTCACCTCTGCTAAGATACAGTAAAAAATCATTTAGGTAAGTGATTCTCTGTTGTGTTTTTATTTATGACAGATCATGTATCTAAACATGAATTTAGAAAAACAACAGTAAAAATATGTATAAAGAGAGAAAAAATATTTTCTGTGCTAGTGAGAGTGCAGTTCCAAATTATTTTACCTTACGACTATGGCTGGTTGTTATTTTTCAATAAACAATAAACAACAATTTCAGCTGTAACAGGAGTTCTGATTTTCTTTAAGAGTACCTAAAAATTAAAAAACAAAACAAAAAAACCCTTGTAGCTCCTGAAATTCATTATTTCATATTTTTTCATTAGTTTATATCCTCTTGGAGTTGTCTCATAGAAGTCATGGAGAGGAATTCATATGACCTGAATTAGTCATCTCCACTAAGGGTAACTGTATCAACTGGTCATTTTTTGCTTCTTTTTTTTTACTGTTAAAGGGCAATGGCATCCTTGGGGTTAACTACATCTTGTCACATTGCTAAAAAGAACATAGATACTCAATTCAATTGTCTAACCTTATGCTTTCTAATCCACATTACAGTCTCTAGAGCATCTGCCCATGAGTGGCAGAAAGGAATCAGAAACACACTCTTGAAGAGGCAGAAGAGAAACTAGAACTAACCAAGTGTCTTAAATGGTGCTAGAAACCTTGATTTAAGCAGCAGATGAAGCTCAGGAACATAAGCTCTCATGTAGGTATCTACAAATGTTTACACTTAGTCAGAAGAGTCATATCCCTTTACTGACGCAGTTGTGCTTCATAGAGATGCTTCTCACCATGGAATGGAGTGGGTTTGGTTTTTTTGCTCTTGGTTTATCAATTTCCTCCAGTCTGATTTCTAGTCTATAGATCCCTTGAAGTTACACCATATGATACATAGTTGAAAAGGGTGAGGAGTGAGTTTTAGAACTGCTTTTATAGGCAACATATTCTTGACTAGTCCTTGACAAGATGTCTGACATATTCACACCAACATATATAGCTCACTCCCTCACAAAAATGGAAAAGAGTATCCTCAGAGGACAATCTTCTACCAGGCTTAAATAATGCTTGGCAGAGCTCTCCCTCAGTCTGATTCAGGAAACAATGCTTATTCCTGTGTCGTCCCCATACAAGATTAAAATGATCATGTTTCTGAGTGCATATGTGTGCTACTGTGTGGCTCAATTTATTGAATATACATGTAATAAAATCGGATTTTTGTGATGACAATTGCTTCAAATTTCAGAATTTTTTTGAGCTCTGGGAGCACCTAGCATCAACACTATTACCACTATTTCTCCCACATTTACTGATCTGGGCTTGTCATTGTAATTCTTTTATATTAAATAAATGTGCAGTAGTTGTCATTGTTTCATAAAGTTTCATGTTGATTTATTAGTTAAGTTCCTTATTATTCTTTAAAAAATTTATTTTCAAGTATAGAAAAAAACCTTGCACTTTTGTGTTTTTGCTCTTCCTGCATACCTTGTTTAGTTGAGAAATAATGTGAATACTATGTGTATTACTTTAGAAAAGAATATGATAAGTAGAAGGAAGAATAAGACTTATTTCTGGTGGTTATTACTTAGATATTTTTATTAAAGACAGGTGTGAATACAGAAGACATCAAAGCCTGTCAGAAAGTGCAATTATTTTCAAGTCTGAAAGTTTGCTTATTCTTCCTGATACTCCAAATGTGCTGCTTGCAATTTATTTCAAAGGGTGAATGCTTCACAACAAAAACATGACAGAAGAAGGTTAGAAATGGAAAGTGCTAAGAGCTGGCATATCTACTTAGTAAAAGCAGAATTAGAAATCTAGTTGGGAATCTGCACATTTGGAGTGCTAAGACTATTGAAAACTACCCTTGAAGATCTTCCACTCACATCTTCTGAGGATGACTAAGCACTGCAGAGGTGGCTGTATAATAACAGTAGGAGTGGAAGGATTTTGAATGCTAAAGCAAATACTGTTTGAAATGTCAGATAGGAAACTCTAAGATGTTTCTCTTTTGCCTAGAGGTAGGCATTTCTGTAGAAAAATTTGTACTTATTATTCATGAAGCACACTGTTGAGTGTGCTGGTTTTGAAGCAAATCTAAAGCATAGCACTGTACCAGCTACTGTGAAGAAAAATTAACTCTATCCCACCCAAAACCAGCTATGAAATTGCAGTTTTGTAAGGAGCACTGTGGAGGCCCTTACAAGTGCATGATTATGGTGGGTGCAAGTTTCCCATGACTTTCTTTTTTGCTAATGGTAGGTAAAGCATGGATAATTGCCTTAGAGTAGTATTCTTGTTGAGAGATAGATGAGCAACAGTCATGCATCCTCGTATTCTCAGCTCCTCATAGGAACAGTAAGAATTTAATAGGAATTTTTATTATGATCAACCCTAACACACAGAGGCTAAGGAAGAAACTCCATGGCTACCTTTTCTTCCATTAGTTAATTTGGTCTTGTCTCTTGGATTAGAATTTTGAGGTTACAAAATATAAGGAACTCAAATACCCCTCTTATTCACTGCTGTTTCAAAGTTCTTTTCTTTCATCTAAAGCTCACTAATTTTTGTTATTTGGTGTTAGCCTGAATATGGTATTTTATTTGTTCTGTTTCATGCCACAGATATGTGACCCAAATCTTTCAGTAAGAGAAATTTAGAGTGGACTTTCTATTGCTGAGAAGCAGCAAAAATATAGAATAACGCTTCTTTTTTTTAAGTGCTTTTAAAAATGTATTAACAGAAAATATTATATATTATGGTTAAGAGAAAAGGATAGAATGAGGTAGTTTATTTAAAGAAGAATTGACCACTTCCTAGTCTTTTGTGTCTTTTAAATATTGATACCTTGAATATTAGACTGCAGGAGGCTTTGAAAATAAATCCTAGAAGGTCTATCCAGGAAAAAATTTTGTGCCATAATATATCAGAACAAATTTTTCAGCTCAGTCAGTGGATCTTGCTGACAGAAACCCTCAGAGAACCAGACTCAGTAAATACTTCAGTATATTCAGCCACCTTCTAGCTTTACCTGGAGCATTAAAATCTTCCACTGAATTGCAGTTATAAAAACCTTCATTTCATAAATCTAAAGGAAAATGAATAGATGCTCAGTGCGCATACAAAGTGCAAAATCTTTGTCTATTCCAAGTATTATAGAAGTCACATTAATTGGTTAAGATTCAAATCCATCAGTAAGTTTTGGATCAATTCTTAAACATCCACAAGACTGTATTTTAAGTGTATATAGCATCAGACTACATGTTTTGTGCCTTTTCAATATTTTATTCTTAAAAAAAGCAACATTGTGAACCGAAATACACACAAGCTAACAACAAAAGAAAAAAAAACACGAAAAAAGACAAAGAAGGTATAAGCACAGACAGCTTCCATATATGTTTTCAGTCATCTGCCACTATCCCTGTCCTTTTCCTTCTTTGCCACACATGAAAAAGAACTTCTCAGCAAGATGTCAACTATGTTGACGTAGTCAAGCCTAGAGACATGTCTGAGCAACCTTTCTTACGGGGTGGGTATGACATCTTTTGCATCTGTTTGGAAATGAATCACCAAGAGAAGCACCAGCTGTGCTGAAAGTCACAAGCAAAAACAAAATGGGAATGTAGGCTGAGAGGATAAGACTTTTTTCCCCAGTTTATTGGAGATAGCGAATGTGGTAATGCAGATGAGGCAGGCACAGTATATTCAAGATGGATTTGATGTATCTGACTTCAGTGGGAAGGTGGATAGATGGGGAAACCAAGGCTCTACACTGTGCTGTACAGGGAGAACAATGCTTTGTTTGGGTGGAGAATGCCAGCCTGCAGCCATTAGGGATTGCCCTGGCCAGTGATGTGTGTGGTTCACTTCTCCCATGCCTCTTCTCCCACAACATCTTTATCTCAGCGTCACTCCATGTTTCTTTATTCCTACTCCAGTCTCCCACCATTTTACTTGTGCTTTCAATGTCAAAGCTCCTTTTACATTTTTTATCACTGAGTTTATAACTTCCATGGTATTTACCCATTTCCTACTAATATGTATTACTGATATGTTTGTTTTTAAGCTCTGCATCAGACCAGTATCTGACCTTTCCATTTGGATCATCAACTCTATCCAATGAATGTGTTTAATTGTAACAAAACCCATATATGGTTCATTTAGGTTAAATAAATTTCGTTTGAATTCATATTAAAAGGATTTGCTCACCTGCTTTCTCCACCTCTCAGAAAATTAATTAGCAATTTATACAGTCTTGGGTAAGATTTTTTAATTTTCTTTTCTTTTTTTTTTTTTTTTTACTTGCTGCCTGCTTAATTAAGTCACTGTAGGGAGGGAATTTTTCTACTGCTTGCTACCATTGTACCACAGAGATAATACAGACAAAAGAACAATCAGCAGAACAATATGACTGATAATGTAGTCTTGTATTCATTTTCTCATCTGGAAATGACAATATGTGTTCGTTCTTATTCTGTAATGTGGATTGTTTCACAGAGCTGGTTTGCAATATGACTCCAACAGTTACACCATCAGCAAATGTCAGTGCGTTTGTAGAAACACGGAGCTGAGAAAGAAAGCATAATCAGAATGAGAAAAACTTCAGTTCACCCTCAATTAGATATCTCTGCTTGGATAGATGACAATCCCTCTACACGTTGTTTGCTACATTGACTAGAAACTCAGTTCACTTGCGAGAACACAAATTTTTTTAGTGGAGCTGGAGATGATTGACCTCACCTTTGGTGAGTCTAGTAGCTTGGGACAAAGCAAGAAGAGATTCCATCTGATATTTTCAAGCTCCGTGTTGATGTTTTGCATGGCACAGGGTGTTTCAAATGGTTCTGCACATTTAAGTTTTGGCAATTGAATTAAGAATCCAAGTTTATGTATAAAAACTACATTTTGAACAGATACATTTCAATTTTTGGTATCACTGAAGATGTTGAAAGGGCTAAACTATAAAACACTGTCCTTGCTGTATCTGTGGATCCAGGCTCTGGGCTTTTTTAAAATTTTTGTAGTGTAGTTACAAAAAGAAGAATGACTTATTCAGAAAACTGATAGCTTACCTAACCCTGTAATTGCGGAGATTTTTTTCTCAGAAGCCTGGCTGACAGTCAACTCTTTGTTGACTAAAACTGGAAGACCCCAGCCATGCATTTTGGTATTGGCTAAGGAATTTTTCATGTTGGATAGGAATATTAGAAAGAACAGTCAAAACCTATTCAAAATGTTCAGAGAAGTAAACGTACAATTACAGTCAGATGCAAACAGATTATAATGCACTAAGTAGTAACCATTTGCATATTTCTGTGTTTCTAAGACCACATTTAATTTAGTTTCTTTTTTACTGTTTCATCCAGATCTAACACTTATTATATTATCTATTGTCTTGATTTTTTTTTGTTACTTCATGTATTTTAACTTTATATAATTTATCAAAGTAGTAACAACAGTAGTAACAAACTTAAGTAAACAAAAAATTCCTAACGGAAACCAAATTAGGTACTAATAGGAGGACAAAAAAAAGAGTACTTTTACTTTTAGAATTATTGCCTTAAGACCTTAGTTGAAGTGTTTGAACCGTTCTGAAAAGTTTTATGATTTATGTTGTGTATCTTTAATCAAAGCAAGATACATTTAGGATATGTTGCCTACTAAAAACTATCAGACTTATTCTCAGAAATGTCAGATATCTATCAAAAATCCTTGGGTTGGCAATCGCATTATAATTATAAAAGGTTTGGAATCTGAACCTAAATATTTCACTATTTTCATGCAAGTGACGTTATTATCAGTGTCATGAAAACCTGCCATAAGTATTGCTGCTCTTAAGTTGCTGTCCTGAAACAGCCGTACACAGAATAGAAAAGGGGTGTTTTAATAATGCTGACAGTTCAGACAGCTTCTTTATGCTGTAGGGTTTTTTATTCCTTTCAAAAATCAGAATTTGAAAGTAAAATTATTATTTCTTGGTTTTTTTCCTATTTTTCCCCAGCAAGGCTTTATTTTTCCTAGTCCTTTTGTAATCAAGATACCTCTCATAGTGATTAAAGTTATCATGATTGCAAATGACCTATATGCTTCAAAAATTGTCAGGATTGTTCAGTTAGTTGTTCAGATTGTTCAATTTTGTTGAAATGAAAGGAAATTTCTGGAGCAGTGAATTGCGTTGGTAACAGAATGATAAGGGGCTGGAATGAACCTTAAAGACCAGCGAGTCCCAAGCCCCCATGGCAAGGGCAGGAACACCTCCCACTGGACCAGGTTGCTCAAGGCCTTATCCAGCCTGGCTTTGAAAACTGCCAGGCTTGGGGCATCCACAACCTCCTTGGGCAGCCTGCTCCAGTGTCTCACCACCCTCAGTATAAATAATTCCTTCCTAATATCTAACCTAAATTTGCCCTCTTTCAATTTGTTCTTATTACTCCTTGTTCTATCACTACAGCTCCTGATGAAGAGTCCCTCTCTGGCTTCCCTGTAGGCCCCCTTCAGACATTGCAAGGTTGCCATGAGGTCTCTGTGCAACCTTCTCGGGGCTGGACAGTGCCGACTGTCTCAGCCTGTCTTCATAGCAGAGGTACTCCGGTCCTCTTATCAGCTTCATGTCTCTCCTCTGGACTTGCTCCAATAGTTCCATGTCCTTGCTATGGTGGGAACACCAGAGCTGTAACAGTACTTCAGGTAAGGTCTCACAAGGGTCGAGTAGATAGAGAGGATCTTACATCATGTGTAAGATCAAAGTACACAAATACAACCATGTCTCTCAGACTTGGTCATTTGGTGATCTTCGTTGTTTATGGAAATATTTTGATTTGCATTAAATTCTTCTTTAAAATCGCTCTACACATATTCCCCTGCATCCAAAAAGCATATTGGATTTATAGCAAAACCCAGGGACTGTTGCCAACATTAGATACTTGTTACACACACCATTCTGCTAGAAAATTTCTTCCAGCCTCAAAAGCTTGTAACCAAAAGAGCAGTGCAATGTAATGTCAGGAAAAAGGAAGTAACGCTCTCACCATTTACAGGTGGTAAGATACAGTCAATTAATTAAATTTTCAGTGGAAGCCATGTTTGTTCATTTACACTTTTATATAAATACCTGACTCAATGAAACATTATCCTCAAATCACTTTTCAGTTTACTGGCTGTAAAATAATCCTTTATATAATGTATTTTTTTTCAGACACATTTGCATCATGTGTTACATGGCACTGAGTGTTCTTACTAAAGTACTGAGAAAGTACTGAGGCTTTTCTACACAGTTCAAAACGTTATTTGGCATTAAAGCATTACTTCTTGAAATAATGATTATGGCAACTCCAAAAATACATGTAAAATATTCTAATCTCATAGATATCACTGAAGCACATCTTACTTACGTTTTATCTCAAACTTTTTAAAAAATAAACATATAGGGATTATTTTAGCACTTTCTTCAGGGTGAAAAGTTTTTAGTTTAAAATTCCATTATGAAACTCAGTGAAAGAAATAATATTTTTTAGTTCAGCTGTAGTTCTTGTTATTTCATGTCATGAAGTTGGGATTTAGTAATATTTTTTCATCCTTACCATTCCATAATACTGTATGTGATGGGATCTGCTAAGCAAGTAATAATGACTGTTAAGCATGTAGGCAATACCATAGGTGAGAAATATTTTCCCAGAGATTTAAAGCCATCTAGTTTTACTTTGATTATTTCCTTATTTTCATTAATATTTTCTCTTTTAACAACTCTTGCACATGTGTTTAATTTCTCTTCCCGGGTGCTTAATTTGTCTTAAAAAAAAAAAAATTCTAAGTTGCACCTGGTGTTTTGGTAATGTTAAAGAATCTCTTTTGTACAAGTAATCACTTCGGTTTTGTTTTGTATGGGGTTTTTTTCCCCCCCACTGCTAATGGTGAAAAACTGCTTCCTTTTGGGTGATGTTAAAAGCAAAAATGTCGGAGGTTTCCTTTGGCTACCTTTAGACACTAAATGCTCCATATGAAACATTTCACAGGAAACAGAGTACACAGCTCAGACTGGTCATGACTACACTTCCCTCTACTCCAGGTTCCATTGGTATGGTGGAAACAGAGTGGATTGGTGCAGTGAACAAAATAAATACTTACTAGTAGCCAGTTATTCTCAGAACTATTTGTAGATGTATATGTTTTCCCAAGGAGAGACTTGATGAACCACTACATCTGTCTTGACTAATGCATAAAGATGATTTCCATTAAGTTTTGTGTTGCTTCAAAATTATCAGTGTCCATACCAAATGTTGACATCACAGCTATTCAAAGAAAAGTGTCACTTTTTAAGAAACTCTGGTAGTTGCGATATTTGCTCTGAGCTGCTGAAAACATAAGTACAGGTCTTCATCCACTTAACATTTTATTACTTATACAAAGTGGAAAATTCCCAACAAAAATAATTAGACATAAGTGCATATAGTCAGGCTAGCATCTCAGAAATTAAGATAATATAATCTGGTATTCTAGTATACATGATATTGGGTCTTCTGTGTTCCTACTTTTTTTGTCTGTGGAAGGAAATGTACTTTATAGAACAAACAAAAAAAAAATTAAAGACATTTCTTTGTAAGGAAAACTCTTTTCTGTGCAACCCTAAAAGTTGATTTTCCACTAGTATTATCCACAGGTACATGGAGACGGATTTTTTAATGTCACACTCAGACACAAAAATTGTGTCTAATTGTTTACATATGCTTTGAGGAGGAAGAAAAATCTAAAGGAACTGTCTAGGAAGGTTATGAGAAATGAAGAGGATATACCTATGAAAACTAGGACAGGAAAATCCTTACCACTTCAGTGCACTTATGCCTAAATTAGTCATTAATGGACTTTGTTTCTAGCGGGTAGAGTGGGTAGGGAGAAAAAAAGAAGACTTGGAACAAATATTTATTTTTTTTTAATAATGGGGCAAACTGTATCTCAGTTATGTTGCTGCCTCATGTATAGGGAAGACCATAAGAAAGTGAGACAACACAGGAAATGGAGAAGACTATTCTATTCTGCTTAAAGGTCTATTCAATTGGTCTGGAAAATAAGAAGGAAAATGCAATATCTGAGACAGAATACCATGGGGACATATGAAGGTAAAGTCACAGGGACCAGAAAAGAAATCTTGATCCATTGAAAGCAATTCAATCAGTGGTAATTTAACAAAATTGAGGGTGCTGTGAGAGCCTGGGAAGGACCTGATAATCTTTTAGTGATTGGATGAAGTAAAGTTGTTGGGCTACAAAAGGGGTATGGTGGAAACACCCCTGAAGTGAAAAGATTGCTCTATAAAGCAAAAGGACTTGTCAGTCACTGGTGGTGCTCGTAGGACTGATTCCATGTGCAGTAGTCCTTACTTGTCTGCACTGTGGCTTCTGAAGTCTCCCTCGCTGGAGATATTCAAGAACCATCTGGACAAAACCCTGTGCCCTGTGCTCTAGAATGACACTTCTTGAAGAGGGAGGTTACACCATATGACCCCCTGGGATTTTTTCCATCCTGATCCATTCTGTGATTCTGTGATTCAGATGGCTTTTCCTCTGCCTGGTTTTGCAGCTAAGAGAGAAAGGCATTGTAACTGCAGGTGACAACACATGGCCATGGAACAGAAAATAACTTGCTACAGAACATTAGGACAAACTCTTTTCAATAACAGAAAGTTAATTTATGTTCTGGCACGTTTTTCCTCTTTCTCACCACTGTTGTCTGGAAATCAGTTATAAAGCCTTCTCTTTACCAGTTGTATACTTTCAAATAAAATTAAAGAAAGAGAATGATGTATACACAGTTCAGTCACACATATGAGCCGTAAGGGAAAAATAAACATATTGACCTAATTTTTTGGTCTGTCTTAACAACAGTCTCAACAAAGTTTAGGAACAAGTAAAAATGTGGGTATGATCAGGAGCACAGATTCTTCTATGATTATAATTACTAATATAGAATATATTGAATGAGCACTGTCTTTTTTGAAAGTGTTGCAATTTCTATAAATTATGCTGTAGCATATGTTTTATTTAAATCTTAATTCCTGTCTCATTTCAGATCTTTGTTGCATCATATGAAAATTCTTAAATAAAATTGTTCTGAATATTTTAAATATCTAATACAATTAATTTAATCAAATTTATTAGATATTTAATTTTTAGCTGCAATGTATATTGAAAAAATCATCCAAATTACATGTAAATAAGGCACAAACTTGCAATGGACCATTTCTGTGAATTGTGAAGCATCAAGGGAGAACACCAGGTCCCCGTGATTCAACTGCTACAGCTAATTCTACAATGCTTTACCCTCAGTTAATTCACTAGACCTATCAGTCTAGCCAATTTCAAATCATAATCTATATCAATGGAGGACAAAAACAATGTTTGCCACAAACATAGAGAGGATTAAAATTTAGGGGACAGGAATGTGAAAATGTACTGAATAGAACACACATTAAACTGAAAATCATGTAAATTCTATAGTGGGCAGGAATGGAGCATGCCATGTAGACAGAACTTCGATTTATTTTTGCAGTAATTGCAATTTTAACAATCTCATCAGATTATAGCAAACAGATACAAGAAATCCAGTCCTATAAAACAAAGATCTATTTTCCCCCTCCCCCTTACAGGGTCTTTCAGGACTTTGATCCAGGCCTTGGCAATTTCATAATTCGCAAGTATTTCTATCCTCTTCCTTCCTCCATGAATGACAAAAGACTCATAATCCTACCTTAATTTGGTTCATTCAAAGTTCCTTGGAGGAATGTTAGATGGAAAAATTCTTCTGAAAAATTTCATGGAGTGGCTCCTTAATGTGCCACAGACAGCCTTTATGGTGGTCTACAAATAACGGAATGGATTTAAAAGGGCCTTGTGAATTGGTGTCTGGTCTGGTTGATTAGAGCTAGCACTTAAAACCTATAGTGAACAGCAGGACTGAGCTACAATAAGGTATAAAATAATACTGTTAAAAGTTCTAGAAAAGGGGAAAAGGAGTCATTAAGAGAATGCGCAGGATGAAAGACAAAAGTGTGGATAAATGTATATATAGATAGCCACAAAAGTACTTTGAAGAGACCAAAGGAGACAGTATTTATAGTGCCTTGATCAGAGGAGATACTCTGATACTAGAAAGAAAAAGACCCCAACTATGAAATCAAGTCTAGTGGAAGTAAAGAGTCAGAAGTACTACATCTAGAACATAACATAAATAGTGCTAAAAAAGACCTGAAAATATGAAACTCTCCACATTACTCTGAATGCAACATCTTATGGTACCTAACTCTTTATAGTCTTTGCTAGAAATACTTTTTATACAAAGCTTTCCAAAACTTTATCACTGAAATATTTCAAATACCATTTGAGCTTCATCATCATTAAATCAAATGTGAATATTTCTTCCTCCGTATTTTCATCAGAAGTGTCAATGCTCTCTGTATCTCCACTAGAACAAGAACTAGACTCCCAAAAGTAAGACACTATTTTTTAAGCCTCTCTGCCTCTCATTCTGTTTACTATTACATCTTTTTTGATGCTTTTCTCAAGGGGAAAACCTCAGCAAATGATAACATATCAAAGACCACAGGTTCCTCTAACATCATAGCAGTGGGTTGGGATAGTGACTGAGAGGTAAACTCTTTTCTACAGATTAAATTTGGGTTTTTATTATATTTTTATGTGCTGCCTCTAGCTAAGTCAGGGTCTAGAAATACTGAGTTAGTCAAATATGGACGAAATGGAGGAACATAAAATAGCTTTTTGGTTTGCAAATATGTAAGTGTGTATATATATATAGAGAGAGAGGTGTTTATATCTCTCAAAGCTATGCTGCCTTTAAAACATCTGGAGAAAAAAAAAGGTGGTTTTCTCTGACTGATAATTTTTCTAGTAATTTACAATTGATGATAACAGTATAAGAGAAGCTGCGCACTTGCCCTCTAATGACAACTAATAAATATAATTGAGCACTATCAGCAGAACTCTTGACCACCCTTGACAGCTACTACTAAACAGCTTGAAGGCATTTCACAGTGATAATTTTTTTTAACTACTGCATCTACACACAACAATCACTATATATCACCTTTGGAAAATCTTTAATCAAATAAATATCTACAAATGAACAATGGAACCATGTCTGCTGGATCTGAATGGGAGGGAGCTCCTTTTGCCTCAGCAGCCCTCATTTTGCCGGTGCTTTGCATCGGTACCACCCTGGTGCTTTGGGTACTGCTGAGCAGGGCTGTCCCAGCACCAGCGCTCTCTCCCCAGCACTCCTCCCCACCAAGGGGCTGCAGGTGGGCAAGATCCTGGGAGGGGACACAACCAGGCCAGCAGACCCAAATCAACCAAAGGGGTTTTCTGTATGACATCAGCTCAGATATAAAAGCTAAGGGAAGGAGGGGAAGGATGGGTCTTCCGAGATTAGGATGTACTTCTTTTCAATGGACACATAATTAAATATTTTGGACATAAGTAGCAGCAGAGGTAAACAAGTAACCTGATACTGTTTTCCTGTCTACATTCATATCACACTGAAACTTCTCTCAAAAGAGAACATTTATTTTCTTATGACTGCAAAGGATGTGGAGGCTTCACAAAGTGCAAGGATTCCTCTTAGTAACCATATCATTAGCAGATAATTTGAAAACAAATTGGTGCACATATAAAAAATGTTTAAAATGTCATTAGACTATATTGTTGTTACAAAAATACTGGAAAGTTTACTCCCAATTTATTAAGTTTTCTCCCTTTGTCAGCAAAGAAATAACATACCAGAAAACAAATAAATTTGGAAGTCTGGTCTACAGACAATCCAGAAGTACAGACAGGTATTTAGGTCCAACTAGAGGTGCCATTATACCCTCAATCTCTTACAGCACTGCTGCTTTAAAACACAGGGTTTTTACATCTCTATCAAGGACAGGGGGAGTGCTGTTAATACCATAACTGACTATTGGATAGAAACAGTTGTATACTTCCAGACTCAGAAGTAAATTTTTCCTTCGTGTTTCTCCCTGCCTTGTCTAGTAAACCTTGAAATTTACATCTCTATTCCTACAGATTATTTGGGCATAACAGCTGTTGCACAGCACATTTCTGATAGTTAGATCCTGACTCTGAACAAGGCACATTTCAAGTGACATTATCTCCATTTGGAAAATATGAATAGGGGTCATCTAAATTGCAGAAGTATAATTTAGGAAAAAAACAACTGTTACTGCATTATGTGTTGCACAAAAGGAAAGATGGGATGTCACCTTCCAGCATATAAAGAATAAATATATAGGGAACATAGTCTGAGATGCATTTAAATGTGTTAACTTCTTGTCTGATTTTCTGTTTCATTGCATCTTAATATATGTGTACTCATACACTTTTATTTTTAAACATATCATTTAACAAGGGAAAAAAAAAGATATGTATTTACCTCTCTAGCAGATTACTTCTTCTCTGAGAAAGGAGTATATAAACTATTTTTCCTACTGATCAAAACTAATATAATTTCTCTCTCCTTTGTATATTTCTTTTAACACATTATTGTTAATAGTAATTATTTCTGTTACTCTCATCTTTTCATTTTCCTTTATTTTTCCTATCCATAGAGCTGTAGCTTGGAGAAAAAATAACGGAAAAAGGATTAAGTAAAATAGGTAAATGATCTCTTTAGTCTTTTTATGTTTGAATTTAGGAGGAGAGAGAATTTCTCTGTGAGTGTGTTTTTTACTGTTCCAAAACCTTCTTGGATTTTTTTCAAGCTAATATTTTAACACTGTTGCCAGGAAGAAAAAAAAATGCAAGCACAAGCTGCTGTTCTGAAAACATCGTTCTTGTAATTCCAGGCTTGTGTTTAGTGTCCCCATGAGTGCCATTCCAGCACCATTGGCTTCTCTTCTGTTCTTGCAATTTCTGTTGATTGTTGTGTGCATGGCCTCTTCCATCTGCTGACAGTAGGTCAAAGAAATAAGTAACACTGGTAAATATTTTTCTTCACATAAATACCATTAAACTTTGAGTTAGACACGCACACACACAAAAAACAACAACAACAAAAGTATTAAACTTACTAATATTATCACACTAACAGTACTCATACTTATTTGTATAATATATGGAGAAACTGTCTTGGGAAAATAAAATTATTTGGATATTTTGGATGATATGATGTTATTACATGTAGTTTTCTTAACAATTTTTTGCATCTAAGTTAAAAAGTAAATTTTGCAACTTCAAATCAAGGCTGGGTAAGAGAAGCGGAAGAGAAATCCTATGAGGTTAATCAAGACTTATTAGTTAACCCACACTTAGTTCCAATGTGCTTTTTATACAGACACATGCACACAGGCACATACATGCACATTAATTGAGGCAGGTGTACATTATATATCCATAGTGTCTGCAACTACCTTTTTCACTACATAAGCATAAATTGAAATCAGGTATTCATGTACAGAAAAATAGCTATATAGTTTCTAATATCTGTAATAGATTCCCCAAAACAGCAATATTAAAACAAGCTTATGCAGTTGTAGCAGGATTTGTGCCTTCAGATGTTTTTCTTCCCTTCCTTGTTCATCCTGTTACCACCAAAACTGGCTCTAGCTCCTCACTATGCATCTGCCTGAGAAGTGTAATTGACAGCTATAGCCCTGAGGCCTTTGATACCATCATGTGCTTGGACTTTCAAGGCCTCTGATATCATCTTCTATGCTCCAGTTTTTACTTTGGAGTCATAGAAAAGTCATTCTGTATAGAATAACAAGTTTTTATCTGTCTGTATGTTTATATTCCAAAATTACTGTAACCATAAGCATTACATTACACAGTTTCATTGCACTGAAACTTGAAGGAATTTATCATGCTACAATTTGAAAAAAATATTTGCTCTCAAATTGCAAATAGCATTTCTTCCCAACCCCCTGTCCTACCTTCTCTATCTTTTTTCCCCTTCTGTTTCTTTAGGGTTTATTTCAATGTAAACTAACTGCTTACCTTAATCTTCTTCATGTTTTTTCTTTATGGGGATATGGGTCTGAGAAAAAAAAAAAATCAAGTCCCATGACTTTACTGAAACTGTCCCAAACTATTTTATAGATAAGCTTATACAGAATCATTAAGAACTTATTTATCTCCTTTGTGTTCAAGGCCTCAGAAATTACAAAAGTTATCAAAAGTTTAAAAAACCCCTCTGACAAGTAGGAAGAAAAATTGTCTTATGATCCTCTGAAATCATTGAAGTGCCTTTATTTCCAGGAGCTTTTTTTTTTTTAAATTAATATGTATTTAATACTGTAATAATTTGGTTCTGGTTTACCAAACTATTTGCTGTGTAGGTAAGATTCCATGCAGCAATAATTTCACACTGATTTTAGCAACTTTGATTTGAGGAAACAGGAAGAACTTATAGTTGGTCAGAAGATGCCTTAAAAGGTTCACGAGCAACCTAATTTTTTTAATCCAATTGAAAATAATATCCAGCAGGGAAAAAAAAAAGAAACCAGGACATAATATCTTTCTACTGTTCATACATATGTTGGAGCAAGTATTAGCTCTGAGCTAATGTAATGTCTAAATATTCCAGCATTCATAAGGCTACCCTGAGAATTACTGCTAGTTTTCAATGGGATTTATTAAACTGTCTTATTTTTAAACAGTTTGCAAACAGCCACAACAATGCTGTATTTCTCAGTTGCAAAGTATTTAATATATAAGCTCTATAAAGATTATTATGTTGAAGTTATGATTGTAATACTTCTCAGCTATGTTATTCCAAGGATTATGTCAATGAAAAAGTGAAATTGCATCTATTTTATTTACCTGTGATAAATTCAAGCGATGATAAATCTGGTATTGTCATTTCAAACTCTAGAGAAATTAAAACTATTTCTATTGTGCATGCAGTAATGATTGCCATACGGCCAGTTCTTAAAAGATTCAGAGTGAAAATAGGGATGAAACTGAAGCTCATGTGAGTTTTCAGATGGTGAGAAAGATAAGCTGCAATTTCTAAAGGAAACTTTTGATGTAAGTGCTGATGAGGAGTTTTGAGAGGCCAGTTTCTAGACTAGATGGAAAACACCAAATTTTAAATTCGAGCTTTCATATTACAGTTATAGTGATAGTGATCTTGCTCTTAATTACAATTTGTGTATTTAAGCCCACCATAAGGAATTTCGACTCTGAATTTTTATCATTTTTCTTTAATGACAATATTTTTCAGTGCCATGGCAGTTGTGTCACTCACATCCCTCAAAAATTGGGTGTCTAGATTTAATTAGTTATAGAGGATCCCTCTGAAGGCAGTGAAAAGACAACCTCCAAAGAAAATGTATCCTTCCTTGTAACAGCTCCAAAAAACAGATGGACTCCCTCTTCTTTTTACTTCCTGTCTTATTCTTCTACCTGAGGAAAACCATTTACCTTAATCTAAATACAAAATTTACGTGTCTGAAGTTAGAGAAGATGGATTTCTTCTTGATGGATTCACCATGTACTGGCTGTGTACCCAGCTGGAAGTAAGCTTTCAAATAAATATAATTTTGACTTATTGCTTTTGTTTACTTGTTTTTGTTATAAGTAAACCATGCTTACAAAAGGACTGCAGAATATTCTTGATAAATTCTCACTAGTGAAAAAAAAGGAGTGATCAGAATGCTCAGAATTTTTATTGTTTGTTTTGAGGTTATTTTTTAAAGACTATATTTGAGCTAGTCAGACTAAAGTCCTGCCATGAGTGAAACAAGTACTTTTAATATGCCTTTATTCATCATAATTTGAGATGTTTATGGTAGGGAGAGCTAAGTGTACATGTAAACAACTGGGTAGATGAACTTCATCTGTTAATACCTGTTGCATTGTGTTATTTTACCTTTGTTTTTTTCCCTATGTCAAATGGTTTATCCCTCTGTTGAAACCCCCTATTTGTCCCAGTTGTGGTAGCCGTATTCCCTGCCTTCTCCCTGTCAATTAGTCCTGTCCCCACCCAAGTTTCCAGATTGTTCCCCATCAGTTACCCTTATCCACTCCCCTGCGGTGGTCAATCCCCCCTGGCCCCTCCCAAAGTTCTAGCAGGTTCCATGTCAGTTATCCCTTCCTCGGCCCTCCATTTGTTATTGTTGTACAGTCCCCGCCTATGTTTTCCCCTGTTGGTTGTTGAGTTACTGTGTCCCGCCTTGTGTTATGCCCCTGAACTGCATGGATTGGTTAACTGGATGTACCCTCCCACGGGGGAGATCCCCTATTTAAGTTGCTGTCACGCTGTTTTCAGCGCCTTTTGTCGTGTTCCTCTCTGCTTGCTCTTGCCTCTTGTTCCTGCTCCCTAATAAACCTTTCCCTGGACCTGCAAAAGGACTCCCTGTGATCCTTCGCCTCTCTCCGGACGTGCTGCTGCTTATTTGGGAGGGCGTTAGCCTTAGCTGTATTCTTGATTCCCAGGATTCGGGAGACAGCCCACTTGTGACGTGGTCTCACCCAGGGAGCTAGCCAGGTGGGCCAGCGTGTGAGTGGCCGATGGGAGCCGCGTCAAATATCCCATCCACTAACACATGCACAGATGCATGGGGAGAAGAGGACATAAAAAAAGCGTTACAAAGATACTGATTTTATACTTACGTGAAAACATAAGAAGTTTATACGTTTTAGTCCAAAAGTCGTGGAGCACATGGGTAGATGGTCATTGAGAATTGCAAGATTTAAATCAAATTCTGCAGGTACCCATAAAATTTGTAGAAACAGTGTGCTGCCTTCTTTATGAAGAGTGTGTGTAAAAGTTTATTTGTCCAGCTTTAATCCATTCTACTGAGGGAAATATTTCAACAGAGGGAAGAGGTACATCTTATTCAAAAGGGTTTCAGTGATTTCTTGTGCATATTCACTGCTCTTGAGGAATGACATTCAAAAAGCAGAAAAACCTGTATGAAAATGAATATGAAGAGTACCAAATATTTGTCTACTGTTGAACTTGTTTCTCTGTGCTAGAAATCTTTTTGAATTAATTTCACCTGGATTACATACATGCCTTGTTTTGTAAACGCAAAAGTACTTTGTACTCTGCATTATATGCTGATTAACCTCTGAAACCAAGAATTAGTATGTATATGTATCTACACTGGGATCTTTCTCAATCATTTTTCTAAGTGTTCAAAAACTATCAATGACAATATGATTTTAATTTTAATGTGTCTTTTCTGTTTGTAAAACACGATCTCCTTATATTCTACATATTGAACAGAAAAACTGAATAGCAAATCCAGTCTTGCATGCAATTTGGTGGAAATTCAGCAGTGAATAGCATGAAAAAAGTTTTACACGGAAGAATGGTAAAAAACCCACTATTTCTAGTAGAAGCATCCCAACTAACTCATGATAAAAAGGTTATAGATGCAAGAATGTAAAAAAACCGCATAAAGTCATACCGCCATTAGCCTAGATAGACAGTAAGTTCTTTAAGAGCATGGTTAGTACATAATATATACATACTTAGAACACATAGGACTGATGTGATGGTTTTGTTCTAAATACTATTGTGTATTTTTTAAAACGAAAAAACAAGACCAAAACCAAACAAACAATAAAACACCCAAAACCAACCCAACCAAAAAAACCACAAAACCCAAAAAAATCCCTGCCAAAACAGGATATTGGACAAAGATCTTCATATTTCACAATTCCTGACCAAAAGGACATGTATTTTGGTAACATAACGGCAAGACTTACTTCATATCCAAAATTAATGTGAGATAATGATACAGCAGCTACTTATTCACCCTGTACTGGGTACTTGATGCTTTAGAGACTTGCATTTGGCAAATGAATCATGTCACAGAATTGATTAATGAATTGTCTTGTGGTGACAGGCACTATTTAATTGCTAGTATGCTTAAGGAAGTCTTGGCTGATGAAGACACACTACAGGGCTGATTTCAAACATACAGACATGACGTGTGCGCCACTGTTTGCTTTTTGGGGCTCTGGCTCTGTTTAATTTTGAAACTCCTTATGTGGTCAAGGCCAAAAGTGACTTTCTGCTTTTCCTGAAAATAATTCAACTGCAATTTCATGGCTCAGTCCAGTATTTTTTACAGAGGACACTATTACATTTTCAGAATCAAAGGTCTAAATAAAAGCAAAGGAAAAATCCTAATATAGCCGCTAACTGCATTGGATGGTGCAAATATGTATCCTGATATACAAAATGAAAAGAAATCTTTATGACTTTGTAAGTGTTGACTAAATTAAAGGAAAAAGCATACTTCAAGGACAGGACTTCTCTGAAAGCTCATATGGATTATTATTGAATTGCTGCTGTTAAATTTCCACAAGGACTTCTTTGGAGGGGAGGGAAGAATCATTGATAATTGGGGCTCATAGGGACATCTATATGAAATGGTCAAAATATATTTAAAAACAAAACCAAAAACCAAATCAAACCAAACCAAAAAGAACTGAAAAAACCCCCACAACCAAACAAAAAATAAAACCCAACAGAACAACTTTATTCCAGGCTTTTCAAAATCTTATACACAATACATCATTAAGGGAAAGTGATTAGCCTTGCAAATTATTCCAGTAAATGAGGGATTCTGTATCAATTCAGGGAAAAATTCTAAGATACAAAAGAAATGGAGTAGTGGTTGTTGCAATTATCAGAGTGCTAGAAAGTAAGTTTTATTAATTCTGATTGAATTTATTTTCAAATTCGAGGAATATTATCCTGAATGGTTAATATTTTGAAGCTCAAAATAAGTAAAAATTATTAAATTTCTTATCACAAAACTTAGATTTTATGTTTTTGTAACTTCTTGATTTTAGTGAATTTCATAGAATCACGGAACGGTTTAGATTTAAAGCAACTTCAAAGATCATCTAGTTGCAACCTTCCTGCCTTGGGCAGGGACACCTTTCGCTAGAACATGCTGCTTAAAGCCTCATGCAACCTGGCCTTTAGCTAAGTGCTTCTACAAAAGGAGCATCTACAATGTCTCTGGGCAACTTTTTCCAGCATGTCACCAGCCTCACAGTAAAGGATTTCTTTCTAAAATTCAATTTAAACCTACTCTCTTTTAGTTTAAAAACATTCCCACTCGTTCTATTGCCACATGACCTTGTAGAACGTCCTTCTCCACCTCCACTGGGAACCCCACTTAGGTACTGGAAGGCTGCTATAGGATCTTCCCAGACCCTTCTCTTCTCCACACTGAATAACCGCAAATATCTCACCCTATCTTCATAGGTGAGGTGCTCCAGACTTCTGATCACCTTTGTGGCCCATCTGAGCACTCCAGCAGTTCATGAACTTCTTACGTTGAGGGCCCTGGAGCTAGACGCAGGTGGGATCTCACAAGAGCAGAGTAGAAGAGAAGAACCCCCCTCCCTCAGCCTGTGGGCCACATTGATTTTGATCCAGTCTGGGATACAACCGGCTGTCTGAACTGCACTTGCACAGTGCAGGATCATCCAACGCCCTCAAGTCCTTCTCCACAGGGCTGCTTTCAATCTGTTTTCCTCCCAGCCTGTACTTGTGCTGGGAATTGTCCTGACTCAGGTACAGGACCTTGTATTTGGCCTCTCTGAAATTCATGAGATTTACACAGGCCCACCTATCAAGCCTGTTGAGGTTCCTCTGCCTGGCATCCCTTCCCTCCAGCTTGTTGACTGAACCCCACAGCTTTGTGTTGCTAAGTAAGCCTGAAGTGGAGGTATGAGATCCCTCTGTCCATGTTGTCAACAAAGATGTCGAACAGCATTGGTCCCAACACCAATCCTTGAAGAACATCATGTTTTCAATTTTGCTATGAAGCATCTCTTTAGTAGTAACTATCGGGGCAGAATATGAAATCCATTTTTATTTTTATTTAATCCTGATGTGATGTGTTTCTTTGCTTCAGTGTCTAAAATTCAGTGTTTTAATTTCACGTCAGATCTTTTCCCAGTTTATGACTCTGTTCACTACAGATAGGCAAATAAATGTGTTACTGTTTCTTTCTGATCTTTAGTTGTTCATTAGAAAAAACTGTCTAGTATAATCTAGAATCTCAAATGCATTTCACTAGACAATCTACTTCCATTACTTGGTTCTACAATCTTTTATTATGTAATTTATGTAATCATGATCATATCCAAATATTTTATCAATTTTTTTTCCTTAGCAATACTGTTTTATTTCCCATAATTTTCCTATTTGATCAGTTTTTTACTAATCATTTCTGGTTTCACAGACGTTACACTACAAGAACCAAAGAGAATGCTGTGAGTTGTTGCATAGTGGTCTATGAAATACACAAGGCAAGACTCATTTGAAATATCTGATCTTTGTACAAAAATACACCTGTAGTATGCAAATAGTTAAGCAGTAGCTAAACCAGCAGTTAACACCTCTGCAGGTTATGGCACTCCTTTATTCCAACAAAACACATGGAGGCTTTTTTTGTTTCTAAGTTCATACACACATTTTCTTTTTTGCTTGTTCATTTTTTTTTAAATTATCTTATATCTATGTCCTCCTTAGAAAGACAATCACGTAATATTAAGTCTTCATGGGAAAAAAATTTCAATCACAATTTTTAAATTTAAAAAATCCCACAACCTCAACATGAAAGTACAGAGGCATACATTTTTATGTCACAGAGAAAGTTTTACTTTCCAAATGAAATAGAATTTCTTAATCTGTAAGATTCAATTCCATTTTTTCTCTTTCCAATTTAATGTAGAGATGCAGTGTTCAGTCTTGCCGTTCCAGTTGTGAGCTCTTATCATCAGTTATTATAGTTTTTCTTACTATTGTGTCTAAAAACTAAATAATTTCAGACCTAGCTGAATTCCAGGAATCATTCCTCTTTTTGTAACGGTAAATAGGCAAAATATTGCCACATCATTTAACATCAGAGTCTGAAATTTAGGTTTCTAACTTAATTCTGTCAGAAGTAGAGACTAGGACAAAAAACTTGCTAATATGTCAATATATGTGTTTTGTGGAATGTGAGGTATTACCTCATAGATCAGTTCATAAGTTTCTACAAAACTATTGTTTCTTTTACACATATATTACTTGTATTTCTAATCTAAGTAGTATTGATTGCTCAATTGTATTATATTAGATATTCTTCTTTGATTTAACAATACACAAATCTAGGAAATAAAATTAAGTCTGTGTCCGTCATATTCCATTTCATTCACAATAGATGTATTATATTATTTTCTGTCACAGTCATAAAATAAATTGCATCATCTGTTGTAATTTGAACCATAGAGCTAACTACTGGAAAATGTCTCTGTGTTTATCATTTTATCAGTCCTTATCTATCACCACTTATTTTTTCCCAACTACAGAAATTCTTAATTTGATGTATATGAGATACTTACTTCAGTGGAGATCCTTTAATTCTTTCAAATATTGGTCAATCTTTCATGTCCTAATACCATCTGGTTTCAAAATGTTACAAAACTGTAAGACAAAGAATTAGATGGATTCAGGATAGTATGAGAGTGGGAAGACATTTTCGTCTTTTTGTTTTGTTTTGTTGTTTTTTTTGTTTTGTTTTGTTTTGTTTTGTTTTTTGTTTGTTTTTTTTACTAACACTCGCTTGCTTTCTCTTTTTTCTGCTGAGATAATTTGATCTTTTATCAAAAGTAGGAGCTTGGACCTTCCCCTGAGGGTTGTTACTCTCTTGCTGAGGACTATTACACAGAAACATGAAAATGTCCCCAAAGGGAATTGTTTTGGTATGAGAAACACTATGCTATTACAGATTAATTTCTGTCCTAAAATCTATTGATTTCACACTGATTTCCCAGTGCTCTGTTTTGTTTCAACATTTTGCCAGGGAAAAGAAGAAATATTGCAGCTGGGGCTAGGAAGAACAGAGGGACATATTCAGGGTTTCCAGTTCTTCTCCCCGTAGATGTGGAAAGACCAGTAGCTGTGCCATGCTTATAGAAAAGAAATGAGAAAAAAGCTAATTGTAGTATAGTAGGTTTGGGTTGTGCAGGGTCCAATATAGCAAGGTCAAGTAAAGTAAGACAAAGCCAGGAAGGTAGCAGCAAATGTATCTCAGCCATTTAGCAGTATGTAATCCTAAGGATTTTGTTTTTTAACGATTATATAATGCAGACATGAACAGTATATTTTCTAATTCCAGTGTGCTTTCATTTAGTAAAGCATATGTTGACTTTCTTATCTGATACTTCTTATGGTATACTGAATAGATTTTACTTCTTTCTTACTGTACCTTCTCTGTGCTTCAGCCAATACATAGCCCATTTCATCAGCCTTTTTTCTCTTTCAAGATGATCCAACACATTACATGTTAGCTTCTGATACGGACTCCTCACAAGGGATCTCTAAAAAATCTTATAAAAATATATTTACTGCACATCTTCATCATTCTGGCAGCTTGATTAACACTGAGACCTGGAAAATTACTAAGATGATCATTACTTTAAAATGATAAATGAAAAAAATGCACAAAATAATTTTATGTTATACAAGGTTTCGTTTTCCAAGTTTGCACTCTTAAAATAACTTAAGATTTTTGGTGGCTATGAGTATAACTGATCTATAACTGTGTACAATAACTGTAGTACTCAAAGGTTTTATTCAAATTATTATGTTACAATTCTTCACTGCTCTGACAATTTTTTCTTCTATCAATTTCATAACAAATAATAATTCAGATTCAGAGGCTTGTTTTTCTTAATTGCTTCCTTTGTTCGGTTGTAAAGACATTTATAAAATATAAAAAAGATGCCTGCTATGCATTTGTTTTTTCTTGAAGTTTATTAATTATCTAACACTATGTATATGCATAAATTAAATATTTGTTTACCTAAATATATAAAATAATGCAAATAGTGTTACATTGTGCTCTTTTGTTTGTTCTTTGTAACAGTAGACTATATGTTACATTTTATTAATTAACATGGCATTCTTTATAATAAATGCATTCTTTCATGACTTTCTTTCTCTTTGAAGTGAAGCCTTGACTACAGTGAAAAAATCTGGGAATAATTAATGTGTGACAAAATATGCATGTATGCTGCTAAGGACAGAGCATGTTGTCTGTGTGAACAGTATTGAGAGTACTTAGCTATTATATTCTGCTTTTCCCTCATGAATACTGAAGAACTTTTTAATGGCAGATAAAATCACTGCCTTCCTGTATGAATAATATTCATGAATCACAGAAGATTATTTTTTTTCAAGCTGTGCTATCAGAGAACTGATGGTGAAAGTATTACAAGGTACTACAACTTGGATTTCCTTTGTTTTCACATCAGTGTGAAATCCTATTTCTCTCTTGTAGAAAATATAGCGACAGCTTTATTTTTCTCTTACAAGTTAGATGATCAACAGCAGAAGGCCAAGCATGTTATTCTGGAATGTGTGAAGAGACATTAAAACCTATGGTTACACAACTGAATTGAGCTACAAATAGCTGAGCTCCAAGCCAGAAACTCAGACCTGAAGTTTCCTGAACTCTGTGCCTTTGTGGCAGTTAAGTCTCTCCTCTGTGCTGAAAGATTGACAACACTGAAATACTAAAAACATTTTTTGCTTCTTTTCTTCCAAAACACATACTAGAAGTTGTTGCTGTCCTTCTGAATTAGAAAGTTAGTCAGACACAGAAGTATAACATTTTCAACCAGTTTAGTTTACTTAGTATATCACTGTTTTAGCACTCTTGTTTAAAGCCCAGCCTGCATAACTGCATAACTTCCATTTACAGCTTTTAGACTAATGGCATTTTCATCACTGAATGATGCTGTCATATAAAGTGGCTGTTCACTTATTGGAAAGAAGTTCAAACAATTTATTCTTCTAGTTGCTTAAAGAAAATGAAGAAAAAAACAGGTTTTCTAGTGCTTGCATTATACATCCATGCCTAGAGATAGCACAGCTGTTTTTCATTCAATTTTCTTAGGAACTGAAAATCCCATTATTGGTATTCTGATCATCTTACAAATATTTTATTACATATTTTCCTGTTTGCCTCTTCTTTTATTATTTCCATTGCAGTAAAAAAATAAATATCATATATTAATTCCTAAATACCATAACATATTACTCTATTCTTTGGTAGTGTGCTTTTGTAAGCCATTTTCCTTTACATATTATAGACACAGAGAGATTCCTAATTCAGAAAATCATTCCTTCAGGTGTTCTGGGCTTTTTTTCTTACATTTGATACAGGAAAGGTAATCAGTATAGAGCTTGTCTTTTATTTCTTTTTTTGAGTATTGATCATTCTGCGCTTTGAATGCACTTTTCTCCCTGATGATAACATTTTCTCTTTCTGGAGCTTCTACTATTCTAAAATTAACTCTTGTGCAATAAATCATTTCTATTCCTAATTTCATATCACAGACAGTAGTGTGTCATACATGCAATAGTTGTATAAAAATCAAAATTGTGAATGTTAGATGTTGTTGTAACTGTGTACAGCATAATATTAGGTATTCAAATTCTTGTACCTTGTGTCTTGTCTTGAGCTGCACGACCACCTTATCAAAGATGATCTCATGGAAGGTATTTGATGAGCATACATTCTCTTTTTAGCACTTTCCCTACATGATGAGGGAAAACATGAAAAATAACAAAGAGACATGCTGAACTTATGCCTCTCTAATCTACATGACCTGATTTTATCACAAGCTCTTATTAAGCTACTGCAGCTCAGATCCATCAGAATTTCTGTATTAAATCTCAGTTCATTTTCAGAAATAAAAAGAGATGCATTAAATAGATTCAGTCACCGAAAATGTTTTTACATGTATGAAACTGAGGGAAAAGCAATAACCAATGAACTATTTCTGTGTCCAAATTTATTGCATTCTAATGGGATTTTAAAGAAAATATTTAAATAAAGCAAAAATAATTATTAAACTGCTTGAACTGGTTTAGTGCAACTACTGGCCTTCAGCTATGGTTAGCATGGATAAAATTCATTCAAATAATCATTTGTTTTCTAAGTAGTGTCACAGAAGTAAATATACTTGTGGATGTATAAAGGGGAAGGCTACATTCATCTGCATGCTGAACATTGAAAATCTAACCTTTTTTGTTGAATATGGTTTAGCAAACATTTTGAATGTGGTGGTATAGGAAAAATTGAGTGAAAAGTTATCAGGGAAAGTTGTCAAATAGCATGTATTAACTGTATGATGTGTTTTTCAAAGGAATCTATTGAAATGTGCAATAGCAGCTTTTGCTCTTCATACAATGCTGCGTACAGTTGTGCATATTGTAGTTGCCAACACCAGAACACATTCTGCTAAATATTTCAAAACAAATTTGCATAGGCAGGAATTCTATAAGCATTTTTTCACCCAGATTACAATTAGATAAGATTTACAGACTGAAGTTCCAGAAACAGGAGGCAGGAAATCTGTGCCTTCTTTCCTTCCTGTGCTTAGGATGGCACTCAGCCAGATATTCACTATATAAGTATTGTGGGCATCTACATAGACCTATTAATTCAGAAATATCTTTGTGTACTGGAGATCACTGGATTATGTGATAAAAGGCTTGGCTCTGCTCATGAACTGTCACAGGCAAGGGAATCAGAATAAACTAATCACAGAAGTGAGCAGCCATGCTCCCTGCTACTCTCATGGTTGTCACAGGAAGGCCATCACCCTCATGGTCTGGGTATGGAAAAGGATTTAGTCATGAAGCACTTCTCTCAGTCACCTTTCAGACTAAGGAGAGTTACTGCCCAGCATGTGGAATTCATGGAACAAGGGGAATATCATTTTTGGATTGCTCAAGATTTATTATTGTTTATTATGATTATATTAAGATTTATTTATTATGGTATCTTTAGGGCAGGCAAAGAGAGGGATCAAGGTAGTTTTGGGGGAAGAGCTACCATTGGAATGGAGGGGCAAGGGAATAAAAAGGGATAGTTGCATGTAAACAGGCTGATGATCATTATGCTTCTTTGGTCATTCCTTGTGCCTGGTTACCAAAGACTGTTTTGCCTTCTCACTGAATTCCATTACTATCTATTTTCCTTTGAAGGGGACTGTCTGTTCCATGTGTGCCTGTGTGCTTGTGTGTGCAGATGCAGGCATGGGGACATCAGAATGCCAGTAACCATAGTAAGTCTGTGGGTGACAGGTGTCCAATTGATTCCCGGGCTTGCAACCAGGGAAGGTGGGGTTATTCAAATCAGTATTATGATCACTGGTGAATATCAGTCTGGACTACCCAACAAGTAAAATAAAGGGCTTGGAAATGGCACTCTTGGGTGGCCATAGCTTGGTGCCAGAGATGTGTGTAATCTCTGAATAAGACAGAGGGAGAACGTGTCTACTGGAGGGACCAGTGAGCCCAAATCAACTTTCAGAGGGCCTATGAGGATCTGAGGATTGACTGAGAGATGGTGTGAGGCAACTGGGCATGAAAGGATCCAGGGCCAGCTACTAGACCGACTCATTGTTTAAGATCAGTTATTGAATGATTCATATATATGTATTTACAGAAGCATATATTTCTCATCCAGATCTGTCAGAGTGGGGAACAGGATAAATTGGTCAGCATTTCCTGTTTCCTTGACTGCTGAAGGTCTCTGTGTGAAATGATCTTCAGGAGAAATTTTGTGTATATTTACATACATATTGTATTAGTGTGCTTGCATATATAGCTGTTGGAAACATATGCTCACACTTGCTACTGGTGGGATGTGGAGGCATAGAGCTGCAGCAGTCAGGTCTCTATTTGGCTGCAGAATTTAGCAACCCATGAATGAAGAATGAGGGTTTAAAGAAAATGTGGGTTTTCTCATTAAGAAAACTATAAAATCCCAGCAGAGCAGATGAACAGATAAACATTTGTATGTAGATTTCCATCTCCCCCACACTCCATAGGAGGTGCATTTTCAAAGTGTAATGCATCTTATCTTAACATAGATGCTTACAACAGTTTTTCTACATTCCTATTCCTCCAATTAAGCATGAATATAGCCTAGAAAAATAGGTTACTAGTGACACTAATTTTAGACATCTAAAAGACTTGAACCACTGTTTCTTAGACCCATGCTTAAATGTTTGCTGAGTGTTCACTAAACAACTTCTGTTGCTGCATTTGATACTATATACTGTGACTGATTATCTTTTCAGGATTATTATATATACTCTATCAAGCAGAAAACACATCTTACTAAAATATTGCTTTCTGCAGATTGAGTCTTCCAGATAAAGCTTTGTGCTTGTATTTTATATTTAGAAGAATTCTGTGTCCCTCTTACATGTACATTAAGATCAGTCGCTGTTCTGTTTTTTCCTTCTTGCTAACATATCTGTGTTTGTTCACTATATCATTACCTTGGTTCACCATACACTGTTTCCTATATTGTTATTTCTTCCTTTTCTGCCTGCCACTGCAGTTCTAGCTTTGTAGACATTATTTATAAGGACAGTAACCTTGATATTAATGTCAGACTCTCTTAATTATAAAAAAAAATGAAACTTGAAGAAAGTATAGGCCAGACATGGATAGATTTTTCTTATAGGGACAGATAACATTGTTCTTTAACCTGAGGGTGACGTCATTTCTAATTTTTTTGTTCATAAGGTAAATCTCATCAAAGTGATTATACAGATTTTTTAAAAGGGAAAATCAATGTAGTTTGTCTAAGCCTCTTTTAGGAGTAAAAAGGTTTAGCTCTGAAAGTCTGGCACGCTCTGAAGCACCTGATAATAGGGGTCTATAATGGAAAGTTATACTACAGATACTAAATACATATTTTTCTGACAGTTCAGTCATCATTCTTTCCTCCATGAAGAGAAAGGATGTGGAGAAGCCTTCGAAAAAACTTGAAGAGACCTCTGTTAATTTGAAAAGATAAGAAGGTAAAGACAGGAAATACAAATAATGTATTGCTTCACTAGGAAAAGAACAGACATGCCAAAAAGAAAATATGTCAAATTATTGTTCAGATTCCTGCTTTTCAAATTTACTAGTTTCTCATGTGTCGTTTAATAGCCTGATTTTGTGTAACTTGGTTTTAACAACTAGTTGAGATCCTGGCATGTATTTGGGTATAAATCCACAGGACTTTTTCAGATATATTTTTTTAAAATGAAAATTTTTTGACAAAAATAATTTGACAAAAGCACTCTAATGATCATTCATCACCATCTGATGATCTGAAATTCTGAGAAAGCTCAGAAGAGAATAGAATTTTTGCATAAAATAATTTGTATATTTTGTGTCTTCTACAATGTGCTAAATGAGAATGAGGTGCTGAGAAATTATTTTGATTTTTATCATTATCGCTTGTTTCTAAATACAATGTTTAATATTTTATCTTTAATATTAAATGGAGATATCCAGATGTGGACTTTTTAAATTGAACAGCTGTGTTTGCTCAGTATCTTTTGTCTTTCATCAGTTCATCCATTCCTAACTGCTTGTTGCATTCCTTTGTTAGAGCAGATCTAAAATTAGACTTTAAATAAGGCCAAAAAAATCTTGACATGCCTGCTTCAGTAAGTGGCAGTACAAAGCCCAAATGAAAGAAGATAAAACCAGAAGTCTATTTCTGAACAATATCTGAATAGGAAGATGGAAATGGGAAATATAAATGTGTAGAGAGTATCAAATAATCTGCCTTCTTGTACAGTCTCACATCTTCCAGCTGTCAGTGCCCAAAGTATTGTCAAAGCTTGGGGTAGATTTACACAGTATGTGTGCAAGGTTCACTGTAACTGTTTTGTATTTTTGGCTGTATTTTTGACAATATATTTATGTCTAAAGTGTAGTAGAAGAATGGAAACAGCCTAATAACTTTTGGACAACTTATGTGGGTTGCCATGAACACAGTTTATTTTTATAAGTCAAACAGTTTTCACATTTACTGTAGGTGTATAGCAGATATAAGTCCTGGAGTTTGCAAACTCTGGATATCCTGGATCTGCAGATGTTCAAGGGTGTCCAAACTTTCTCATGTTAACCAGGAGCTGAATTACTGTTGCAGACAGGCTCGTGTTCTGGGTTTCTGAATACCACAGAGCCTCAGTTCTGCAAGGTTTCTTTAAGAGGCAGTTAAAACTATGTGCTGAACCTATGCAAAGAAAGTAAGTGGTGCTAGAGGACATTTCCAGGCCTGGGGCTTGATCATTGCACTGTTTAATTCTTAGGGAAGTAAGTCCCTGTCATGTATTTTGTCTAGGCCAACTAATACTTTCCGAAAAAATCTCTGGGTCAGGGATCATTTGAAACAGATGGTTTGGATGCAGCCAGCCTGCTTTGGAGATTAGGAGAACTGAATTATGAGCAATGATTCTTCCATGAGGGATGGAACTGACCTCAGTTTCTGTGAGTAGTCCTCTGTGTAATTTTTTTTAACAATCTTTAACATAAACTAAGCTACAAGATGTTCCAAGTAAAAACTCCTGTACCTGAGGATTACAGAACAGAGCTATGATGGAGTGATCAAGGGCTGGGAATCAAACACCCTCAGCATAGGTCACAGCTGTGCTTCTTATTCAAGGGGTAAAAACATCCAGTGAGGCATTTTGCAGTTGCATTCTACCACCGTTCTTGAGTGAGTTTGATTCTGATGACTAGCGCTTCAAAGAAACTGATCTCTGCTTCTGAGTTCATTGGGATGCTGCACATTCTCCCCTGCTATATTGAGAAGCAATGTGGAAAGGCCTTATTTGTGCCACACCTCTCTATGAACTAAAGGTAGCTGATGCTAAAAATTATAATAACTGCCTGGTTGACTTTTCACTATTTCTCTCTGCCTACACATTGATATAGAGTGTCTTCTACTATAAAATAGGATTTTTCTTTTCCTTTATTTTTTTTCCTAATGCAGAGGAAGGATATGAAAACAGTGACATAATATATTTGCCCGGGTCAACCAAGAGCAAAAGCTGTAAGTAAAGACTGAGTTTGCAGGGTGTTAGTGTGTTGGTGCTAGTTAAAGATCAGGACTTTATTTTATGCAATCTATTTAGGCAGTCAGCTGTAATACCTAATAGTTTTTCTTTTTATAATCCAGTGTTTTTTCTCCCACATACTACATTTACTTGATAAAGTGAGGATGATTTTCTTAATTTGAGTTTAATGGTGTAGTGCAAAAAGAGGAACATGTTCACTCCAAATGTGTTAGCTAAACTGTGATTGCGAGCATTCAGCTATGAGCTTCTGGTTCCACAGACACAGTTCAGTGTAAAATATATACTGCTACTGCTGCTAAAAACTGATCCTTTAGGGAAGTGGGCAGCAGGGTTAATTTTTCAGTCAAATTATTTACCTGATATAGCTCCCAGCAGGTCAATGAGAAAACCTGAGCCAACACGAGGGAAACAGTGGTAATAAACCTTTGAGAAGGCAAATAAAATTGTAAAGTAAAGAGCTCATATTTATGATGTGTTAAAGAGGATGGATAAATATAAAATTATGGTGGATAAAATATGTTTTAGATTCCAAATTATTTATTTTGACATTCTTTTCCACAAATTAGATCCCTAATTTTCCCCATAAGCATTCTATCTGGCAAGTATAAAAAAACTGTGGCTAGCATCTCGCTGTCCATTCCAATTTTCCTTCCTATCCACTTACATCATGGGAAACAACAGACAAGTGAAAGCTTCTCTACAGTTTATGGTATGGTCCAAATACTTTGTCACAGCAAGGGAATAAATCTAACAATTGTGCATAGTTAAAACAGGGTTTAAACTATAAAAT